>SJYA01002586.1:1437618-1591871 GCA_006410615.1 Neotragus moschatus
CAGCCCGCCCGCCCGTCCGCGCCCCCCACCCCGCCCTCTCTTCAAATGAGAAGGCGACCCCACGAAATGCCCGTTAGAGCGCAAAGACCAGTTACCCCAAGGAACCCTTGCCTCTTCTCCCGGGGCTGCCAAAACCCTCTTTGTCTCGGGCTCGACCTGCTGCTCCTCGGCCCCGCCTCCGTGCGATCCCTCCTCCCGTCTCTGTCAATCAAACCTGGAGCCCCGCGCTGGCGCTGAAGTTGGCAACGGCCACATTTGTCCTCTCCTGGAGAGCCAGGAACAAAGTGGGACTACCTGTATTGTCCCACCAGAGCAAATAAAGTAATAGAACTCCACTTTTGGTACCTGACTTTCCTCTCACTCTCTAGGAAAAATCAGAACTTCTGAAACAAGACCAAAAAGAAAGTGAGAGGAGGCCAGGAGGTGGTGACGGGCGGGAATGTTTTGAATTCTGGATGGAGAGGTGGAGTTAAATGCTTCCGAGACGATGTCAAGGCCCGAAAATTAACACACATCTGCAGACTGGTCTTCCAACGGCCTGCCCACGGAAAACCGTGTGCTTCTTTGAGTATTAATAGCCAGGGCTGGAGAGCGCCCTTGGTGGACGGTAAGTGTCCTGACCAGGCCTAGGCTGGTTTCGGCAAAACTGCCAAACGGCTTTGCAAGGCGATGACTCCTGTTACTTAGTCTGCAGGTGTCTTCTGATTGAAAGTGGGAGGAATAAGATACACATTGGTCCACTTATCCAAAGCTGAATCATCATGAAGTGCCAAGATGGTCACTGCTTCTTTAATTGAAATATTTAAGATGAGTTTAAAAATTATGAAACTCAGAGACATGAGGCAAGACAGATATTCCATATCCTTAAAAAGAAATAAACTACAGGGAACCCTTACTTTGTGAACATTTCTTGTGTTTAAGCAATACAGAAGGTCATTCAACTTGAAGACTTCTACTGCATCCAGACAAAGTAAAAACACTGTTCTTGTCCTGGAGGAGTTCACAGACGGGAAAGGACGCAGCTCCAAGCTTTAAAATAATAATGAGCCATGAGAAGTGCAACCCTAGAAACAGGTTCCGGAGAAGGCAATGGCACCCCACTCCAGTACTCTTGCTTGGAAAATCCCATGGATGGAGGAGCCTGGTAGGCTGCAGTCCATGGGGTTGCTAAAAGTCCTGCACGACTGAGCAGTTTCACTTTCACTTTTCACTTCCATGCATTGGAGAAGGAAATGGCAACCCACTCTAGTATTCTTGCCTGGAGAATTACAGGAACAGAGGAGCCTAGTGGGCTGCCGTCTATGGGGTCGCACAGAGTCAGACATGACTGAAGCAACTTAGCAGCAGCAGCAGCAGAAACAGGTTCAAGATACTGCCAGTACAGCGAGGTAGGAGTATTTGATAAGGATTAAAAACTAAGCTCATTTCCCAATAAATGTAAGTCGCATTATTATGCTATACTCCTTAAACATATGCGGTACTGTATATCAATATGACACAGCTGAGCAACTGAGCACACATATGTCAATCATATCAATAAAACTGGGGAAAAACCTAAGATTGGCTTAAAACACATGTGTAGGTGGGGAAGTGGAGCAGAGGTTTGCTTTTTTCTCTCCCAAGACTTAGAACAATGGTTGGTTCCCAGCTGGGGAAAATTTTTCCCACAGTGTCTGGAGATCTCTTGTCATCACAACTGGAAAAGGGAGGCATCTAATGGATAGAGACCAGGGATGCTGCTAAACATCCTGTATTACACTAGGTAGCCTCTTACAGCAAAGAATTGCCTGGCCCCAAACATCAATAGTCCTAAGACTGAAAGTGAAAAGTGTTAGTTGCTCAGTTCTATCTGCCTCTTTGCGACCCCATGTAGCCCATGAGACGTCTCTGTCCATGGGATTTCCCAGGCAAGAATACTGGAGTAGGTTGCCATTTCCTACTCCAGGGGATCTTCCTGACCCAGTGATCAAACCCACATCTCCTGCATCTACCTGAATTGGCAGGCAGATTCTTTACTACTGAGCTAACTGGGAAGCCACCAAAACATTGCCTCTAGTTAAAACNTGGGATTTCCCAGGCAAGAATACTGGAGTAGGTTGCCATTTCCTACTCCAGGGGATCTTCCTGACCCAGTGATCAAACCCACATCTCCTGCATCTACCTGAATTGGCAGGCAGATTCTTTACTACTGAGCTAACTGGGAAGCCACCAAAACATTGCCTCTAGTTAAAACTTGGACAGAGAACAGATCAATTTAGTGTTTTTGTTGTGGTTATTACCTCAAATAGTTGTCAGCGGTTTGTTTTTTCAAACTTCCTTCTTGTAAATAATTATTAGCAAAGTAAATAACTTAAGAGCTAATATACTTCAATTATGGGGATTTTTAATAATGCAGACACCAGATTTCAAAGTGACCATCACTAACCTCAGTCTCAGCCCTCTTCTCTCAGGTAGACCAAGCAAGAGTGTTTGCAGACTTTCCTGGCAGTCCAATAGTTAAGACTCCGTGCTTCCAATGCAGGGAGAACAGGTTTATCCCTGTTCTGGGAACTAATATCCATCACTAACACATCACTAACATCAGCAGCCGAAACAAAAAACAAAAACAGAGTGTGTTTGACTGTAGGAAGCAAATAATAACCAATTAAATGAATTTATACTAATCAACATTAATTGGAAGAGCATACAGGCAAACTGACTTTAAACAGAGAGCACAAAGGTAAACAATTGGCCATTAGTTTTATAAGCATCAAAAATACCAACTAGGACTTCCCTCATATTACTGGGTTCAATCCTTGTGTTGGAAAATCACCTGGAGAAGGGAAAGGCTACCAACTCCAGTATTTTGGCCTGGAGAATTCCATGGACTCTGCAGTCCATGGAGTCGCAAAGAGTCGGACACAACTGAGCAACTTTCACTTCACTTCACAGTGGATAAAAATCTTTCTGCCAACACAGGGGACATGTGTTCTATCACTGCTCCAGGAGGATCCCATGTACCCCAGAGCAACTAAACCCATGAGCCACTATTACAAAGTCCATGTTCTAGACCTCAAGGGTTGCAACTACTGAGCACACATGCCACAACTACTGAGTCCACGTGCTGCAGCTACTGAAGCCCATGTGGCTAGAACCTGTGCACCACAACAAGAGAAGCCACCGAAATACGAAGCCGGGAAAACGAAGATCATGGCATCCAGTCCCATCACTTCATGGGAAATAGATGGGAAAACAGTGGAAACAGTGTCAGACTTTATATTTTTCTGGGCTCCAAAATCACTGCAGATGGTGACTGCAGCCATGAAATTAAAAGACACTTACTCCTTGGAAGAAAAGTTATGACCNGCGTGCTGCGATTCATGGGGTCGCAAAGAGTCGGACACGACTGAGCGACTGAACTGAACTGAACTGCACCACAACAAAGAGTAGCTCATGCTTACCGCAACTAGAGAGAGCCTGTGCGTATCAACAAGGACCCAGCACAGTCAAAAACAAATAAAATAAAACACCAGCTCTAAGCATACTTTTGTTGTCTCTATGCAGTAAGTGCCAATGATAAAAATCTGTGCTTTTTTTAATGAATAACAAAAAATCTGTAGTGATATCTTCAGGGGCCTGGGAAAATGGTGAGGGATAGGAGCTGATAAGAGTGAAAGAGGAGAGTGAAAAAACTGGCTTAACACTCAACATTCAAAAAATGAAAATCATAGCATCTGGTTCCATCACTTCATGGGAGATAGACGGGGAAATAATAGAAACAGTGGCAGACTATTTTCCTGGGCTCCAAAATCACTGCAGATGGTGACTGCAGCCAGAAAATTAAAAGACGCTTGCTCCCTGGAAGAAAAGCTATGACCAACCTAGACAGTATACTAAAAAGCAGAGACATTACTTTACCAACAGAGGTCTGTCTAGTCAAAGCTATGGTTTTTCCAGTAGTCATGTATGGATGTGAGAGCTGGACCATAAAAAAAGTTGAGTGCCGAAGAATTGATACTTTTGAACTGTGGTGTTGGAGATGACTTGAGAGTCCGTTGGACTACAAGGAGATCAAACCAGTGAACCCTAAAGGAAATCAGTCCTGAATATTCATTGGAAGGACTGATGCTGAAGCTGAAGCTCCAATACTTTGGCCACCTGATGCGAAGAACTGACTCATTGGAAAACTTACTCACTGATGCTGGGGAAAATTAAAGGCAGGAGGAGAAGGGGATGACAGAGTGTGAGATGGTTGGATGTCATCACTGATTCGATGGACATGAGTTTTAGCAAGCTCCAGGAGTTGGTGATGGAGAGGGAAGCCTGGTGTGCTGCAGTCCATGGGGTCACGAAGAGTCGGACACGACTGAGCGACTAAACTGAACTGAGGAGCTGCATTGGTATCCTAAGGCTGCTGTAACAAATTACTGCAACCTAGGTAGCTTAAAATGACAGAAATGTACTCATGCACAGTTCTGGAGGCCAAATGTCTGAAATCAGAGTGTCAGCAGGGTTGATTCCTCTGGGGGCTCTGAGGGAGAATATGTCCCATACCTCTCTCCTAGCACATAGAGAAAGCTTCTGGTTATCGGCAGTCACTTCTAGTTGTCAGCAATTGCTGGTGTTCTTTGGCTTGTAGACACATTACTCCAATCTCTGCTTCCTCTTCACATTTCTACCCCTTCTATGTGTCTCTTTATGCCCAAGTCTCCTTCTCCTTTCCCTTATGAAGACATCAGCCAGTGGATTTAAGGTCCTCCATCAATCCAGGATAAATTCATCTCAAGATCCTTAACTAAAATTAAATCTGCAAAGACAGTATCAAATAAGTGTGATCACAAATTTTGGGGAGACACTGTTCAACCCACTACAGGAGCAGTCTGTATGTTTAAGGCTACTACAAAGTAAAGTCTTATTGTTTTTAACATGGGTAGATTTGCCAGTTCTTGAGTTTAAAGTGAAAGTTCAAACTATTTGGGGGAAATCCAAGTAAAAGTTGTTTTGTATTAATAATTAGAAGAATTTTCCTATACACTTGTTTACTTTTATAATACCTAACCTAGTTGAATTTTTCCTTCACTTTATTAAAAAAGATATAACTATATATAACTATAATATATAACTGTATTATATAACTATAATATATAACTATATTATATAACTATATTATATAACTATAATATATAATTATAGCTACTATTATCCAACTATGTGATTGCAAAACCCCATAATAGCAGTTAATATGTTTCCACTTAACTTTTAAATGTTGCATTTGATGAAAACTCTATAGTTTGCTTGCTTCTTAAGCAGTTTTGTGAGCATCATCTCTTTGTAGATTTTTTTTTAACTCTAGGTGATACCCATTATAGTAAAGCAAAAACCAGATTCTGGTCTTCATCTCACCACTCTGCTATCTGCTCCTATTTCTTAACCATTTGTTCTCAGTTCTTACACCATTTAAATGTACAAATGTTCTTTTGACCATCTTTCCCTTCATCTCTAATATTGTCTTCCCTCCAGGGTAATGTCAGTTATGCTAACACAACTCTCAAAGCTTAATGTTCTGCTCAAATCTCTCTCCTAACCTCCAGACACATGCAGCCAACCACAAGCTGGCCATTTCCACTGGGATATCCACAGATGTCTTAAACTTGACTTGAGAAAATTCCCTCCTGCTCTACAAAGGACTTGTATCTAGAAAATATAAGAATTTCCAAAACTCAACAATTTTAAAAATCCAAATAGAAAATGAGCAAAAAGCATAAAAAGATATTTCACCAAAGAGCAGTCTAAGCATATGAAAATATATTCAATGTCAATAGCCATTAAGGAAATGAAAACTAAAACCACAATGAGACATCACTACACATCTCTATGAATGTCTAATATAAAAAAATAGGGACAGTACCCCATGCTGGCAATGAAGGGGAGAGGCTAGATCACTCACATATTAATAATGATGATGTAAAATGGTACCCGTCAGTGGAAAAAGTTTGGTGATTGCTTTAAAAACTAAACTTGTGAACAAAAGAAGATGGCAGAGGAGTAAGACGAGGAGATCACCTGCCTCCCTCCAAATACATCAAAAACTCATTAGAATATGGAACAGCTCCTACAGAGCAACTTCTAAACGACAACAGAAACCTCCAGAAAGAAACCAAAGCAATATTATAAAGCAATTATCCTTCCATTAAAAATAAATAAATTAAAAAATAAAAAACTAAACTTGTAACTACCGTGTTTACACTCCTGGACATCTATCCCAGAGAAATGAAAATTTAGTTTTCTGCAAAAACCTGTACACTGGTAATCTCCTGGCAGTCCAGTGGTTCAAACTTGATGCTCTCACTGCCGAGGGCCCAGGTTCAATCTCTGATTGAGGACCTAAGATCCCATAAGCCACATAGTGTGCCAAAAATAAAAACCTGTACACCAATGTTTGTAGTAGCCTTGTTCATAGTAATCCAAAACTGGAAACAACTCAGATGTTCTTCAACAGGTGAATGGTTGAACAGACTGTTGTACCTTTTTACAGTGGAATGCTTTTCAGCAATGAAAAACAATAAAGTATTGATACACAGCAGCTTGGATGAATCAACAGAGAATTATGCTGAGAGAAAAAGGCCAGTCCCAAAAGATTATATTCGGAATGATGCCACACATTTTTGAAATAACAAAATTATGGAAATAGAGAACAGATTAGTAATTTATAAAGTTAAGGAAGAGGTGAGAATGATGTGACTATACAAGGGCAACAGGAAAGAATCCTTAAGATGATGAAAATGTTCTTTATCTTGACTGTATCACACGTCAATATCCTGGTTGTGCCATTGGACTATAGTTTTGCAAGATGTTACCACTGAGGAAAACTGGGTAAAGAACAAATATTCTCTTTGTATTATTCTTTACAATTGCATGTGCATCAACAATTATCTGAAAATAAAATATTTAACCTAAAAAATTATCCTGGCAGGTGTAGTAAAATGTTAATGATAGAATCTGTTAATAGGTGGTAGGTACTCAGATGGGGGCTTCCCAGGTGGCCAAATGATAAAGAATCTGCCCACCAATGCAGGAGACACAAGGGAAGCGGGTTTGATCCCTGGGTTGGGAAGATCCCCTGGTGTAAGAAATGGCAACCCACTCTAATATTCTTGCCTGGAAAATCCCATAAACAGAGGAACCTGGTGGGCTATAGCCCATGAGGTTGCAAAGAGTCAGACACAACTGAGTGACTAAAGCACACAGCACACACAGGTGAGTATGTAAAATTTTCTCAAATTAGCTGTATGTATTTTTAAAAATTTTTCTTAGTAAAATTAGGGGAAAAATTAATATAAAAGTTGCAGAGATTCACTTGTTCCACCCCTGTGGCATGAGTTTGTCAAATGAATTTGCCCACAAAACAAGAAACCAATTCTATGAAATGATTTTTCATTAGAGGGGCTTTTCTGAAGCAGAGTGACGCAGATGTTGATGGTTCAAGAGGCCATCCTAAATTTGGAGGTAAAGATCTTTTTCATCCCCCACCACACCATCTCACCTTTATGCTGCAATATTTATTAGGCCTGTTAATTTTCAGATTTTCCTCTCTATTGATCTTTTTTACCATAGAATGGCCCACCTACTCTAAGGATGGCATTGCTCACTCTACTGCTAGATGATACTTTAGCTGCCGTATCTTCTCTGCAGTGGCTTTTAGGTAGAGGACCAATGATAATAACTTATGACATTAACTCAAACATTTTAAGTAGCTTCAGAGAACAATTTATTTCAGAGCTTAAACTTGGCAGACCTGAAAAGGACCAGTAAATCTGTAGCAATGATTCAGGACTTTTGGTTTCTTAATCCCCATAATGAATATAAAAGCACAGGGCATGACATCTTAGGACACTAAGAACTGTTAAGATCTATGTAACATTTAACAGTTTACATAGAGCTTTCACATGTATCACTTCATTTGATCATCTTAATAACTCTGAAGTAGGTATTGTTCGGAGGAGGCAATGGCACCCCACTCCAGTACTCTTGCCTGGAAAATCCCATGGGTGGAGGAGCCTGGTGGGCTGCAGTCCATGGGGTCGCTAAGAGTCGGACACGACTGAGCAACTTCACTTTTGCTTTTCACTTTCATGCATTGGAGAAGGAAATGGCAACCCACTCCAGTGTTCTTGCCTGGAGAATCCCAGAGACAGTGGGCCCCCGTCTATGGGGTCGCACAGAGTCGGACATGACTGAAGTGACTTAGCAGCAGCAGCAGCAGCAGCAGCAGCAGCAGGTATTATTTCTGTTTTAAGATGAAGAAACTGACTTGAGATTAGCTGACATATCTAAAGGCACATAAATAAGAAATATTACTGACAGTTAAATATAAATCTTCTGGTTCAGTGATTCCTGGTAGAAGTATCCCTTAGGTATGGGGATGTTAAGATAATTGGCCTGTAAGAATGAAGATACCAAGAGATGCAAGGAACCCAGAGGCTCTTTCAGAGACAGAGAGGTCTCTGTGAACAGTGAGTCCCTCTCATTTCCCCCTCCCCATTCATCTGCCTGGATTATACTTGCTGCTAAGTCGCCTCAGTCTTGTCTGACTCTGTGTGACCCCGTAGGTGGCAGCCCACCAGGCTCCCCCATCCCTGGGATTGTCCAGGCAAGAACACTGGAGTGGGCTGCCATTTCCTTCTCCAATGCATGAAAGTGAAAAGTGAAACGAGTCGCTCAGTCATGTCCAACTCTTCGAGACCCCCATGGACTGCAGCCCACCAGGCTCCTCCATCCTTGGGATTTTCCTGGCAAGAGTACTGCAGTGGGGTGCCATCACCTTCTCCGGGATTATACCAACCACTCCTTTACTTCATTTTAGATGACATCTTCTCACAAGCCTCTTTGGACTACTCAAGGTTGAGTTAGGTGGTCTCCCATTGACACCCAAGTTTTAACATAATCATAAAGTGTTTATCATTCTGCATTATTTTTGCCTATTGATTGCTGCATTTAAACTTCTTGAGGATGGATATTTCATCTTATTTGTTGATGAGTCATCAACACCTAACAGACTGTCTGGCTTTATTATGCAGGCAACAAATATTGGTCAAAAGAAAGAAAACCTTGGGACTTTCCTGGTGGTCCAGTGGTTAAGAATCTCCCTCCCAATGCAGGGGATGCTGGTTTGATCCCTGGTTGGGGAACTAAGATCCCACATGCAACTAAGTTTGCACGCCACAACTACCGAGTCCACATGTTCCAACTACAGAGCCCACACACTCTGGAGGCCAACTGCCCACAACAGAAATCCCGCCTGCTACAACTAAGACTTGATGCAAACACACGTAAAAAGAAAACTGCATTAGCATCCTCTAGGAGTTGAAACAGAAAGAACACACTGGCTTTTGAACTCATGCCAACAGAGAGGGCAGTGAATACCAGGGAAGCAGAACATGCCTCTTACGTGACATTTATAAACATTTGTGTTCCTTAAAAAACACAAAAAACATTGATGTTCCTAACAGTCTTTAGAATGCCAAATTTCAATTCTGAAAATAGCACCTCCAGTTATTATATTACCTTGCTGCTGGCCAGTAAGCACTTCAGTTCAATTTGTTGAATCATGCAGTTAGTACAATATTGTATGTTACAACTGTCTGCCAGAACTTCCTCTAAAATTTTTAACTTGCATCTTATGCTTGGACAACCACTTTCTTTCTTTCCAACTCCCCTCATTTCTTTCTTTTGATCTCCCTTTCCCTTTCCATCTATCGCCTGTCTTTTATCTTCAATCCTTCCTTTAGCTAGCTTAAACCGAACAGCCCCTTCTGTCTTTACTCTTCTGCCTTAACTGCATCACGAAATTAGACTCCCACTAACAGGATTCTCAGATCTCAGATCAGGTTGGGAAGAGTTGCTCGAGAAAAATCGCAAAATTTTTCAGTATCATCCTTACAAGTCCCTAGTCTTCAACCTCAGCTGGATTTTCTGAACCACCCAGCAGTCCTCCTGTGAGCAGACCGTTTCTTCTCCCACAGCAGCTTTTGCAACTGTCATCACCCTCCTCAGCCCTTCTTTTAAGTCTCCCATTCTCACAGTAAAGACATTTCCCCCTCTTTTACTGAGAACATAGAGATCATTTGAAGTTTCCAGACCTTCCCTTTTTCTGTAATTCATCGGCACCTGGTTCCATTTCTTAGTGACATAGCTTTTCTCCCATCCGAAGTTATTAATATTCCTGTTGTGTGTACTTTGGTCATAACTTTCCTTCCAAGGAATAAGCGTCTTTTAATTTCATGCCTGCAGTCACCATCTGCAGTGATTTTGGAGCCCAAAAAAAGAAAGTCTGACACTGTTTCCACTGTTTCCCCATCTATTTGCCATGAAGTGATGGGACTGGATGCCATGATCTTTGTTTTTTGAATGTTGAGCTTTAAGCCAACTTTTTCACTCTCCTCTTTCACTTCCATCAAGAGGCTCTTTAGTTCCTCTTCACTTTCTGCCATAAGGGTGGCATCATCTGCATATCTGAGGTTATTGATATTTCTCCCAGCAATCTTGATTCCAGCTTGTGCTTCTTCCAGTCCAGCGTTTCTCATGATGTACTCTGCATAGAAGTTAAACAAGCCAAGTGATACTATACAGCCTTGATGTACTCCTTTTCCTATTTGTGTTGTTCCATGTCCAGTTCTAAGTGTTGCTTCCTGACCTGCATACAGATTTCTCAAGAGGCAGGTCAGGTGCTCTGGTATTCCCATCTCTTTCAGAATTTTCCACAGTTTATTGTGATCCACACAGTCAAAGGATTTGGCATAGTCCATAAAGCAAAAATAGATGTTTTTCTGGAACTCTCTTGCTTTTTCTATGATCCAGCAGATGTTGGCAATTTGATCTCTGGTTCCTCTGCCTTTTCTAAAACCAGCTTGAACATCTGGAAGTTCACGGTTCATGTATTGCTGAAGCCTAGCTTGGAGAATTTTGAGCATTACTTTACTAGCGTGTGAGATGAGTCCAACTGTGCAGTAGTTTGAGCATTCTTTGGCATTGCCTTTCTTAGGAATTAGAATGAAAAATGACCTTTCCAGTCCTGTGGCCACTGCTGAGTTTTCCAAATTTGCTGGCATATTGAGTGCAGCACTTTCACAGCATCATCTTTCAGGATTTGAAATACCTCAACTGGAATTCCATCACCTCTACTAGCTTTGTTCATAGTGATGCTTTCTAAGGCCCACCTGACTTCACATTCCAGGATATCTGGCTCTAGGTGAGTGATCACACCATCGTGATTATCCAGGTCATGAAGCTCTTTTTTGTACAGTTCTTCTGTGTATTCTTGCCATCTCTTCTTAATATCTTCTGCTTCTGTTAGGTCCATACCATTTCTGTCCTTTATCGAGCCCATCTTTGCATGAAATGTTCCCTTGGTATCTCTAATTTTCTTGAAGAGATCTCTAGTCTTTCTTACTCTGTTGTTTTCCTCTACTTCTTTGCATTGATCTCTGAGGAAGCCTTTCTTATTTCTCCTTGCTTTTCCAGTGGTCAAGTATGGATGTGAGAATTGAAGTGTGAAGAAAGCTCAGTGCCAAAGAATTGATGCTTTTAAACTGTGGTGTTGAGAAGACTCTTGAGAGTCCCTTGGACTGCAAGGAGAGCCAACCAGTCCATCCTAAAGGAGATCAGTCCTAGGTGTTCATTGGAAGGACTGATGCTAAAGCTGAAACTCCAATACTTTGGCCACCTCATGTGAAGAGTTGACTCATTGGAAAAGATTCTGATGCTAGGAGGGATTGGGGGCAGGAGGAGAAGGGGATGACAGAGGATGAGATGGCTGGATGGCATCACTGACTCGATGGACATGAGTTTCAGTGAACTCTGGGAGTTGGTGATGGACACAGGCCTGGCGTGCTATGATTCATGGGGTTGCAAAAAGCAGGACATGACTGAGCGACTGAACTGAACTGTACTTTGAGTTTGTGACCTGCTATCTCTTCTGGTCCTTTAATCTCTCAATTTTCCCCTTTTCCCTAATGTGTTTCCTTACCTCATTATTTTTAGCTAACAAACTCATCTTTCTCCTATCTTTAAAAGAAAAATAAAAGCAACAAAAATGTCTGTAATACACTTGCCTTGCAAACTTCCCATATCCTTCTCATTTATTTCACAGTCAGGTTTAGATCTGTCTATACGTCCTAATCTTGACAACTGCTTGCACCTAAATAACTCACAAATCTTTATTATTCTCATTGCTAATATCATTGGAATGTCTATTTGTTCATTTACAGTGAGAAATATAACCCAAGCAAAACAGAATGTTTGCATCAGTGTCATCCACTTATTCTGGGGATAAAGTATAGCCTACTGGCTCAGTATGTGGACTCTGGACTTAATAAAACTGAGTTACTCATTAACTATACGATCTTAGGCAAATTAACATCTCTGAATCTTAGTGTTTTTATCTATAAAGTGAGGTAAGTATCAATAATAGTACCTACCTCATAGGATTTAGAAGATGAATAATTTAAATGAATAATACATGTAAAGTGTTTACCTGGAACAGAGCAGTTGCTAAATATTAGTTATTATTGTTGCTATTGTTCTTCTCAAAATGCAAATTTAGCTAGAAAGTCAAATTATAATCAGAAGATCTCTTGGGGAAGAACGGTATTGTTCCCACAGGTGGTTGTTCATTCAGCTATGTAAATGACCTCAGATAAGCACACAGCCACAAGAGGTGCACAAGTTCAGGGAACGGGTGTGCTTTCCTGGAGTCTTAGGAATCCTATTTTTACTTGACATTCTGGCACAATTTGACGTTCTCAGTGTTAGTTCTATGTAAGCAGAGTAAACAGGCTTCTCTTGTGACTCCACAATAAAGAATTTGCCTGCATTGCAGGAGACTTAAGAGAAGCAGGTTCGATCCCTGGGTGCAGATGATCCCCTGAAGGAGGGCACGGAAACCCACTCCAGTATCCTTGCCAGGAAATTCCCATGGTCGGAGGAAACTGACAGGCTACAATCTATGGGGTCACAGAGTCAAACACGACTGAAGTAACTTGAGAATGCACACAAATAGATTCCTCTTCTTCAACCTCTCCATTCAACTTAGTGCTTCTCTTTCCTGCCTCTATGTATCCAATACTTTCCTTAAGTGATGCTACCTACCCATCACTAGGTACCATCACTGACTCAAAGGACATGAATTTGAGCAAGCTCTGGGCGTGGAAGACAGAGGAGCGTGGTGTGTTACAGCCCACGAAGTCACAACAAGTCAGACACAACTTAGCGACTGAACCACAACAGTACTTTGCTTAAGTAATCTCATTTCTTCCTATGACTTCAGCTATCAGATATATAACTCTATGTAACATTCCTTTGAACTCCAAGTCCAGACTTAACTGTTGAATAAATGATTCTACTTCGATACTCCAGGTGCCAAATGAAATTTCTGAAATGGAATTAGTGAGAGGCCACTGTTCAGTGAAAGTCTGCTTCTGGCTGGTATTCTCACTCTTAGGGACTAAGGCACCAAAGTTGGAATCCTGGAGTCATTTTTATCGCTCGTTTCTCCTTAATGCCTTACGTGCACCTGTCAGCTTCTTCCTAGCATCTCTTGCATTTGGCTCCTCTCTTCAACCCCACAGCCACTATCTTAGTAGCCACTATCATTTCTCACCAGTGTTTCTGCTGCTGCTGCCCAACTGGTCTTCCTGCTACTAGTTTCATACACATCATACCTACTAATCTCACACTTCTGACTACCCTCAGCACCTAGAACAGCCTAGCACTTAGTAGACATGCAATATTTACTGAATGAATGAACAAATAAATGAGTGAATTTCTATCTTCATGGAATTTACAGTCCAGCTAATAGATCATCATTAAACAAGTGACTACACTAAATGACGGGGGAGATTACAGACAGCATTCTGACTCTTGAAGATGGATTGGAGCCCTGATCCAGATTGGAGTTGAGTGCTGCCTGGTTGGAGCTACATCTCATAGACGGCCCAAGAGACTAGGAGAGGAAGAAAATTTACAGAAATGAGACCCAAGAGAACTAACACATCAGCTAATTCTTCTCTCTGTTGATGAGACCCCCCCCAATAATTTATAAAGTTTCCATGATATATAACTTGTCATGATGATTTGGGCAGGAAAGAGTGAACAGAATTAGATAGGAAAGAATTGGGAGTGATGGAACAAAATGAAATAAGATTTGTCTTCAGTTTTTTAAACTTTTTATTTAGACATAATTGTAGATCTACGTACAGTTGTAACAAATAAGAGATTTTATTTCTCCTTTATCCAATTTCCCCTGATAGTGATATCATGCACAAATATGCAAAACTATAATACTAAAGGGCTTCCCAGGCAGCTCATTGGTAAAGAATCCACCTGTCAACGCAGGAGACATTGGTTTGATCCCTGGGTCGGAAATGGCAACCCACTCGAGTATTATTGCCTGGAGAATCCCCTTGACAGAGGAACCTGGTAGGCTACAGTCCTTGAGGCTACAAAGGACTGCAGGAGGAGTCGGACTCGATGTGGTGGCTAAAACAACAACAAATAATACAGTATCACATCCAGGAAACTGGTAATAATCCACTTACCTTAGTTTTACATGCATTCATTTGTGTGTGTGTGTGTGTGTGCGCGCACACATGTATTTAGTTCTATGCAATTTAATCACGTCACCTTTTTAATAGACACGCTTAAGTGGGTTTCCTTGATGGCTCAGACAATAAAGAATCTCCCTGCAATGCCAGAGAGCCGGATCTGTTCCCCGGTTCACGAAGATTCTCTGGAGAAGGGAACGGCTAACCACTTCAGTACTCTTGCCTGGAGAATCCCATGAACAGAGGAAGCTGGTGGGCTACAGTCCATGTTTTATGCAATTTAATTACATGTGTCACCTTTTTAATAACCACACCTACTTCTCTCCAAATGCCATCCCACACTTAACCCCTGGCAATCACTAAGCCATTCCCCATCTTTATTGTTGTAGTTGTTCAGTCACTGAACTTCTAATTTGGTCATCCTCTGAACATAGTTGCTATTGTTGTTCAGTTGCTCAGTCCTATCTGATTCTTTGCCATCCCATGCAGCATGCAGGATGGCTTCCCTGTCCATCATCAATTCCTGGAGCTTGCTCAGACTCATGTCCATTGAGTTGGTGATGCCATCCAACCATCTTGTCCTCTGTCATCCCCCTCTCCTCCTGCCTTCAATCTTTCCCAGGATCAGGGTCTTTTCCAATGAGTCTCTTCTTGGCATCAGGTGGCCAAAGTGTTGGAGCTTCAGCTTCAGCATCAGTCTTTCCAATAGATATTCAGGGTTGATTTCCTTTAGGATTGACTGGTTTGATCTCCTCACAGTCCAAGGGACTCTCAAGAGTCTTCTCCAACACCTCACTTCAAAAGCATCAATTTTTCAGTGCTCACCTTTCTTTGTGGTCCAACTCTCACATCCATACTTCTACTGGAAAAACCATAGCTTTGACTACACGGCAAAGCTTTTACTTTGTCAGCAAAGTGATGTCTCTGCTTTTTAGTATGCTGCCTAGGTTGTTCATAGCATTTCTTCCAAGGAGCAAGCGTCTTTTAATTTCATGCGGCATGATCTGCAGTGATTTTGGAGTCCAAGAAAATAAAGTCTGTCACTGTTTTCATTGTTTCCCCATTTATCTGCCATGAATTAATGGGCTCAGATGCCATTCTCTTAGTTTTTTGAATGTTGAGTTTTAAGCCAGATTTTTCACTCTCCTCTTTCACCCTCATCAAGAGGCTTTACGTTCTGCCATTAGAGTGGTATCAACTGCATTTCTGAGGTTGTTGATATTTCTCCCGGCAATCTCAATTCCAGCTTGTGCTTCATCCAGCCTGGCATTTCACATGATGTACTTTGTGTATAAGTTAAATAAGCAAGGTGACAGTATACAGCCTTGATGTACTCCTTTCCCAATTTGGAGCCAGTCTGTTGTTCCATGTCCAGTTCTAACTCTTGCTTCTTAACCTGCATACAGATTTTTCAGGAGGCAGGTAAGGTAGCCTGTTATTCCCATCTCTTTAAGAATTTTCCAGTTTGTTGTAATCCACACAGTCAAAGGTTTTAGTGTAATCAGTGAAGCAGATGTTTTTCTGGAATTCTCTTACTTTTTCTATGATCTAGCGGATTTTGGCAATTTGATCTCTGGTTCCTCTGCCTTTTCCAAATGCAGATTATACATCTGGAAGATCTTGGTTCACGTACTGTTAAAGCCTCACTAGGAGAATTTTGAGCATTACCATTGAGCATATGAGATGAGTGCAATTGTGCGATAGTTTGAACAATTTTTGGCACTACTCTTCTTTATTGGAATGAAAACTGATCTTTTCCAGTCCTGTAGCCATTGTTGAATTTTCCAAATTTCTGGCATATTTAGTGCAGCATTTTAACAGCATCATCTTTTAGGATTTGAAATAGTTCAGCTGGAAGTCCATCATCTCCACTAGCTTTGTTCATGGTGATGCTTCCTAAGGGCCACTTGACTTCACACTCCAGGATGTCTGACTCTAGGTGAGTGACCACTCCATCATGGTTATCTGGGTCATTAATATCTTTTTTGTATCGTTTTTCTGTGTATTCTTGCCACCTCTTAATCTCGTATGCTTCTATTAGGTCCTTGCTGTTTCTGTCCTTTAATGTGCCCACCTTTGCATGAAAAGTTCCCTTGGTATCTCTAGTTTTCTTGAAGAGATCTCTAGTTTTTCCCATTCTATAGCTTTCCTCTATTTCTTTGCACTATTCACTTAAGAAGGCTTTCTTATCTCTTTGCTCTTCTTTGTAAATCTGCATTTGGATAGGCGTATCTTTCCTTTTCTCTTTTGCCTTTTGCTTCTCTTTCCTCAGCTATTTGTAAGGCCTCCTCAGACAACCAGTTTGCCTTGTTGCATTTGTTTTTCTTTGGGATGGTTTTGGTCACTGCCTCCTGTGCAATGTTATGAACCTCCTTCCATAGTTCTTCAGGCACTCTATCAGATCTAATCCCTTGAATCTATTTGTCACTTCTACTATATAATAGTAAGAGATTTGATAATATTGTCATTTCAAAGTTGTGATGTAGGAGATAGATGGCCTTCAGGTTAGACATTTACAACTGGCCTCCTGTTTTTATTTCATGGGTCATGAAGAAGTGGGCTTCAGGTTGGGTCCTTAATAACTGTTAGAATTTCTTGAGACAAGAGACAGGTGGCCTCCAGTGAAGGCATTTACAGTCACCCTCCTGTTTGCTCTCCAAAACGGAAGTAACAACAGAAAAAGGGTAAATAGTCAGTGTTTGTCCTTATAAACACCTTAGGGTAATCAGTTCAGTTCAGTCGCTCAGTTGTGTCCAACTTTTTGCGACCCCATGAATCATGGCACACCAGGCCTCCCTGTCCATCACCAACTCCCGGAGTTCACTCAGACTCACGCCCATCAAGTCAGTGATGCCATCCAGCCATCTCATCCTCTGTCGTCCCCTTCTCCTCCTGCCCCCAATCCCTCCTAGCATCAGAGTCTTTTCCAATGAGTCAACTCTTCGCATGAGGTGGCCAAAGTACTGGAGCTTCAGCTTCAATATCATTCCTTCCAAAGAAATCCCCAGGGCCGATCTCCTTCAGAATGGACTGGTTGGATCTCCTTGCAGTCCAAGGACTCTCAAGAGTCTTCTCCAACACCGCAGTAAGGTAATAGTCATGGCAATAGTCAAGGTAATAGTCATTACCTTGGAAGGACATTACCAGGAAGGACAAAGAGGGGCAAAACTCTTTCTGAGTAAAGGATTAAGGGATCTCAGCTCCCATACTACACATGGGCAGAAAGTCTCCTGGTGGGTCAGAAGTCAAGGAATAATGCCAGGCCATAATAAGTCTTGCTCCTTCTAGAAGCCTTCATTTCAAGTTCCACTTTGGCTGAGGAGTGCATGTGCACTCAGGTGCATGTCCTAGGATAGGTCAGGTATGAAAAAAGAGACCAGATAATTGGCCTGAAGCAAGACAAAGACCCAGAAGAAGTGCCCTATATAAGTGACTTAACTGTCTCCTTACTGTGCTCCACCTCACGAGGGGGGACACCCACAGCCTTTCTCTCCGGGTGTGTATCTCTCCTTGCTTCTGTCTTAACTAAACAAACCATTTCTCCCTGTGGTCTCCCACTAGTTGCTGTGCTATGTCTCTAATAATAAGCTTCGTACCTGCATTTACATTTTCAGCCTGCGTGATAAATGCATTTTTCACTGGGGCGCAAAGATCCCAGGAAAATTAGCTTCTAGCCTCTAGCCCTTGCTGATCTGGTAGCTAGAATTCCTGGCTTTCACACAGGTTGCCCATGTTCAGTTCCTGGGCAGTGAATTAAGGTCTCACTTTTAGTCACCGCTGACTGCTGCCTCACTGAGAGAAGTTGTACAAATGGAATCATACAATAACCTTTTGAGATTACTTTCTTTTTTAAACTCAGCATAATCCCTCAAGAGCCGTCGAAGTTCTGTTTATCAGAGGTTTTTCTTTTTTCTGGTTGAGTGGTATTTTATGGTATGAATACCACAGTTCAGCCATTCATCCGTTAAAGGATTTAGATTGTTCCCAGTGTGGGACTATTATGAGCTTGGGTACCAGTTTCTGTGTGGAAATAAATCTTCATTTCTCTGGTAAAGGCTTAATTAGGGCTGCTTTAACAGAATACCATAGACTAGGTGGAAACATCACTGAACTGGCTTCACAGGTTCACAGCTGGAGAGGATCTTTGCCACTCTGTAATACGGAACGCCTTTTTGCCACTGTCCAATGCCATCTTTATTCCTGAGACGTCATTGGAATCATCTTCAGTATCCATATTCCTACCAACACTCTGTATGTGATTACTTGTGTTTGCTTAGAAGACGGAAGCTTTCTCTACACGACTCCTCTTTCCCCTCTGAGCTGTCATCAGAATCACCTTTAACAGTCCCTTCATGGCAATATCGACTTTTTCTAGCTTGTATAAAATCACTACCAGGGACTTCCCTGGCAGTCCAGTGATTAAGACTCCATGCTACCACTGCAGGGGGCAAGTTCCTTGTTCTGGGAACTAAGATCCCACACATTTCATGCAGCAAAAAAAAAAGAAAAAGAAAAAGAAATCACAAGCAGCCTCTACCCATTAACCAGTTCACAAGCCACTACCACATGTTTTTGGTATTTGTTAAGCTGCACCCTACTTCTCAGCAGCAATTTCTGTCTCAGGGCTTTTCAGAGAAATATAACTAACAGAAGATGGATATAGAGATGGCTACAATTTATAATGCGGAATTGGCTTATATGATTATGGAGGCTGAGGAGTCTCATGATTTACTGTCCGCAAACTGGAAACCAAGGAAAGTTAGTAGTGTAATTTCAGCCCAAGTCTGAAGGACTAAGAATCAGAGCAACAGCTATGTAGAAAATTCATTCATGTTTGTCCCCAGGTCCACTTTTCCTATACCATAACAGGGCTAAAGTTACATAACAGTAAATTGGCAGAAGGCAAAAGACGACACCAAACCCTTTGACTGTGAGGATCACACAGCAAACTGTGGAAAATTATTAAAGAGATGGGAATATCAGGCCACCTGACCTGTCTCCTGAGAAATTTGTATGCAGGTCAAGAAGCAACAGTTAGAACTGGATGTGGAACAACAGACTGGTTCCAAATGGGGAAAGGAGTATGTCAAGGCTGTATATTGTCACCCTGCTTATTTAACTTATATGCAGAGTCCATCATGCTCCATGTGCTCCAGGCTGGATGGAGAACAAGCTGGAATCAAGGTTGCCTGAAAAAATATCAATAACCTCAGATATGATGGGGTCGCTAAGAGTCGGACATGACTGAGCGACTCCACTTTCACTTTTCACTTTCATGCACTGGAGAAGGAAATGGCAACCCACTCCAGAGAATCCTAGGGACGGGGGAGCCTGGTGGGCTGCCGTCTATAGGGTCGCAGAGAGTCGGACACGACTGAAGCGACTTAGCAGCAACAGCAGCAGCAGCTGACCATCTGGGCTTCTCATCTGCAATAAAGAACCCGCCTGACAATGCAGGAGATATGAGTTCGATCCTTGGGTCGGGAGGATCCCCTGGAGAAGGGAATGGCCACCCACTCCAGTACTCTTGCCTGGAGAATCTCATGGACAGAGGAGCCTGGTGGGCTGCAGTCCATGGGGTTGCTAAGAGTCGGACACAACTGAGTGACTTCACTTTTCAGACATGCAGATGACACCACCCTTATGGCAGAGAGCAAGGAAGAACTAAAGAGCCTCTTGATGAAAGTGAAAGAGGAGAGTGAAAAAGTTGGGATAAAACTCACCATTCAGAAAACTAAGATCAAGGCGTCCAGTCCCATCACTTCATGGCAAATAGATAGGGAAACAATGGAGACAGTAACAGACTTTATTTTTTTAGGCTCCAAAATCACTGCAGATGGTGACTGCAGCCAGGAAATTAAAAGACACTTGCTCCTTGGAAGAAAAGCTATGACACACCTAGACAGCATATTAAAAAGCAGAGACATTACTTTGCCAACAAAGATCCATCTAGCCAAAGCTATGATTTTTCCAGTAGTCATGCATAGATGTGAGAGTTGGACCATAAAGAAAGCTGAGCACTGAAGAATTGATGCTTTTGAGCTGTGGTATTGGAGAAGATTCTTGAGAGTCTCTTGGACTGCAAGGAGATCAAACCAGTCAATCTTAAAAGAAATCAGTCCTGAATATTCATTGGAAGGACTGATGCTGAAGCTGAAACTCCAATACTTTGGCCACCTGATGCCAAGAAGAGACTCATTGGAAAAGACCCTGATTCTGGGAAAGATTGAAGGCAGGAGGAGAGGGGGACGACAGAGGACGAGATGGTTGGATGGCATCTCCAACTCAAGGGACATGAGTCTGAGCAAGCTCCAGGAGTTGGTGATGGACAGGGAGGCGTGGTGTGCTGCAGTCCATGGANGAGACTCATTGGAAAAGACCCTGATTCTGGGAAAGATTGAAGGCAGGAGGAGAGGGGGACGACAGAGGACGAGATGGTTGGATGGCATCTCCAACTCAAGGGACATGAGTCTGAGCAAGCTCCAGGAGTTGGTGATGGACAGGGAGGCGTGGTGTGCTGCAGTCCATGGAGTCACAGAGTCGGACACGACTGTGGGACTGAACTGAACTGAAAGAGCAACATCTAAATTATCTAACTTATCTAACAAAAGAGGCTATAAAGATAACCTGATTTCACCATGGATGCAGAATAGCCTCATTCTCAGATAAGAAAGTCTTAGATATGGAAAAGGAACCTGCCATCAAGTTCTAAGGGGACAAAAGGGGTGAATGCAAACAAAAGTCTGGGACAGGATTGGATCAGCTACTTTGGTGGAACATACAGGATAATTCTGTCGTTGAGCATACAGTTTGTGGGGCTCTCCTACACAATAGAAAAGTCCAGGCAAGAAGTGACGACCACCTAAAAGAATGAATTTTTATGTTATTGGCATTATCTCATCTAATTTTGAATTGTCATCTTGTCTTTATGATATATACTTAGTGCTACAGGATACTTTTTATTTCATAGCTGAAGAAACTGAGGCTCAGAGAAGCTAAATCCCTTACTTACCCAAGATCACCCAGGCATTAAGGGTCTAAATCAGGATCCAAACCAAACTTCTGGCCTACTTTGAACCCTACATTCTTTCTCAGCACCGAGGAGCCACACTTTTTGCTGGCTTCCACCCCTGACTTATTTTTGCCAACAATCAACAGTGTTAATCATTTATTCGTGATTGCCTTCATTAGGGCTTTACAGGTGGCTCCATGATAAAGAATGACCTGCCAGTGCAGGAGATGAAGGAGATGTGGGTTTCATCCCTGGGTTGGGAAAATCCCCTGGCAGAGGAAATGGCAACCCACTCCAGTGTTCTTCCCTGGAGAATCCCATGGACAGAGGAGCCTGGTGGGCTATAGTCCATGAGGTTGCACAGAGTGGAAAGGACTGAGAATGCACGCCTTCATCAGAGCTATTTTCCTCCTTCATTTAGGTGAAGATGTCAATGTTTTCGTTATTAGCAAGAAAAAGAAATTGTTAACAGGAGGTTTCTTTTTTCCTCACAAATGATTCTCAAGATGACAAAATTGAAAAACATTAAGCCTTGCTTAAAATACAGAGCTACAATCAATTTGTGAAGATGTTTCAATTTCATAGTGAAAAAATTATTTTTTTCTCTTATTACTTACATTTTTCCCTCATTTGGCTTTAGCACCATCAAAGCTGGTTTCTAAAAAACAATAATTTACACATAAATAATGGATAGAAATTTGTTGTGCAGTGCAGTAGCAACTAGCCTCAGAGGGCTACTGAGCACTTCAAACGGCTTCATCCTAAGTGAAATATGCCAAAAGCCTAGAATACACATTGGATTTTGATTAGTATAAAAAAAAAACACACAACTCATTATCTTTATTAATTACATGTTGGAATGGTACCATTTGGGATCTACTTAAGTAAATAATATTATGTAAATTAATTTCACCTGTTTCTTTTCACTTGCATAAGGTGCATTCTAGAAAATTTATAATTATGTAAGTGGCTTGCATTTGTGGCTCTCATATTTTGATTAGACAGCACTGGCAGAAGATGAAAAAGAGAGGCAGTTCATTGAAAGGTAGTGTATTTTCTTAAAATTTCTGGAGGGTAAGAGAAAAGAGAAGAGAGTAAAGCTTGGTCATACTGTGACCCACTGTGATAAACACCTACAGTGAATTGAAAGGAGCTGGGGTGGGAGGTGTATTTCCATTCTGTTCCTCCTCCCTTCCCCCGAGGCTAACGTAGCAGGTGGCAGACGAGCTGCCACTGCCCGGCTGCCCGCCAGTCCTCGGGTCTCGGNTATTAATGTCTAAGCTGTCTGTAAACGCCCCTGAATTCTACCCATCAAGTTATTCTTCTAATTATACGGTAAGTACACCTTTTTACTACAACTCTAATTTAGTATTACTGGAAGAATGTGGTTATTACATCATTTATCAGTATGCTGGTGTGCTTTCGGTACCGCACATAAAAACATGAATGTATTGAAATCATGAGGAAATAAAAGTGATTCAGAAATGTATTTATTATATTCGAGGTAGTTATTACAGTCAAGGTATCAGAACATAAGCTTGAGAGTAGACAGTCTTATCTATTTTGTTCATTGCTGTATTTCCACCATCTATAACTTAATAAATTTACAGTGGTTAAGGACATCTTCAGTCTATAAAACTGAAGTCTGTGTCCTGACTTTATGGACGACCTATAGAATAGTGGCCTGGAAAAGTTAATTTTTGATTTGATTTTAATGGGTCAGCTGGTTATTCACTGGTAACTTTAGGGTAAATTAAACAGTAGTTTTGCTGCGGGCTAATTGTGATAGGTGTTGGAATGTTAAGAAGTACACATCTGGGCTCTTATGTTAAAATAGAAGTGTTTCTGGTCCTAGTTAACGGTTATATAGAAATGTAGAGAGTTTTGATAAAGTGTTAGGTATAAAGAACTTCTTTCAGATTCATCTTTGTCAATAATATAAATGTTAAAAATTGACGTCACTTAAATATCAAGAGAAAACAATCAAGCATGGTTGGGATGCAAAGAAAAGAATTGTTGTGATGGTAAATATATAGTAATTAATTGTATATAACAGAGGAGGGACCATTCTCGATTGAAGAAATGATAATACTTTAGCATAAGTCCTGTCTCTCCTGTTCTTCATTTTTTGATATGTAAGTATATGGAATAGTGTAACTCAGGTTTAGCTCAAAGTTTCACAAAGTGAAAATACTTGGGCATTTAGCATCCAGACAATGAAAAGGAACATTATCATCATCCCCACAGCCCACTCTGTCTCCTTCTAATCATTACTGCTCTCCAAAGTGAAATTCGCTCAGTCGTGTCTTGACTCTTTGTGACCCCATGGACTGTACAATCCATGGAANAGTGAAAATACTTGGGCATTTAGCATCCAGACAATGAAAAGGAACATTATCATCATCCCCACAGCCCACTCTGTCTCCTTCTAATCATTACTGCTCTCCAAAGTGAAATTCGCTCAGTCGTGTCTTGACTCTTTGTGACCCCATGGACTGTACAATCCATGGAATTTTCCAGGCCAGAATACTGGAGTGGGTAGCCTTTCCCTTCTCCAGGGGATCTTCCCAAACCAGGGATCGAACCCAGGTCTCCTGCATTGCAGGCACATTCTTGACCAGCTGAGCCACAAGGGAAGCCCACTGCTCTCCAAAGGTAACCACTGTTTTGATCTAACAGTAATTTTGCTTCTGTTCAAAATTCATATAAATGGAGTCACATAGAATACACTGTTTTTCTCTTTCATTCAACGTCAAAATTAATCAGTATTGCAGCATGTTTCTGGAGGTGGTTTATTCTCGTGGCAGTCCACTGTGTGAATATTTGTTGATTGGTTGGCTTTCACAGTTGGGCTGTTATGTTTTGGGCTGCTGTTCTTGTCCATGTCTTGGTGGACATTTGTCCTTGTTGGTGTTTGGTATATATCTAGGAGTGGAGTTGTTGGAACATACAGTAGCTAGGTTTAGTAAAGACTGCTGAATACTTTAACAAAAAGACTGATTCCAGTGTATTCATTGAGTACCATATGGTTTCCAGTTAGTTTAATTCCTTACCAGCACTTGGTATTTACTATTTTAAGTTTAGCTATTCCGGTGGGTGTGTGTCATCTTTTTTAATTTGAAAAGTCCCTGATCAACTAATGGTGACACACCTTTTTTGTTGCTTTGGGGGTGAGAGTTAAGGGACTTTACTTCTTCTATATTTGATAGAAGGTATAGGAGAACTTTTTATTCCATATTTTAGAAACTTCATGCATCTTAGACTGCATTAGGAAAGAGCTTTGGGGCTGGAGAGGGGAAAGTACAGGCATGGCAGGAAGAGCAGTTGACTTGGGGTGGAATGGGCCATCAATCATGTAAAGTAGAAATGAGAGCAGCTTGGATTCTTGCCCCAAAACTGTTTTTGGCTTAGAGAAGAAAGGAACCATTTGAGAGCTTTGAGTAGCTGAGTAACTCTTAAGGATACTTACCTTAACAGCCACAAATGGTTTCTGATTTGTTTGCTTTCCCAGTGATTTGGGCTATTTCTTGGTGAGAGGGATGTAGTTTTTTCATAATTCTCTACCAGCTAGTTTCTTAAATAGTTCAAGTGACTCCCTGAGAGCAGTGTATTGAGACATGTTAGTCGACTTCTTTGAGCCATTGCCATCTTTTGGGCACTCCTTAATCTCTTGTAGACCAGCTCTAGCTTGACTCTGTTTGCCAGAGCAAACTGTAGACTGGAAGCCCATGGCTCACATGTTGCCTGCAGGTGTGTCTTCTTTGGCTCTGAGTATTTTTTTTAAAGGGGGGCTTTATAATTTACCAGTACTTATATTAGATACTGCAAAGCTGTTTTTTTTGTTTGTTTGTTTTTGAGGTTTCTTTGAAATCATAAGATCTGGCCATACTGGACTGCTATTTTGATAGAGCAAATGTTGGCTGGAGCTGAATAGAGGCAGCCCCTTTAGATGGTGTGTAAGCTCTAATTTGCTCACCAGCTTACTTTATTTGCCTGTAATCCACCTGGATTCTATAGGCATTCAAGCTTGCTGAGTGCGTTCGTGCTCAGTCATGTCTGACTCTTGGCAACCCCATGGACTGTAGCCGGCCAGGCTCCTCTGACTTTGGGATTTCCCAGGCAGTAATACTGGAGTGGGTTGCCATTTCCTTCTCCAGGGCTCAAACCAGGGTCTCTTGCATTGCAGGCAGATTCTTTACTGTCTGAGCCACCAGGGAAGCCCCAAGAATGAGTCTGGCTCATATCAAAACTTTAAGGACTAGACACAGAACGGGGGACATGCCCGTTAGAGGGCTACCCAGGAATCCAACCTGTGTCTTTTGCATCTCGTGCATTGTTGGCAGATTCTTTACCATTTCGTCACCTGGGAAGCTTGCTACTCCTGCCCTGATATATTACGCTCTGGCCTTACCCTTTTACCCTGTGTCAAAGCTAAGAGTTTTTCTCAGTTAGTCATAGAACAGCAATATTCTTGATTTTTCCCCTGAGTCTTAGGATAAACTCTGATTATGAGAGAAGCTTTTCCTGACAGTAACCATAATCCAGAGTGAGCTGTATTCACTCACTTGTTCAGAAAATAATTGAATACTTAACCGTGAATCAAGGGCTGGGGATACAGCAGTGGATAACAAGTTCTTATCTTTGTAGAGCCTGTATTCTAGTGGTCTCCTTGCTGGATTTCCAGAAATTCCCTGAATCTTCCTTTGTTATACACGTGAGAAGCTATTGCTTGATATCCTTGAGCAGGATCTGCTCTCAAGAATGCATGTGTTCTACATTTTTTATGATAAGTCTTTTACTGTGCTTTTATAACCTTTCTAAAACTCTTAAGTCCTTTTATTTTCAAACCTTCCTTTAATATCACTGCTAGAATCTTCTTCTTTATATGCCTTCTTACGAATGAGTTGCTGTGTCCATCTATTCCTGGCTATTGCTTTTTCTCAGGAAAACTACTACATCTTAAATATTTAATCACGGTTCACTTATGAGAACCAAAAATTCCACATAGGAGTTGATAAATTATTTATTAAGAGACAAAATCCCCCACCCTCCCCAACATGCACAAAAAATCCCAGCTTTTTCTGAGAACCTCCTCCTTCAAGTTACTGCCCAGTTTTTCTTCTGCCTTTTAATAGTGACATTCTTCAAAGTGAAAAACTGTTCACTGTTCTCACTACTTTACCCCTCACTGACCATTGAAACCTCTGCAGACTGATCCTCTTGATTGTACTATTTTTGTGACAGCTGATGTTTTTATTTTAAAATTGATTGTCCTCTTAACCCTCATCTAAATAGACCTCTTGAACACCATGTGATCTGTAAGGCTGACCTCCTGGTGTAGGTCCTGAGCAAGGTGCCAAGGGTACATTTTAAGTCTTTCAAAATTTTCTCCTTTTTAAGAACTGAATATTTATGATACTAATCTTGTCTTAAATTTTTCTCTCTTCACTAGTTTTGATTACCAAGACTGCAACCATCATTGTCTCAGATTTGAACCAATGAAATTATTCTACAGCATTTGCTCCTATGCACACCTCTCCTCATTTACCTTTTCCTTTGGCTTCTGTGGCAGTTCTTCATCCTTTGAATTTTCAGGACTATTCCTCCTCTCCTCAGACTGCAGGCTCTGAGAATTGTCTTTTTTCTGTTTTGTTACTTCCCTTGATGATATAGTACCTATCTCCTAGAATCTGACCAGCACATACCTGTCTGCTGATAACTCTGGAATCTAGTTCTTCCTCTCAACTCCAGGCTTATGTTTCCATTTGTTTTGCCCTCTTCTGAGGATTGCATATTCAAACTCAAGAACAAAGAAAAATTCATCTTTTGCAAACCTTTGCTTATATTTTTATATTCTAACTAACTGCTCAGGCTAAAAGCTTGTATGGTGTATTGACTCACTTTCCTCTTTCACAGTCTTGCCCCCTTTTGATCAAGTTAACTAAAATAGTCTTGACTATTTTATATAAGTGTCTGATCATTTTCTTTTGTTCCCACTGCTTTGGTTAGGGGCTTATCTCTTGACAGTGTATTCAAAGTACCTACTAGAAAGTCAGTTTTCTGATTGATGTTCCTACTAATCTTGTCACAGAATTCTAAGAAAAATAAAAAATATTCCTCAACTTGGAAGCCATTTGACTTCACAGTAAAGACTGAAGAAATTTATACTTTAAAGAAATCTGGTACTAGAGAACTAGCACAAGCTTTGATTCCAGCATTGGAGTGCTCATCTGTTCAGAATATTCTGTGCCTCCCTTTTCCCTTTTGTGAAACAGCAGGCTCTGAATCCCCTGTTCAGCTCTATTCAGAACAGCTCTGTTTTCCTCTTTTACTTTCACATTTCAGATTCTGTTAAGAGTAATGCTTATTTGGGAAAAAAAAAAAAACTGAAGTTAGTGTTCTAACGTGCATTTTGCTTCAATGAATGACATTTGATAAGAACAGTTAGGAAATCAATACCATTAGCTGGGAAACTTCCTGCTTTTCATTGTCATTAATAGTAGGATACCACAAATATGTAAAATTTTAAATTGCATATCAAAATCTTAAAACTAGCTTTTAATTGTAAAGCTCACATATGTTTGTAGTTGACATTAAGTAATTATTTAATATAATGCATTTGTAATGCTTAACCATTTTCACAATTTCATAATAAAGTCAGTGCCGTGCCAGGTTGCTTCAGTCATGTCCAACTCTTTGCGATCTACAATCTTTATGGACTGTAGCCTGCCAGGCTTCTGTCCATGGGATTCTCCACAAGAATACTGGTGTGGGTTGTCATGCCCTCCTCCAGGGAATCTTCCCAACCCAGGGATCTAACCCCGTCTCCTGCAGCTCCTACACTATAGGCAGACCCTGAGCCACGAGAGAAGCCCTAAAGAGTGAGTATTTATAATTGTTTCCTCACTCCAGAGATAACTTATCCTTTGTCTATCTTTACAGAAATTTTCATTGCCTATAACTAACAGTTAAATAGTATGAAAATAGGGTTCTGTGTTCTTTTAATTCGCTGTGTTGACAGTATTTGTTTGATACGTGTCTTTTCAGTGACTATGATATACTATCATGGATATAAGGTAACATACTTAACCAATGTGAATTGTTAGATGAATTTTTGGCAACTTATATATAATTAAAGATTTATTAAAAGTTTATAAATAAGTAAACTTACGTGTCAAAATTGGGTTATAGGCCTTTGATTGTTTTGGAGTATAGCACAGAAGTTAAAAGCATAGACTTTGTTCTGTGCTCAATTCTTAATAATTTATGTCTATAAGAGCTATATGAGCATGCGCAGGTTAGTTGAGTTGGTACAAGATCCTTCCTTGCCTAAACCCACCCTAACCCCGACCCCTGCTTGGTTTTTTCTCTGCCTTTTGAACTGATCTTAGTGTGGTCCCCAAACCCCACAAGATCTCCCCATTTGCCTCATGGATCCCATCAGCAACTGCCTTGTCCTCAGTTTGTGTATTCTGGCATCTCTTAAGGCATTAGGCAAATGCATATCTCCTTAGGGCCTGTATACTTCTTATCCTCTTTGCATAAAATCTTTCCTTAGATATTTGTGTTGCTGGTTTTGGGGTTTGTTGTTTTGCTCTTTCTTTCTCAGGGATATTAACTGTTAGGAATTCTTCCCTGACCATTTTTTCCACTATATCTCAATATCTGAAAAGTATCTGCCATTATGAAATATAAGCTCAAGAGAGGAAGGAGGACTTTATCTCCTTTATGCATGATATGATAGTCTTCCCAGCACCTAGAGCAGTCAAGTAAGCACTCAACACTCAGATGGTTTTGAATGAACAACATGCTATATCTGCAGCAGGTGGCTATTAGTTTATTGATAGAGGACCATCCTAGGTACCAACAAGTGTAGTTGATCATTCTCCTTTCTGGATGGTTTTTACACTTTAGTTCCTTTAGGTATGAGAACATAGCTGTTGTATTTGGAATGTGTTCAGTATTTTCCTAGAAATTTAAAATTTGTTGAACACATAGTGCCTTACTGTGTACTGGTCCAAGGGCTTTTACTGGTTAACTCACTTAACTCATTAACTCATGTAATCCTGTCACACAGCTGTGATGTTTATGATTCATGAATCTGAATTTCATCAACACTAATGGTTTCTTTATCTTACATACAGTTACTTAATTTGGATTCAAGTGTGTGATCAGACAGACATTTAAAGTATGCAAGTTTCCCTGCTCTTCTGCTCAGTGAACCCTGTCTGAGCATGACAGGCACCATGCTCTACTCTTCTGCCTCTGCTCTTACTTCCTGAGTCCTCTTACAGTACCTGCGATAGGTCATGTTAAATATCACTTTAGTGTCTAGAAGTATAAAACAATTCTGAAACATGGCCTCTAAATGGTGGTCAGCTTAAGAATAGTGGTCATTATCAGCAGTGTTAGTCTTCTCGCTAAAATTATACGTCCAGCTTCAACATGGGGCTTTCCTAGGGCAAATTCTGACTAGGTGTGTTTTTTTTTTTTTTTTTTTTTCCCTTCTTTACTTTACTCACTGACTTTGGAACTTAATTCCTTCATAAAATGCTTCCATACTGTAGTCATAATTGTTTCACGTGGTTTCTCATTTTGACTTCTTTTGGAAGGGGATAAAGTTTATCAAGCTGCATAATTACTGGATTTCCCTGGTGGCTCAGTTGGTAAGGAATTTGCCTGCAGTGCAGGGGACCCACAGGTTCAATCCCTGGGTTGGGAAGATTCCTTGAAGAAGGTAATGGCTATCCACTCCAGTGTTGTTGCCTGGAGAATCCCATGGACAGAGGAACCCGATAGGCTACAGTCCCTGGGGTTACGAAGAGTCAAGACATGACTGAGCGACCAGCACTATCACTTTCATGGACTAAAAAGCAAAGCGAAAACAGATGATGAAGCAGACATCAGTCAACTTTTGGGCCTCCCTGGTGGCTCAAATGGTAAAGAATCCATCTGCAATGCAGGAGACCTGGTTTTGATCCCTGGGTTGGGAAGATCCCCTGAAGAAGGAAATAACTTTCAAGTAAACTTCAGAATGCTTTGGGTGGTATTCCAGACATTGTGAAAGTAAGGATTGATACTCAGATCTGTTATCTTTTGCACCAGTCACCCTACTCAACGTTCTGCCATTATGTAAAATGCTGGGAACTACTAAAGATGATAGTTTAAAAAAAAAAAAAAAAAAAAACTTTATAGGGAGTAGATTTACAATGTTGTGTTAGTTTCAGCAAAGTGAACCTGTTGTACATATATCTACTTTTTTAGATTGTTTTCTCATATAGCTCTTTACAGAGTATTGAGTGGAGTTGCTTTTGCAATACAGGAGGTTCTTATTATGTGTTGCGTATACAGTAGTATATATATGTTGTTCCCATTCTCCATAAGTTTTTTTCTATGTCTGTGACTCCCATTTCTGTTTTGGAAATCGTGTCATTTTTTAAAGACTTGACTGTGCATATAAGCGATTATCATATGACCTTTGTCTTTCTCTGTCTGACTTATTTTGATAATCTCGAGGTTCATCCATTATTTCATTTTTTATGGCTGTATATAAGTACCACATCTTTATGCAGTCATCTGTCGATGGACATTTAGGTTGCTTCTGTGTCTTGGCTGTTGTAAATAGTGCTGCTGTGAACATTGAGATGATAGTGATATTAATTGGAAACTTGCTACTATCAAGATTGGCTGGACATAGCAGCCAGAAAGTCTCTTACCACTGTACACTATGATATTTTATAGTCATTTAAACTATATATATTTTTCTATCTTTGGAGATTGACAGATGACAAACTTTTTTTTCCAATATAGAAATTGTTGAATGTCTACAAGGATAGAGAATGGTATAATGAATGCCCATGGCCTCAATAGTTAACTACCTGTGGCCCTTCTTGTTTCTATATCTCTGGTCCCTCTCCCCCTTCCATTTTGAAACAAATCCTGAATCTTATAACTCTTAATTTTGATCTTGGATCTTATAGTGAAATGTTGGTTTAAACTTTACTTCTCAGTCATCTTGTAAATCTGCCAGAGGTGGGAAGACAGTTCTCTACCCAGCTAGATGGAGCCACATTTTGGCTGTTGGGCAAGGAAAAAGTGGACTAAATTTTTTGAAGAAAATAACATATTTTATCAGGTTAAAGATTCTTAAAAATACTATTTGAGCTAGAGACATTCCAATTTAAAGCTGCCTCATGTTTATTTTAGCTAGTTGCATGGATTAATTTTTTTTCTTTTAACCTTTGACCTATAGGAATCCTATGAGGACGGCTGTGAGGATTATCCTACTTTATCAGAATATGTTCAGGATTTTTTGAATCATCTTACAGAACAGCCTGGCAGTTTTGAAACTGAAATTGGACAGTTTGCAGAGACCCTGAATGGGTGGGTTACAACAGATGATGCTTTGCAAGAACTGGTGGAACTCATCTATCAACAGGTAGGTGGGCTGACAGCATGGGGCACTCACTAAACAGCTTCCCTGATGCCGGAAGATGGTGGCTGCTCCTTGAGGGGAGCCAGGTTCACATTCACCCACCTCCACGGGCCTTGTCTGTTTATGGTTCACGGGAGCTTTTAAGTCTCTGTTGTACAAAATTTCTGTAGTTAAGAGATCCAGGACTGTAGCCAAGGCTCTGTACAGGTATTTGGAAGGAAGTTTTGGACACTTACGAAGACACTACATGAATATCTTGCTTTTTTCCAAACCCCTGTTTTACAAGAATTTGCCATTATTGGAGTAGGGGAGAAAAAATCCTGGGAGAACTTTTTTGCCTTGGAAATGATTCTTTATGAGACTGATGTGCTACCTACTGCGCTAACGAGGCACCTGATTCTTTATTTTAAAAAAAAGAAAGGACTATAAACAGTCTGACTTGAATCTTAACATTTCTGCTTGTCTTTAAAATTTTCAAGGATTTTTAATTCCTTAAAAAATCTAATGTCAGTCTAGATTATTCAGAGTTTACTTTTAATCTTAGCATATTGGTCATTGAAACGTTAATGCTATTTTAAGGGGGAAAACATAGCACTCAATTTTGAAAATAAATTTAAGGTCCGTGAATGAGACTAGCCAAAAACAATAGGAGATAAGCACCGCCGAAGGTTGTATTTCTCTTTAAGTCATTGCTGAAGGAGCAGCTCTAACTTGGATATATGAAAGGATGACTTACGATCATTTGACTATTTTTCCAGTTTGTTCTCAATTGTTTCTAGACTCCAGTATTACCTGGCCAGTTCTTAAGAGTTTGTTTTTTGAAAACGTCTGAGGTTTTAGGAAGATAGAACTGCTCTGTTTGTCCTGAATCCTACTTTTGACATGAAAATTAACTGTTCATCTTCCTTGATGGGCAACTAGTAAGAAATATCTTAAACTCCTATCATGGAGCATGGAGATACAAAGGTTAAAACCTTTTTAGCAGAAAGAGTTAAAATTGGTTGTCAGTGGAAGTAAAGTTGAGGTATAGCAGGGATGCAGGAAACTTTAATGACCGATTTTGTTGTCTTTAAATTTACTTTAAATTTTAAGAGCAAAGGGAAACAGGCAGTGCCAATAATGAAAAATATAAAATTTGAATTTTAAAGTTTTTTGTGGTACCAGATACACATATATGAATGTCAGTACAATCAGTCTGTCTTCCTAGATGAGAAATGTACAGGGTCCTATGTGAGCAAGGAAGTAATTAGAAGTAAAATGTTCTAATTATAAAGTACTTCACGCCTGGCAGTGCTAAACACTTGACCTGTAGTTAACTCACTTAATCCTTGGTTGCTGTAAGGTATTACGTTTATCCCCATTTTATACATAGCTTAACAGAGGTTACATGACTTGTCTAAGGTTACACATGAGTAACTAGACCCAACATAGGGTTGGAGGGGCATTTAGGCCGTCTGTTAGATCTAGACTCTGGTTAACTACTGCCTTTGTGATAAGTCCCTTAATGTGTATGCTCTACTGTTCTTTAAAAACTGCAGCGGAAGTTAAACTTCCTGAGTACTTCTTTGGCTATATCATCCAGTCTTTGATATTCAGTGTTTTTCCATTGTCTTATTAAAAATATTTAATTTCTTTTGATTTTTCTCTTTACCTTAAAGTGTTGGGAGTGTTGCTGAAATGTTAATCTTTTGCATCAGGTATCTTAATTACCTCTATAGGAATCAAAACTGAAGCTCAGGAAGGTTTAGTAATGTCCAGGGTCACAAATGTCCAGGCCTGTCTTGTTCTGGACAGCTAGATGCCAAAGTTGGTGCCATCCTATTCCTGAAAGAAACCTCTGATCAGTAGTTCCACAAATACCCTTCATAATTGGCACTATGCAACTGGGTACCTGTACATATTTTATGCAGAAATGAGCAAAGAGATTATCTGTTTGATTCCTGATAACCTCTGGTAAATGATGAGGAGAGCTTGCCTTAATGTTTTTCTTTGTATTTATTCTGGTTCTTGGTGTAAGTTTGGGAGGGAGAGTTAATTTCCTTATGCCTAACAGTCATAAATGACTTGTACCTTTCTGTACAGTACTGAAGGTAGGAATGTTTTTTCCTCTTTAGAATATTGCTGTGAAGTGTTTGAATTAATGACTTGATGTATCTGTGTCATACAAAACTTTTTCTTTTTGAAAGGCTACATCTATCCCCAATTTCTCTTACATGGGAGCGCGCCTCTGTAACTACCTGTCCCATCATCTGACAATTAGCCCACAGAGTGGCAACTTCCGCCAGTTGCTTCTTCAAAGGTCAGTGTGAACGTATGAGAGTGAAGGAGAACTCCTCCTAAACATGCTAGAATTTGACCATTCTTCTTGCTAAGATTGCACTTCATAAGAAGTTGCAGGGCAGACCATTCTTATTTTGAATATAGTATTAAAAGTTTATACTCATATATAGCAGTCTGTTTTCAGTAATGATGTCTCCCTTTGGTTTTGTACCTGGAAGGGCCTTTTCTTTTTCCAAGATCTTAAAAATGGTCACTTTACATATTTCTTTGTAGTTATTTTTGGCTTGAGTGAGGATCTAATTTCACTTACTGTCACACATTTAACCAGTTTTTCCCCATACTACATTTTTGAATGATCCATTTCTTATTGATTAGAAGTGCTACCTTTATTGCACTACATCCTTACATTTGGGTTGATTCTGGACTTTAATTATGTTCTATTCATTACTTTTTTTTTTTTTAACTAAAAATACAGTTTTATTAAACAATATAAAAGTACAGGCCAAAAATTGGGAGATATTTGTAACATATAGCCCACAGCTTAACAGCTAAAATTTACTGTATAATGTACATTATAAGATCTAAGAACTCTTACAAATTATTTAGGAAAGAAAGTAACTCAGTATAAAAATGGGAAAAAGTCACAAGCAGGGATTAAGGAGAAAAACATAGATGTCTGGTAAATACATGAAAAAGATGCCCAACTGCAACAGTAATAAGAATTAAACACCACCTGACACCATTTCATTCTATCAGATTTGCAAAAAATGTACAAGTCTAACAAAAACCAGTACAGCAAGAACACAGAACAAAGTGGATTCGGACAATAATGGTGGCAATGTAAACTAGCACCGCTCTGGAATACAGTTTGACATGATACAATATGAATGAAGATGCATACAGCTCATCAATTTCCCTTATAGGTCTATATCCTGCAGAAGTTCTCACACAAGTACAAGAATGTTCATGGCACAGCAGGCACACACACACACACATAAACCCTAAACTTTCCACTGACAGGATAAATACACTGATAAATGCATGCATTGGAATACCATAGGACAACTGAAGATTAACTGAGAACTATATATGTCAACATAAATGAAGCTCACATTATTAGTAACAATACAAGTTCCAGAAGAATATGACACCGTTTATATAAAAAAAATTCTTTTAAATACAAACATTTTTTATTAGTGCATAGAGAAATGTAGCCAACCTTAAAGAAAAGCAAGAGAATAACATACAAAATTTTGGCCAGGAGTTACCCCTGGGAAGGAGGGAAAGAAATACAGTTAGAGACACATACGGTTACTGATAATGTTGGCTAAGCTGAACAATAAGTACGTATGTTCATTTTATTCTTTGTACCTCACATAGAGGTACTATATTTTTATTTATTTATATTAATTAAATAAAATTTTTAATACATTATCTTTTTTATTTTTTTTTATTTTTTTTTTCTGTCTCAGGTGTACATGAGTTCCCAATCTTGAACCCCCCCCACCTCCCACCCCATATCAACTCTCTTGATCATCCCCGCGCACCAGTCCCAAGCATCCTGTATCCTGTATTGAACATAGACTGGCGATTCATTTCTTACATGATCGTATACATGTTTCAGTGCCATTTTCCCAAATCATCCCACCCTCTCCCTCTCCCTTTTTCTCTTCCTGATTTATTACCACGCTATTAAAAAGCTCTTAATTTTCTCACAACTAATCTAGTTGGTTCCCCAGTTTGTCTGTGTGTGTCTATGTGTCTGTGTCTGTCTGTCTGTGTGTGTGTATGTGGTCTTCTTTGCTACTCTGGCATATTTATTTTCTCCAGACTTTAGAATCAGCATGTGAAATTACCCAGACCTTGTTAGTATTTGATGTTTTGGAATGACATTGAATTTATGAGCTAATATAGGGGATTTTTCTTATAATTTGAGTTTTTAATTAATAAATTGTTTTTGAGTTTATTATAATTTATCTATTAGTTCTTTGAAAATACTTTTAACGGTTGCAAAGTATTCCATCGTGTGGTTAAACTGCACTTTAACAGAATAGATTCCAAAAGTACACTCCAGAGACACTTAAAATTAAGCTTTTGGTGAAGGTGAAACTTCAGATACTTTAGTAGAAGACACTGTGCTGCTGACATAACTGGCTAGTCATTTGGGGGGGGGGAAACAAAGATGCGTTCTTGTCTTAGTTTCTACACCAAAATATATTTCAAATATAAAAGTAAAACAGTAAATACTAAGGAGAAATTGACCCCAAAAAAATTAGGTTGGCAAAGCCCTTTAAAGTAAGACATACCCATAGGCCCTAAAAGAAGAGATTAAACTTAATTAAATATAGATTATAAAATTGGGGGGTCATAATGTATATGAAGTGAATTAAAAATAGAGAAATTTGTGACACATGGCAATGAGCCCATTTATTTAATATGAAAAGAGGGGCCTCTTAGGAATGAGTAAGAAAAAGGCAAGTATTTCAGTAGAAATATTTGGAATGACTCCGGATAGGTGCAGTTTGGGAAAATGCAAATGACAAATTTATAAAAAATATAGCTAATCTACCTAATAACTAAAGAAGTACAAGTTAGAGCTTCTGAGAAGGTGTAAGGTAGGCATTTGAAGAGGTAGAATGGCAGAAAGGCCTGCTTATCTTCCCTTGTGCTGCTCACCTTTGGAAATGGCCTGAGCCCCCGCTCTTGGAAATTCTGATACTAGACTAAAGGTGAGCCTGGGCATGGTTTATAAAGCTCTCTCAAGTGATTTTACCATGTAGTCACAGCTGAGAACCAGTCTTCTAACTCTTCTGATCAAATACCCACCGTGTATGCTTCTCTAGTGTTGGCGTATGGTCAAAGCTATTAACATGGAGAAATGCTACTCATGTAACAAGCAAAAAGGTAGTAATCTTAATAACTGAAAAATGTAGGCATACTTTGAAAAAAAAAAAAGTTACCTTCACAGCAGTTATCTCTAGGCTATAATGTCTTCGTTCTTTTTATTTCAAAAAGGTTAAAACCAAAATATAAACATGTATTCCTTTTATAATTGAAAAATCTTAAGCTTAAAGTTTTAGGTTCTTTCCTCTCACCAAGATATAGTCAGTCATGCACAAGGGTAGGGGTTTACATTGTACATAACTGACGTATATTAATGTAAAATCTAATAGCATTGATAGAACCAAAAGGTCACTTCATCAAAGCTCTTTCCTGAAAAAGTCATGAAAGGAAAAGGAGACAAAGGAAAGTAGCCAAGGTGCATGGTTAACTGAATTGGCATTAATTAACTGATCCTTTCCATTATTAACCAGAGTATTCTATTTATAGATATCCCAACTTTTTTTCTGATGAATTAATTTAATATATTTGAAAAGATAACCAACAGTGCTTTCTTAAAAAGCCTAGTGAGAAAATAAAATGAGGTGGTGGGTTTTTTTTTTTGGTGCCAATATACGACAAACCTCATAAAACCTATGCTGCTGTAACTTGTTACAAACTTGATCTGATAGCCTTATTTTCAACTATTGCCAACAGTTTCTTAAAACTAGGAATCACCGTGCGAAAGATACATATTCTGATCTCTGCAATAGACAGGAGCACTTTTATCACAAAAAATCAAAATGTTGGTGCATTGTGCTTGCCTCTGAATTGCTTGTGAACAACCACACTGACAAATGGTTATCTTACTTGATTATTTTTTTAAAAAAACAATATGAGATTACAAAAGGTATGTCTTTATTAGATGTCGGACTGAATATGAAGTTAAAGATCAAGCTGCAAAAGGAGATGAAGTGACTCGAAAACGATTCCATGCATTTGTACTCTTTCTGGGAGAACTTTATCTTAACCTGGAGGTGAGTACTTTTCAGTAGTGACAAAGCCTAAGAATATAAATTGATCTCAAGGGATTTGTATTTACCATAGCCTTTTACAACATTAGGGATGAAATGTGAGAGGAAAAAAGTCTCAGTACCTACTCATGGTAGTTATGGTGGTGGTGGTTGTTTAGTCCCTAAGTTGTGACTGACTCTTTTGTGACCCCATGGACTGTAAGCCACCAGGCTCCTCTGTCCATGAGATTTCCCAGCAAGAATAATGGAGTGGGTTGCCATTTCCTTCTTCGGGGATCTTCCTGACAGGGATAGAACCCACATCTCCTTCATTGGCAGGCAAATTACTTACCACTAAGCCACCAGGGTCTGTCTTCAAATGGAACACATATACCATTCTGTCTTCTGTTCATGGGAAGGGTGTTGGGAGATGGTTACTAAGCACTTTAAAGTCATTATATACTTTTGGAAAGCCATGGTTTACATGTAATTTTAAGCTTTTGGAATACAGACAGTCACACTTTTTTGAATCCTTGTTTCATAAATATTAGCACACTTAGTTTGCTGACTTTCAGATGGTGACTCAAAAGCAGCTTGTCCTACGGAGCACAAAGCTTTGAGTGAAGAGGGGAGAGATTAAAGTTTCTGAGGTGGTTTTTTACACCTAACTCACCCTCTGTAGTTCTTTTTGGTCCTATTGTATGTATTAATTTTCCAGATAAACTGTATTTGTATGAAGTCTACAGCTAAATTGGTGGTATACTTGAGTAAGTATATGCTTGTTGGCAGGCAACATAAGTGCTGAATGTTACTTTGTAATGGATTTGCTTGTTTTTCTTTTGACTAATTATTCCCAGGTATAGGGTCTTAAAACCCTGATTTGGGGACTTAGTATTATAAATGCCACTGAAAAGACACATGAATCTACCATCAAATGTACGTCTTAGTGCATCTAGATCTTTGTCCAGTCTTGTGCCTGATTTCCTATCCGTTTTACCACAGATAGCCTTAATTAAAAAAAAAAACTCATGCCTTAATCTTAGTTTATTTTGGTATTAAGCCAAATAAGAGCACCAATATCAAATGTGCTTTAAATGAATTGTCACTTTAAGAATGCTGTTGAATTTCCTATGTAGAAATGATATGTGTAGGGAGAATGATAAAGATAAAACATGACTCCTGAGTCAATAGTTCTTCAAGTCAGAGAGCTGAGATACATGTTCTATTCTGATATAAATTAAAGTGTTTTTAAATAGTATAAAAAGCCCCCCAAAAAAGCTCTGTGTTCCCCAAAAGATCTTAACTTTATAGACTAGAAACTGCTTTATGAAGCAGTAAAATTAAAAGGCTTAAATTATCCTGACTGTGTTTTGTTTTAACCTGAAACACTTTATTTTTCCAGCATTTTTTTAAACCATTTATATATTTGTATTTTGGCATGATTGCCTTTTCTTTTGCCCCAAAAGATCAAAGGGACAAATGGACAGGTTACAAGGGCAGACATTCTTCAGGTTGGTCTTCGGGAGTTGCTGAATGCCCTCTTCTCTAATCCTATGGATGACAACTTAATTTGTGCAGTAAAATTACTGAAGGTGGGTTTTACTTATTTTTTTTTCTTAAAATTTAAAATGTTTTATCCCTCGAGTGCATAACTTGGAGGGAAGTACAATACATATAATATACAAATTCAAGATTAAGTTATCTAAGTTAAACACTTTTTTATCTCTCGAATTTAAATATTGGAAAAGCAGTATATACTTACTGCTTAATATAAGCAGCAAAATTTAAAACTAAAAAATAGAAGTTCTTCACCCTTTCTGTAAAGTCCCTTTTCTTCCTTTCCTCTTTATGTATGCTCTAAGATCTTATTCTGTTGTGGTTTGTTGTTTTTTTTTTTTTAATCACCCAATGAGAATCTTGGATTTTTGCATGGCTGTTTTTTCAGTAGCTTCCTAATGTTCCATTATATGCATGTACATTGTTTATCCATTCCATCCTTGAACAGTTACTTTCAGTTTAGCCACTAAGCACTGTCAGTAATCTTTAATTGTATCTTTATATATGCAGTTATTTGTGTAAGTTAAATTCCTACACACAGATTTGGTGGCTCAAGGAGCATGTATACTTCAGTTTGTTAAGTAATGCCAAATTTCCCTTCTAAATGCTTATTAACCAGAGTGTATTCCCACCAACAGTGAATGAGCATACCTCTTTCCCCGTATCCTTAATCAGTGATGGGAGAATAAATGCTAGATTTTATTTTATCATTGTGATGAGTAAAAACCAAAACATTTTAATTTGCATTTCCTTGGTGAAAAATAACAAGTGAATTTAAGCTTTTTTTGGTTTATAAGCAATTTTTTCCCCCACAGTTTCTGTGAATTACCTGTTTCTATCCTTAACTTTTTCCTGATGACGTTTGTGTTTTTTAAGTTCTGAGTTTCTATACTTACTGGATGTTGTATATATTAAAAAGTGATGTTGGTTAAAATTTTACACCTATTTTAGTTATACAGCAAATCTACTGTATAGTCATTGGCATATAAAACCTGTGATTAAACTTCTGCTATAGTTCCTTCCTTTTCCTTGTCAAGAACAAAGTATAGTGATTCTTGAATATTAGATGGTAGAATATAATTAGGGGTATTTAAGTTGCTAAATTCATCCTGTTTAAAGAATGCTTGAACTGCTGCTAAGATCTTTTTAGAATTTCGATACTTCATTGAATTCCTTTTTTTTTTTTAACTGATACTTGCTTGTTTAGTTGACAGGGTCAGTTTTAGAAGATGCCTGGAAGGAAAAAGGAAAGACTGACATGGAAGAAATTATTCAGAGAATTGAAAATGTTGTCCTAGATGCAAATTGCAGCAGGTAGGAAAAGAACTAGTGTAGATAGCCAGTAGGTATTCCTTGCTTTTTCTTTGGGGGTATTTTTAATCTGTTGTACTTGATCAGAATAATCTTACTAGATCCACAGAAAGTTCTTCATTTACCTATGAATTCTGCTCACCTAGCCACTTCCTTCAGTTATGCTTATAAATAGAAGTTAAGATATTCCTGTGGGAGTATGAGTCCATTAAAAAAAAAGATTCATACTTTTAAATTCAATAAATACTTGGATAAAGTACAACTGTAAATCCAGTTGGAGGTATAAAAATGTTAGCAGGATCCTACCGCCTTTGAGAAACATATATAGTCACAGTTACCTCGAACAAGTATCAAGTCCGTTTATTCCAAAATAAGACAGCAGAAGCTAGGCAGTGGGGTACAAGCACATAGCTTTCAACTTAGTGCATGAGAGAGTAGTTCTTATCCTTTGGCCAGTGCTGGATGCTGCTGACCAAGTGTGGCTCTTAGAGGTGAGGACTGGCCCTTCAGTGGGTGGCACTGTGGGAGTCCAACCTCGATAAAGCAGAAATTGCTGCCATGCACAGTGAGGCTCAAGTAAAGATCATAAGTGGTTCTTCGAAGTCCCTCTTCCTCCCGTGGCATCAGGTCATCCTTTCCACACCACCATCAGTGAGGGTCAAAGGCATACAGATCTCACTGGAGATCAGCTCCCTTCCTGCAAGAGTCTGAAGGGTACTATTTCCATTGGAAGGAAGAAATTGTTCCCCAGGTCAGGAGAGGAAAGAAGTACTGACTGTAGCCCATGGCACCAACCTTCTGGGGCCTTTTCAAACATCTGGAAAGGGTCTCTGAAAAGGCTAGCAGGGAGCTGAGCCTGCCAACTGGCGTTCCCATTGTCTATGAATTGGACAGGAACATGAAGCCCAGCAAGCCTGTGCAGTTGCTAGGGCATGAGGAGACAATGTGTAAAGCCATGGAAGCTGTATGCCCAGGGCAAAGCCGAGAAGGAAGAGCGAGCGGCAGACTTCTCCCAAGGACACCCTCCCCGCCCCTCCCATTCCTCTGCACTTCCCCCCTGCACATGTCACAGCGACCACATCCGTGTAAGTGGCAGCTCCGGATGGAGACTGGTGGCTCCCCATTTTGTATTAGCTACTTTGTCTCTTGCACCCACTCCCTTCATACACTCTAGTTAGAATAGCACGTTTGGGGCAGGGTCCTCAGTCTAAGCTGAGGGAAGCCTTGTTCAAGAAGGTCAACAGGTAGTTAATTCAGGGGCATTTGTCAATGCTTTGTTTATTACAAGGACTTCTTTGAGTAATGGTAGGGTAGTCATGTTAAGGTGTGAGCAATGAGGGGAGGCAGGAGAGCCTATTTGTGTTTCCAGGGGCCAGTCCTGTACTATCCTGTAGTCAAGTGACTGCATGCCTCTAGTCATTACAGTGGGAAATGAATGTAACCTGTGATGCTTCAAAGAAATATTTCCTCCCTGGCTCCAGGAGATTGGGATTGATCCTGAATGTTTCTGTGTTGTCTTTATTTTTACAAAAAGTCATATAATTAAAAACATCCTGGGGTTTCTGGTGGCAGTTGCAATATTACCACATGTGGTCATCACAAAGTAAGTCATTCTTTACACCACCATGGGATAAGCTCCTTAACTTCTAAGGTGTAAGGAGTTCATGCTTTGTTGTAAGTTAGAATTCCTCCCCTCCTTATTTTATGGCAGTGAAATGCCTCTTGATCAAGTCCAAGTATGTCTTTCACTGTGCCCTGATTTCTGAATCTTGTTCCAGTTGCTTGGCCTGCCACTTGGGCCCACAACTCATTTGAGCATAACTGTACCAAATTTTTTTTTCCAGATCAGTAAAATAAAGGAGTGATACTCATTTTTTAAAGGAGATAAATTTGTTTCATTATAACAAATAGGAAATGTCTAGAAAATCAATGCGTGTTAAATTTTTTTTTAAAGTTTTAAGCATTTGTAATATATTAGAGAATGGTAACGCTTGCTCACCTTAACTCACTTTTAACTTTTGTCTGCAGAGATGTAAAACAGATGCTTTTGAAGCTTGTAGAACTCCGGTCGAGTAACTGGGGTAGAGTCCATGCAGCTTCAACATACAGGGAAGCAACGCCTGAAAATGATCCTAATTATTTCATGGTATGCCAGTGGATGCATTTTAAGTTTGGTTATTGCTTGAATTCAGATTCTGGTAATTTGTAGATAAGTTACATAAAGCAGTTCTCAGAATTTAATATAACAGTTCTTCACTGACTTAGGGTCACATGGCAGCCATGGAATCCTCAGTGAAAGGGTAGACTAGAGAAAGCCATTTAAAGGCAAGGGAAATTGATAAGGCTTGGCTTGTACTTGGTGAGAATAGGAATTCCTTGAAGCAGTTTTTCCAGAGAATTCACGATCAAAGGCCTGGATTTCAAACTTTTACTGGCATTTTGTAGTAAATTAAGAAAATGAAAATGGTTACCAGGCCAGTGATGCTCTGAAGCTCTCAATGGGACAGGCGTAAAGAAACCATGGAGGAATGCTTTTATTATAATCCAGTCTTGGAGATGGCTTTAAAGAGAAAATGGTGGTGGGAACCATGGCTAAAAATCAGTTGACTTTAAATCACAATGCACAACAGACCAACTCACTTAGAGTGTGACGGGCAGTAGACAGGGTTAGACATAGGAACTGGGGACAAGGAAATAGTCATCTTAAAGACTGTAGACTTTTGCAGTAAAATGGAAATGGCTGCTAGGAAGTTTTTTGCTTGTTATTGCATTATCAGGTACAGTTGAGTGTCCTCAGCCATGTTCTATTAATGTGCTTTTAAAAAAATCAATTCTGAAATAACATATTTTAATCACTCTTGATTTCCTCCTAGAATGAGCCAACATTTTATACATCTGATGGTGTTCCTTTCACTGCAGCTGATCCAGGTATGTCATCTCAGGCATTTTCTGCCCATTTATTGGTAAGATATTGAATGACAGAAAACCATACCCTCACCAGCATGAAGTTGTAGCTTTTTGAAGAATTCACATCATTGTAAAATATAGGGTAAAGTTTTGTCTCACTAGAATATTCTCAGTTACTATTTGGAACCACTTCAGGTTGAACATTTGATTCAGTCACCTTAACAGTGAAGGATTGGAAGAATCCCTCAATTAAATGCAACCATTTTTATCTTTTCTCTAATACTTTAATACTCTAAACTTTCAGGTAGTTAGAATGAAAGGGAAGGATGGTTCTAATTCACTATGTAGTCTGCAGCTTTCATTGGTACAGGTTAATACTTGCAGATACTAAGTATTGTGCATTTTAGTAATAGTTAGGTCAGTTAATTAAAATCTGTGCACACTTCTCCTTCCAGAAAAGGGCCATTTGTAAAATGATTTTTTTAATTGTGGTAAAAAGAACTGAACTGTGAGCAAAAGAAAATTTTCCCACTTAATACAACCTTACAGCCAGCTTATGAGAATTTTCTCATTTGTTTCCTCTGGATTGCAGACACTGACTGTCCTATGCCTCTAGTACAGAGGTCAAAAGAACTGCTTAACTTCTCAACTTTAAATTATGAATTACAGACATAAGTACAATTCAAAATTGAAAAGTTAAGCAGTTCTTTTGACCTCTTTGGTTGTTTTTATATTGAGTATTTCCAAACTGGCCAGTTTGATTCACTGTCAAGATAAACCAGTTTCACTATGTCATTATATATTTTGGGTCTTTTCAAAGAAATAAAACTGTATAGATAATACTAAGCCATTTTCTGTTACTGTAATTGATCTTTCACCCTCAAGTCCAGTCCTTCCATAGTTTCCCTCCTAGGGTACTTACTATCCTGACGTTGGTGTCATTATGTTATCTTTTTACTTCATATTTCTATAAGTTATAGGTATTACCATACACAATAGTTTTAACCTAAAAGGTACCTTATTGTGCATGTCTTTTTGCAGCTTATTTTTTTACTCAGTATTTTTGGTATTTGTTCGTGTTTAGATATATAAATGCCAAATGATAATCGAATGAGAGTAAATCACAATTTATAGATTCCCTCCCCCTTGGGGACCCCCCATTTTTTACAATGGGGGGTGGTTTGCACTTATTACTACCCATAATACCATGCAAACAAACCTTTAAGAATCTGTGCATATAGAGAAATTTCCTTAGGGTTAGGAAGTAGAATTGTTAGATTATAGGCGATATATATCTTCAGCTTCACTAGATGTTGCTAATCTGCTTTCCATCATGATTATACAGCTTAGTATTCCCACCAGCAGCATATGAAAGTTCCTGTTTCCCATTGTTGGTAACACTTACTGTTACCAGACTTATTTTTCTTTCACCAGATCTCTTTCTGGTTTCTGTTTTCTGTTTTTATTAACCTTTTGATTTCTTTCTTTGAGAGTCACCTGCTTATGTCGTTTTCACATATCTCTATTGAATCATTTGTTTTTCTTACTGATTTGTAATTACATGGTCTGGAAAGTGATCCTTAGTTTCTCCCAGTATGTGTTATCTTTCCGTTTTTTGTCTTATGTAGAAGCTTTGAGTGTTAGAGTCTTATGTGTATCTATGACTTAGTTTCCTTACTACAGTCAAATTCTATTGTGTTCTAAACCCTGTTGTGTTTTTTTTTTTATATTTAGGTGTTTAATCCATCTGGCTAACTCTTGTATGTGAGATATGGTAGGAATTAAATATTCTATAGTTCCTCATTTCAGCACAGATGATGCTTCCTCTCTTGGATAAAATATCCCTCTGTGTACCATGTAACTCCCTATAAATTTATGTCTTATTCCTGTGACTGTGAGTATGGATCTTCTATTTGTCCTGACATCAGTACTGCATTCTTTTAAAGTTTTATTTATTTTCTGGCCTGCTGGGTCTTTGTTGCGGCCTAGGCTTTCTCTAGTTGCGGGGAGTGGTGGCTTGTCTCATGGCTCAGGGGCTCTAGAGCACACAGGTTTAGTTGCTCCATAGCATGTGGGATCTTCCTGGACCAGAAGCAAACTTGTGTCTCCTGCATTGGCAGGTGGATTCTTAACCACTGGACCACCAGGATAGTACCAGTACTGCATTCTTAGTCATTCTAACATACTGTAAATCTTGCTGTGTCTGGTGAGAGATTTCCTCCTTCCCCTTATTCTTTGAAGCTGCCTTGATTCATTTTGGTTCTTTGATCTTCCTCTTTGTCTAATCTGTCTTTCCTACTTATTTCTGGTGACTCTGGAGATACATTTTAGTTTTCAAACAGTATTGTTTCTGAATTTTGTTCAAAGTATCTTGATCGTAAAGTTTCAAGGCCTTTTTTCACATTATTCTAAATAGTCTTAGTTTTGCTTCATATTTTTAATTCTAACCCTGCTGTTACTTCTGTAATATACAAAATTACTTCTTTATATTGTGATATTTTTGGCAATCTCATAATTTAGCTTTCTTAAACTTTTGAAATGTTTTCAAACTTATTGCAAAGCTACAAAAGTAAAAACAGTGGAAAGAACACCCATCTATCTGCCTTTTACTCAGATGTACCTCTTTGGTTAACAGTGTTTTCTCTTTAACATTTGTTCTTTCCACATTCATTCTTTTTCCTTAAATCATTTGAAGTTACATATATTATGGCCCTTTCATGACTGCTCCAGCATTCTAACTACTGCCTGTTTGTTTTCTTTATGAAAAAGCCTTGCAACTTGGATTGTAGGAACATGTATCCAAAGGGGAATTTGTATTTGCTGTGTCAAGAGCCGCAGGGGTAACACTGGCTTGGAACACATGTTTTTACTTTCTTGTCCTAGAGATTCTTTATGTGGATAGTAGAAATTTGAAATGCATACCCATTGTTAAAAATTCTCTGGGGAATTATCCTTCAATTAAAAATAATTTTAAAAAATTATCTAGGGAACCAGTTTCTTCACAGTACTTCTGTTCTGATTCCAAACGCAGGCAGGGACAGCCAAGGTTTTTTGCCATCTCCCTTTACAACTGAGGTTTTTCATTTTTTTTTTTTTCTTGATTCACCTTTTGCTTGAAATACCAGTTCTTTGTCCTGGGTTTGTGTACGTGAGATGGACGTGGGGCATGAATTCCATCTCCCTGTTTCACATGGACTCAAGACCTTGCCTTCTGACCGTCTGTGGGTTTTAAAATCCAAGCCCTTTGTTCCTAAGACCACTTGGTCTACTAGCCTCCCAGCTATAAGAGTTATGTCATCTGGTGACGTGGGCAGATGTGTGTATGAGTAAGTGAGTGAATGTGAGCTCATTCATACATTTAAGAGTGTTTTATCTGTTGCTTTATTTATTGCAGGGCCATCTTATAGTTTAAATTATCTCAAATACCAAGATTGGATATCAAATATCACTAACCCTTTAAACTGGAATTAGTTTTATAGAGACTGACAATCTTGGAAAAATATAGTCTGTCAAGTTTAATGTAATTATATCATCCTCTTGAAATTTGAGGTAGCTGTTCACAAGAAACTGTAAGATAACTAGTTTTAATATACATTGACCCATTTTACTAATAAGGGATAAGGGCTTTATACATACTTGCTCATCTTAAAAGATCCTCCGTAACTCTGCCTAAGACGTTGGCAGATGATACCACCTTCTTACTGTCTTAGAAAGCCCAACCAAGGGAAAGTTGCTGCTACTGCTAAGTAGCTTCAGTCATATCCGACTCTGTGTGACCCCATAGATGGCAGCCCACTAGTCGCCTCTGTCTCTGGGATTCTCCAGGCAAGAATACTAGAGTGGGCTGCCATTTCCTTCTCCAATGCAGGAAAATGAAAAGTGAAAGTGAAGTCGCTCAGTCGTGCCCGACTCCCAGCGACTCCATGGACTGGAGCCCACCAGGCTCCTCCGTCCATGGGATTTTCCAGGCAAGAGTAGTGGAGTAGGGTGCCATTGCCTTCTCCGAAGGGAAAGTTGGTATAGCTGAGACATTTATTGTATCCACCTTCCATCTGTCTCTAAGGAGAGGGAAGAAAAGAAAATCTCTACTCAGAACATTTGCTAGGTTAGCTTCCTCTGAAAAACTTTGAGTTATGATGGCTCTTAACTGCTAGCCAGATAGCTGAGGAATAATGGAGCCAGAAGCTAGGAGGTTCGATTAAAATCCCTCATTGTGAAAGGACAAACAGCAGTATGGAAGAAACAAGTTAGGGGACAGTATCTTTTCTAATGAAAAGAAACAGAATGTAAACAGCATACACATGGCTGTGAAGTGTACTCTGATATGTTCATAGTGGCTTTGAGTCCCATCATATATTTAGAGGAATATTATACTGTTTACCTCTGAACTGCATAGGTCTGTGTCTGTGTGGTTTTTTTCATTAAATATGTACTACAGTACTTATGTAGGGTTAGCTGAATCAGCAAATACGAAGGAACCGTGTATAAGGAGGGCCAACTAAGTTACATATGAATTTTTGAGAGTGGAAGGTCAGTGACCAATAAGAGTCAATTGTATAATTTATGAGCACGTGGTATACAGGGGAAAGATAAAGCAAGCCAGTTAAAATGTAAGTTGTGTAAAAGATATTCTTAAATATGTAAATAGAACCTTAACTGCTATTTAAATGTATCTACTTAAAAATGATAATATTAAAAGTTTTAGGGGTAACTTGGCCGTTTCATACAAATATTCAGTATTAAAATTTTTTATTTTTTATAGATTACCAAGAGAAATATCAAGAGTTACTTGAAAGAGAAGACTTTTTTCCAGATTATGAAGAAAATGGAACAGATTTATCAGGGGGTGGTGATCCGTAAGTTCTTTAGATCCTGTTTTTGTTTTGAGGGTTTGTGTTTTTTTGGAGTTTTGTTTTCATTTTTCTGTTTGGCCATGTGATGCAGCTTGCAGGCGAGATCTTAGTTCCTTCTGCAGAGATTGAACCCAGCCCCCCTGCAGTGGAAGTATGGAGACCTCAAAACTGAACTGCCAGAAAATTTCCATCTTTAGCTGCTTTCTTTGTGAATTCCTGTGGCCATAGTTTGTGGATGGAGTTTATAGACTAGAAAAGATGATGAAAGAATGTACATTTTGATTTAATGATGTTACAGTAGTATATATGTAGTAGTTTTTATCAGAAATTTTCAGAAAATCATATTAGAGAAAACACTATGACTGAAAATTAAATATAGTTAAGGTGAAAAAACTATTAATGTAGCATATTAAAACAGTTTTTATAAAATAGATTCTATTTATTTTAATACTATAAGATCTGGGGCAAGTTCTATGTCTTTTTCTCCATCTGTTGAATAGGAATAGTATACTCCTCCTTGAATTTTTTTGAGACTTAAATGAGATACATAAGTAACTTAGAGTAGCTACCTGGCACACAGTAAAAGTCTCAAAGCTTGGCTGTTAAGGGATTAAAATTAAAACACCGATAACTATATGAAAATGTTTGGACTGATAGACATAAATTATAGTCCTCTATCCCATATCTCAATCTTTACCTGCCATTCTTTATGACAAAAGAAACTTATTGTATTGCTCACTTATCATTAGATCATACTACATTTGTATATAGAAGGACCAGGAAGTTGAGGTTTAGTCCCAGTTCTGTTAACAATTCATGTGAATTTGAACAGGCTATTTAGATTCTCCTCTCTATAAGCAGAGGGCAGAAATAAATCCGTGACTTTAGTTTTTCTTACCCCATCTCATGTATTGTAGGTTAAAAAAAAAAAAATCACATTTATTCTTTCTCCAGGTAGTGACATTTTAAATGTAAGTCTGATTTTCTGATAGTGTCATACTTTTATATACTAGCTTAATAGAGAAAAATACAGGGATGTGCTTCCAAGCACAGTTAGGAAGGTTCAACCCTGCTGAGAGAACCAGTGGAAACAAAGTTGTCCTTGCCGTTAAATGTCAGGTTATCCTCTAAAGTTCAGCTTGGTAAGCATTATATTCTCTTTGCCCTAATGAACTTGTGGCATTTCAGTATGTGGCCTTGTACTAGAAATGAGGGAAGAGGGAAAAAGACCCATCAGCAGTTGGTAGGACTGGCAAGATAATTTTGTCACGTGTTGGTGGAAAGGGTCCTGGGGGTGGGCAGATACACACTTTGATGACTTAGTATCTTAGACATTTTCTGAATTAAAAAAATAAACCTCATCTGTGTTGCTTTCACAGGTACTTGGATGATATTGATGATGAGATGGACCCAGAGATAGAAGAAGCTTATGAAAAGTTTTGTTTGGAATCAGAGCGTAAGCGAAAACAGTAAAGTTAAATTTCAGCGTATCCGTTTTATAAAGCAGTTTAGGTTATGGTGATTTAGCAGAACACAGGAAAGCAAGAANCCCCCCCCGCCGTGGAGAGCCTCCTTTGAAGTGTACTTTCTTGCTTACACATCAAATATTTTGTCAGACTACAGGCTTGAGCCCAGTGGTCTTTAGCTGACTAGACCTTAGCAGATACAAATCATTTAAGGGCATGTATACTACTGCTGTATTGTGTCAGCCTAGCAAAACGCCAGCCCGGGATGAACTGGACGCTGCTGCTGCATCCAGGCTGTGGGCGGTCATTTTCTGTTAGGCTTGTACTACTGTAAATCCATAGTCACCTTCATTTAGGCTGCCAGTAATCTGTGTTTCTTCATTCTCTTGCTCAGTTCAAACCCTGTGTACTTGTACTCTGTCTGCTTCTTTATTCCTAGATGATTTGCTTCACAGAAAAAAAAAAAAGGTCACTGGAGAGATGTTCACAAATGCATCTGAATACACTTCATCCCTCCTTTTCCTCTATAGGAAGTATCCCTATTACTAAAGAAAAGTTTTCAACCTGCGCTTGAACTCTATGCCCTCTCACTCTCACAAACTCTGTTGTTACTTGGTTTTTTTTTTTTTTTTTTTTTAATATTTCTCCATTGGCCCTTTGCGTGAGTTTGAATATGCCATTCCTCTCATCAAAAGAAATATGGCCCTCACATTTCTCCCCAATAACAGTCCTGTCTCTGCTTCCTCATCAGACTTCCCAAGTCTTTTTTTCTTTTTTCCATTTTCTTACCTATTTGCTCTTCAAACCCACTGTATATTCTGCCACTAGTATATACAACAGCCCTTATTACAGTCAATGATGACATCCATGCCATTTAATTGAATAAACACTTGTTTAGCTTGTTCTCTAGGCAGTATCTGACACTGTCAACACCAAAATTGAAAACATCCCAAGTGGTGTTAGTGGTAAAGAGCCTGCCTACCAATGCAGGAGACCCAGGAGATGTGAGTTCAATCCCTGGGTGGGGAAGATCCCCTGGAGGAAGGCACGGGTAACTCACTCCAGTATTCTTCCCTGGAGAATTCCATGGACAGACAGCCTGATGGGCTCTGGTCCGTGTGGGTTGCAAAGACAACTAAGCAACTAATACACACACACAGGCATCTGGAATACAACAGCTTGCTTCCTCCATAGCTTTGTGCTGTCTCTCAGGGTTTGGTACTGGTGTTCCTCAAAGCTCAATCCTAAGCATTCTTTTCTCATGTCAGCCCAAAGCTTCAATAAGCGGCTATCACTTTCAAATAAATATGGAGGTCAGTATCACTGCTGACCTCCATATTTATTTCTAATATCCTGATTCTAGACCTTTATTGTTTTCACTGGGAGGTCTCACAAAATTTATGTCATACTATACCCTGAACTTATTCTAAACACCCACCTCTCCTTGAGGGCACTGACACCTATCCACTTTCCCCAGCCAGAAACCCCTGGAATTGTTTTAACTCTTACTGTTAAGTCATCTCCAAGATTTAAGAGTTGATCTAAATATTGGAACTGTGTTCTCCATTCTCACTGTCTAGTCTTTTGAGTCTGAACTGCTCTTGTCTCTGCTGTTGCTCTTTAAAAAGCCTTTTGAGAGAGCCACACATTGTTCTTATATCCTTCAATTCACTCTCCATTCAGCACTTGCAGGAATTTTTCTGAGGTATTGGATTGGCCAAAAAAAAAAAAAATCCAATGCAAAAAGCACTACAAAATCCCTCTGTAGTAGACAAAATTTATATATAGGAGGTTCTTACACAGTGGAAGGGGAAAAGATGGGGGTTTGATAGGACCTAAGCAGTGTGTAATAAAACTGAGGTTACAGACCATGGTTATCTGAGGTTATTACACCTGACAAAAGACTGAAGTCAATTTGCATATCAGACTTTTTAAAATGGAGATGAATTTAAGGAGTTATATTTCTCTCAGTCCCTTAGTGCTGCCACCTTTGTTTAAAGCTCTTTTAATAGTTAACCACTGCTTTTAAGATAAAGTCCATAATTCATAAACCTGTACTGTCTATCTATAATTCAGTTGCAAGCTTCTCTCCCCCAAGAAGAGCCTTTTTATCCTCTTTAAGCATACTTAGAACAAACTGGCTTGCTTTCAACACTTTTAAGGGAGGGGCCAGATCTTTCCTTTGGGCCTCAGGGCCTTAATCTCACCTGAAACACTTTCCCCCTCTACTGTATTTAGCTAACGCCTATTTACTCTTTGGATTTCAGTGCAAATATTTCCTCGGCCTGGATTAAAGTGAAAGTTGCTCAGTGGTTTCCAACCTGCGACCTCACAGACTATACATTCCCTGGAATTCTCCAGACCAGAATACCTGAGTGGGTAACCATTCCCTTCTCCAGGGGATCTTCCCAACCCAGGAAGATTCTCGCATTTCAGGCAGATTCTTTACCAGCTGAGCCACCAGGGAACCGCGGTTTAGGTCGCCCACTATAAACTCTCACCAGGGCTTCCCTGGTGCCTCAGACGGTAAAGAATCCACCAGCAGTGCAAGAGACTCTGGCTCGATCCCTGGGTGGGGAAGATCCTCTGGTGAAGGCAATGGCAACCCACTCCAGTATTCTTGCCTGGAGAATTTCACTGACAGGAGCCTGAAGCCCTACAATCCATGGGGTCACAAAGAGTCGGACACAACTGAGTGACTCGCACACATAAAACTCTCACAGACCTCTGTATTTTAGTTTAGGAACACTACCAAACTTATTAAATTATTGTCTAGTTGTTTCTTTCCAGTTGATCTCTAGCCCCCAACCTCGACCCTGGATCTCATTCCCTGCTTTATCCACGGAGCGCGCCTAGTACACAGTCGACTCTCCACAAATGTTTGTTTCAGTGGCAATAAAATATAGCAGACGCGTCCATTTGCTGTTGTAAACAAAAATTTTAAAGGTGCATAGAAACAGTTGAGCGACATTTTCTGACATCAAACTAGGAAAGCAGAGGTCTCTATCTTCGGTCAAGTTTTTTTTTTTTAATCGCTTTATTGACGTATAATTGTTTAGATCATTTGAATAGTATCACGCCACTAAATTCCAAAATCTGTAGCTATCTTGGCTAGAGTATCAAAATGCTCGTCCTCACCAGCTATCACAACCAGGTCTGGCCGGTTCCTTGGGGGATGCCGGAAGTAAAAACGAGAGTAGACGACTAACTTCCGGACTGAGAGCCCCTGCCTCCCCTACTTCCGGTCCCCCCCCTTCTTTGCGAGAGGAGGATTCAGTCGATCAGGACTTCCGGTCTTCCTTTGTAAAACGGGCGGGTTTCCTAGGGTGCGGGAAGGTTTGAATTTCGACTGTTTGCCTTCGGCTTGCCTTCGCGGTCGCAGCTGCCGCTGTCCCTGGCTACTCGGACTTGACGAGAGACCGCCAAACCTCCTCCGTGTAGCCTTAACTCCTCTCGGTTATGACTTTTCTTTCATCGAGAAACATCACTTGCTGGTAACTTGTCAAATTCAAGAAATACTCCACGAAAAGCGTCGTAGGCAGGAGCACAAGCTGCTACTCAGAGTATTTTGGCAAACTAAAGCACAAGGGTCATTGACTGGCCTCGTTTCCACGACTTTAAAGCTCAGAACTGCTTGCTGTGTGAGTCGAAGACGTTGATTTGTTTGTATGAGGCTTTTTCTGTAGATATGCGTTTGATGAAGTTCCCGTTAATGTCGAGAACAAAATTTTTGATCGAAGTAGACATGACGCCGGAAATGTAGGTTGGAGCCAGATTATTATTATCATTAATGATGGCAAGAACTTAAGATATTCTCACTGTTTGTGTCTGCTTGATTATATAAATAATCTAAGTAACAATTATACCAGAATAAGCTGTTGGAAAAAATTCTTGGCTTAAGATAGAAGGATTTTTCCAGGGTATGAGAAAATATATTTTTCGACTGTGTATCTGCACCTGTTTTTTCTGAAATAGCAAGTGGACCTCGTACGTATATAGGATACATATAGCCGCAGTATAAATATATTTAATGCTATGAGTATTTATTGCCAGTTAACAAGTATGTAAACAAGTGATGTAAAGTGGTTGGTATGGTCTGGGTTGTGGAAGATTACCAATGAGGGGAATACTGGAAATGGATTGGAGAGGCGGAAAACTGGGAAAAGGTACCAGACAGTTTACAAGAGTGGAGGGAAAATGACCAGAAATAGAAAAGAGCTAGATTTATGGGAGAGACATACAGAATCAACAGGACTTGTCACAAGGGTGTGAAGGGAAACACTAAGAAGTCAAATTGAGATGCCATTGACTCAAATTGCAAATTCAGGAGAAGCAAGAATTTTAAAATTCACTTATATATTCTTATGTATTACTTATATATTTATGATTAAATAGTTATTGCATCCTTATTATTATTGGCCAAGTATTGTTTTAGATGCCAGGGATACAGTGAGTAAGGAAAGTTGAAGTCCCTGCTCTCATTGAGTTTTTGTCCATGACCCTGGGATCGAACTTGGTTCTCCTTTATCAGATTCTTTATCATCTGAGCCACCAGGGAAGTCCCATGAAAAAAGACAAAAAGCAAGTACATAAATAGAACCCATTTTGATAGTAATAGATGTTATGAAGAAAAGTGATGAAATGGATAAAAAGTCATGGTTGGGAACAACTTTTAACTGGTCAGGTTAGGCCTTTGAGGAAGTTAGATATTTGTGCTGAGATACTAATGGTGGCAAAGATGTGATGAGTCAGAGAAAGTGCATGGTAGGCAAAAAGAACAGTGCAAAGGTTCTGAGATGCGTTACAGCTTCCTAAAAAGAAATTTAAAAAGCCAGTGTAGCTAAAGTGTCCTGAACAAGGAGAGAGTTAGGAGAAGACATTGAAGAAGTAGATAGGTGCAGATTGTATGGCTTTTATAGGCTGTGGTTAAGAATCCGGATTTTATTCCAAGTGCAAATGTTGGGTTTAAGTCAGAAGGGGTTAAGTTGCATTTTTATGTTACAGGGTCCTTCTAGCTACTGTTTGTAGATTGGCCTTGAGGGAGTTAAGAATGAANGAAGACATTGAAGAAGTAGATAGGTGCAGATTGTATGGCTTTTATAGGCTGTGGTTAAGAATCCGGATTTTATTCCAAGTGCAAATGTTGGGTTTAAGTCAGAAGGGGTTAAGTTGCATTTTTATGTTACAGGGTCCTTCTAGCTACTGTTTGTAGATTGGCCTTGAGGGAGTTAAGAATGAAAGTGAATTCGAGGGTATTAACAGAAGTCTTCCTTGAGTGGAAGTGATGTTGAGTTTGATTTATCTGTGAAACCAGGACTTGTAGAGAGCTCCTGGAGGCAGCTGGATGCTCTGGAGAGAGGTCAGGTAGATTTGGAAGTTCTCTAGAGAAAGAGAATGATTAAAGTTGTGTGAACTTCCTCAGGAGAGATCATGTGGTTTAATATTTATATATTGACATACTCTGCCAAAGATTGTAGGCTATATCATATGTAACTAAATACATACAGTGAAATGGGTAAGATTTTTTTTTAAGGCATAAAAGCCTTTTAAGGGTGGGCATAAAAGCAACATAAGTGTATATAGTAAGAAGAGATAAAATAGGGACTAACTAAGGTCAGGTGTTGATGAATCCCTTGATTTAAGAGAATGATGAAGAAGAGCAATGGTTAAACTATTAAGAAGAACAGATATAGAGGCGGGGGAGGGTGGTGGTGAACCATGGCATCACCACCCCTTTTACATAAAAGGCAGAAGAAGAGAGTTTGGTGCAAAGACAGACAGAAAACACCGTCATATATTGGCTAGTTTAGTAGGATGAAGACTGAAGTCACTGGGTGTAGGAAGATACTGGTGACCATTGTGAAACAATTCCATTAGTGAGGTGACAGAGAAAGCTGGATTGCAATGCACTGAAGATTGCTGGGAGAGAAAGTGGACGCTGGGACTTGCCTGGCAGCCCAGTGATTAAGACTCATGTTCCCAATGCAGGGGGCTTAGGTTGGATCCCTCGTCAGTGAACTGAGATCTTGCATGCCTCGAAGCTCGGCCAAAAAAAAAAAGGACGAAAGTTGACACTGAGTGAATACTACACCTGAGAAGTTTATTGGTAGGAAACAGAGGTAAGCTGGGGAAAGTGGTATCTATGGAAAGTTACTTTTTTTTTTGTTTTTTTTGGTCAGGTGAAACTTGATCACCTGGGTAACAGAAGGAGATAATGTCCTAGTAGGGGATGCAGTTAGTTTTAGAAAGAATTATAAAATTTATTGAGCTCCTGCAAAGCAGCATTCACACTACTGGCACTGTTACATATGTTGTCTCATTTAATCCTCACAGCAATCCTGTTACTACCCCCATTTTACAAATAAGGAAACAACCAACCTGAGGTTTATAGCTAGGAACTGGTAGAGTGTGAATTGAACCCAACCCTTTCATTCCCCTTCCATCATACCTATGTGGAAAGCATAGGTGAAAATACAGAGACATTTAAGAGGTAAAGAAGAGGAAATTGAATTCAGTGAATACGATGAATCTAATTCACTAGGTGATTAGTTAGCTTTCTGAGTTGTGACATGGAGCTACTTCCATAATGCCAGGTTAGTGGTAGGAATCCAGGTGTTATTTTCAAGTGGGCCAAATAGTTACTTTTGGCCTCTTTTTACATGTACTACAAATGATTTGCTACATTTTTCTTCTTCTTTTTAAAAAATATTTATTTATTTGACTGCCCCAGGTCTTATTTGCAGCATGTGGGATCTAGTTTCCTGACCAGGGATCAAACCCGGGACCCTTGCATTGAGAGCGTGAAGTCTTAGCCACTGGAGCACCAGGGAAGTCTCTGATTTGCTGTATTCTTTTTGCAAAGATGGAATTTGCTTGTTATTTGAAGTGAGATCCTGAGCATCCAATTTTCAGAAGTTAAACTTCAGAAGTAAAGCTACTAAAATGATAAGGGCAGTTATAACTTGGTGGGCTGTCTTCTCCTTCCCAGTTATCTTCCCACACTACTGAGGTAAAGCCCTCAGGATTAATCAAGGCATTCAGGTCAGGTCAGGGTAAGATCATCACTTTTCATCCAAAAAAGTAAGCTGAGTGGCAGTGTGTTGTGCTCATGTTCATCCATTTACTTTGATAGAACTTTTGTACATGAAGAGAACTATTGGTGCTACTGTATTTGCTATTTCCTTCAGCCTTTGCCTTGGAAGGACATTTTATCCACAGTCACAGTAATGGCAGCTGAAGTGCAAATGGTACTTTATGAAGATGATTCAGTGCAAGTGCAATATATTGATGGTTCCAGATTGCAGCTTTCTCCCTGTGGCTCTGAATTTTTATTTGAAAAGGCACCTCCTGTTTCAGCACATCCTTTACAACAGCCAGAAAGAATTCGCCAAAGGACACACTTTGTTATTAGCCCTTACCGAGTAAGTAAAGATGACACAAAAACTACTCTTTTTCACACTAAAATATTGTTGAGGTGTCCAGAATATAGAAAGTGGCTAGTATTCTGGATTACTGTCATTCTAAATTGATTTCCAAGTCATTCTTTAAAATTGCTTTGTGTTTTTGTTTTGTAGGAGCAGTTACAACGAGCCCTCGATTTTCGTAACTCTTTTGCTACCTGTCCTTTTTTATCTGAAAGCATCATACCTTCTGAAATGAAAACGGTAATATTTTTTAAACAAATATTTGAGGGCAAGTGATTACACACAGGTAGTTTAATATTTGGTTTTTTTCTTCATGTCACTGAGCATGGACATGTTGCTATCCAATGCATAGGCCTGTACATTTCAATAGACTGATATTTTCAACTGATAATTTTGTTCCTTGAGACACAGAAGTAACATAGTGTACCTCTGTGCCTTTTTTCCCTTTTCTTTTTTTTGTATCAGAGGATTATACTCAGAATTTTATAGATTGGTGATTTCCTGATTCTCAAAGGTATCAAAATTAATAAATTATGTGGTCATTTTCAGTAGCTTATGTGTAGTTAATGTGTAAGAGAGATGTGTAATTGCTTATGGGTATACACGTTTTATTCTTTTATTCTATTTTCAACTTTTAGGAGTAATAATAACCATCATTTCTTGAGGGGTTACTATGTGCCAAGTTCTAGGAATGATATAGAAAAATTTTAATAGCTTCAGTATGGCATGGGTATCTGCTAATCAAAATGGATGTCCAAACAATCAGAACAGGTATACTGACTACTACCAGCCCCTTTTTACAGATGAGAGAACTGTCAGACTGTTTACCTAATTTGTCCGTGAAATTTTTCTAAATGGCAAAGTCAGGATCTGAACCCAGTCTATCCGACTCTGACCACTTTCTGCTGCAGACATGATGCTGGCTTGCTTGCTGAGTAATTTTCTGTTACGTTGTCTGATGGCAGAGGAGTCAAAAATTGTAAGCCAGTACCTTTGCTTACAGGGCATTTTTCCACTATATCTTTTGAGTAACAATTCACTGAAACTATGTAGCTTGCTGCTGATGCTGCATTAGATAGTCTAATTCTAGAAAAAACAGTTGTCTTAACTGATCATCTTTATAAAGCAGCTTTGCCATCAGTGAATAGTGGCCTTTTTTTATATTTAATTGAAGTATAGTTGATTTACAATATTGTGTTAGTCTCTGCTGTCTCTGCTGTACAGCAGAATAACTCAGTTTTACACATATATACATTTTTTTAAATATTCTATTCCACTATGGCTTATCTCAGCAGATTGGCAGTGGTTCCCTGTGCTATGCAGTATCCATTGTTTATCCATTCTAATGTAACAGTTTGCATCTGCCAACCTCAAATTCCCAGTCAGTCCATCTCTCCTCCACTCCCTTACCAAATCTGTTCTCTGTGTCTGTGAGTCTGTTTCTGTTTTGTAAATAGGTTCATTTGTGCCACAGTTTAGATTCCACATGTAAGTGCTATCATATAGTATTTGTCTTTCTGTGTCTGGCTTACTTCACTTAGTATGATAATCTCTAGTTGCATCCATGTTGCTGCAAATGACGTGACTACTGTCCTTAATTTTAGCACACTAACATCTGTACACACAGACAGCATCGTAAATTTACAAGGCTTTTGTAAGTTAAGGTTTTATATAAATGGAAGATGAAATGTGTGATTTGGCAAGCTTAACTGATTAAAAGACTGTTATATGACACTCACTGTTTTTTATCTTATATGAAAAGATGCAGCAGGCTCTGTTACCTATTACAAATCTGTTTGCTGTTGGTAAATTGCTCAAAGCAGTTTATCTTTGAGCAATTTGATTTTTTTTTTAATGTTACCTTTTAAGGCATCTGGAATTTACTTTAGTGTGTGATGTACCTCTGTAGGACAAATACTTTAATACATGTTATACTATTTAGTCCATGTGATAATCGTTTGAGATACCATTTCCCAATGCTATTGAATAATTTCAGTACCATTTGTTAAATACTTAATTCTCCCTTTACGCCCTTGTTCTGAAAACCTTGTGTTACCATATATAACATTTTATGATATGGTTGAGTCTGTTTCTGTATTCTCTAAATTGTTCTGTTGATTTTTGTGCTAGTTCCATACCATGTATGGTATGGTTGCTTTTTCATACAGTTGTGCTGGTCTTCTCTCATTTATATTCTTTTTTCAGAATAGACTTTTTGGGAAGGGCTGCAAATCTATTTATCTCTGATGCATTGTACACTTTAAATCAGAATATGTTTGCCATTAAAAATAATCAAGATGATTTTTCTTTTTCTTCTCTGTCTTATTTGTCAGTGTGTGTGTGTGTGTGTTGTCTCTACTTTTCTGAGAGATAATAATATCAAATGTTCTCTGGAAAACCATATATAGACTGATATTTTTCATTCTTTCTAAATGGTAAAGGACAAAACTTTTAAGAGCTTTCTTCCATAATATGTTAAGTATCAAATTATGGAAAACGTGTACTATTAACAAAAAATACCATTCCTTTTTTTCCCCTTGTCTCAGCGTATCTTGATTGATGTCTCAGAAGTGAGATGGCCCGGTCTTGACACTGATGATGGCATGACGTGTATGCAGAGTGGCACTGTGAGGATATCATCTTTAGATGGTCACGCATACCTTTGCCTGCCCAAATCTCAGCATGAATTTACAGTACATTTTTTGTGTAAAGTAAGCCAGAAGCCAGACTCATCTATAGAAGTGTCCAAAAAAAGTAATAAAGGCAAAAAGGACAAACAAGTTGAAAAAGCTGGAAAAATATGTACACCTGGAAGTTTATCAGGACAGAGACTGAAGAATAAAGAAAATGAACTTTATCATCAGATCATGAAATCCGAAGAACATTCAGAGAAGAGTTGTGTGAGTGGAGCCAAAGGGAGGGAGGTGCTATCTTCATCTCATATGAAAGATACATGTATATACACATGGGTAAAGCAGTGCTGGTCTGTGGCCTCCTGTCCAGAGGAATGGAAATACCCTTTGTCTTTAGCACTTCATTTTCATAATAAAATCAGCAGTATATCTGGAATTGATGCAGATATCACCCAGAAGAGAATGTTAACTTCTGATGTTTCTGAGGAACGAGGAAAAGAAGTTTCTGTTCTTCCCAGGGCCCTGTTACTGAGCTGTCCTGCCCCACACTTGCACAGGTAATGGAAGAAAGACTTATTTGTCCTAACACTTTTGTCAAAACCAGACGTCACCTAAGGATCATTTATTTATCTGAATCATCTGATACCATGCATAAGGAAAGTTCAGTTGATCTTAAACTTTGTTTATAACAGATAGGAAATAATGTCCCTAGCTAATGTGTTACTTATGTTTCTTCCTTTATACACTACACTAGGTACTTTGTTAAGCACGGAGACTGTAGAGATGACTAAGACAGTCTGTGCTCTCTAGGAGCTTAGAGTCTAGTAAGAATCCTTGTCACCAAAAATTTTGAAAAAGTGCAGTAAGTGATGGCACTCAGTTCTGTGGGAACCAGCTCTAAGACATGTCAGCTGCTGCTCAATGGACCCTGTTACTTTTGTTGCTAGAGCATCGACCTGACAAGTTTGTGATCATGGGTTCCTTGTTCATATATATAGCCTCAGAGAATACCCTTGTCTTTGGTTAACTCAGTGTAAATATGTCTGGGTTTCCCGGGTGGCACTAGTGGTAAAAGCCCTGCCCACAGTGAAGGTGACATCAGAGATGTGGGTTCAATCCCTGGGTTGGGGAGATCCCCTGGAGGAGAAGGTGGCAGCCTACTCCGGTATTCTTGCCTGGAGAATCCCAGGGACAGAGGAGCCTGGCAGGCTATGGTCCATAGGGTTACACAGAGTCAGACACACTGAAGTGACTTAGCACATGTGCAGCATACATGAATATGTCCATTTCAAAAGGGATAAACATGGAGAGACTTCTGGATGGCTAGGTACAAACCTTTTACCATCACTAAGAGATGAATAACCTAGTGGTTACAGATTTTTAACATGAACTCTGTATGAGTAATATGGTAATGATAATAGCTAGCACAAATCACTACTTTGGGTGACGTGCAGTTATACTTTAGCTATTCCATCCTCATAGTCAGCCCTTGAGGTAAGGACTGTTATCACCCCCCACACTGTAGAGGAACTTGAGACATGGGAATGTTAACCCAACCAGAGTCTCACAGCTGGTGCTTATAGAATGGGGATATGGTCTTGGGTCCTTTTCTGAGTACTTAATTTGTTACTGAAAAACAAAATGCAGGACTTATTTTTAGGCTTGTCATGATTATCTAGTTAGAATTGGGAACTCCAGTACTGTTAGTATACATGAAAAGAGATTAATGCTTCTAAATGAATAATTTCTCAATATCTTGATTATTAAACATGACTTAACAGGCCTTCCATTATCTGGTCCATTCCTGGATCTGTAATCCTCACCACTCTTGCCCTTGCTCTCTCTATACTAAACTGGACTTTAATGTGTGTATATGTTTGGCTGTGCTGGGTCTTAGTTGTGGCTTGCTGAATCTTTTTAGTTGCAGCATATGGGATCTAGTTCCCTTACCAGGGATCAAATCCAGGTCCCTGAATTGGCAGAATGATGTCCTAGCCACTGAACCACCAGGGAAATCCCTAAACTGAATTTCTCACCATCCCTCAAATGCTTGCCCAAGCTTTCTTTTACCACTGTTCTTTCTTGTGCCTGGAACATTCCCTTTCTCTCTCTAAGCTCACTAACTTATGCTCATTTCCAGATCTTAGCATAAGCCTTATTTCTTAGATACGACTGTATACAGTACATGGTGGTGGTTTAGTTGCTAGGTCATGTCTGACTCTTGTGACCCCCGGGACTGTAGCCCGCCAGGCTCCTCTGTCCATTGGATTTCCCAGACAGGAATACTGGAGTGGGTTTCCATTTTCTTCTCCAGGGGAGCTTCCTGACCCAGGGATTGAACCCGCATCTGTATAGCAGGCAGATTCTTTACCACTGAGCCACCAGAGAAGGCCAGAGTGTGTGTGTGTGCGCAGTTGAGTCTGACTCTTGCGACCATTTGGTGTATAGCCCACCAGGCTCCTTTGTCCATGGGATTTCCCAGGCAAGAATACTGCAGTGGGTGGCCATTTTCTCCTTCAGAGGATCTTCCCAACCCAGGGATAAAACCCACATCTCCTGGGTCTCTTGCATTGTAGGTAGATTCTTTACTGCTGAGCCATCAGGGAAGCCCATACAATCCACAGCATCCAGTAGTTCTCCTTTCTTTATGTTCAGTATCTACCGTTTAATATCTGAGCTAGATAAAATTCTCCACTGAGGGCAGGGACCATGTCTGCTTTCTTCAGTGTAATATCCACAGTGTGTGTAGCACAGTATCTGGCCCACCATAAAGTATTTCAGTAAATATTTATTGTTTGAATCCTAAATTTTTAAGGTTAGTAAAACTTAACATATATTTATGCTGCGATTCAACAATGAGATTATTAAAAATACTAAGAAAATATGTGGAAAAATAAGATTACAGTTGACTCTTGGACAACACAGATTTGAACTATGTGAGTCCATTTATATGCAGATTTTTTCAATAAATATAGTACCTGCATTTTGATTTTTTACATGTTTACTAAATGTGGGGGAGGCTTTGTGTTTGACTAGAGATCACAGTTTGTAGTATCAGCAAAACTAGGGTTTGAGTCATGATTTTAGCTAAAGTGTTTCAGCTTCCTGCCCGTGAGTTACTTATCAGCTCCTTTGTCTTTGAAACAGAGATAATAGTACTTGGTTTCCTACTGCACTGGTGTGTTGCTGATCCCATTCACAGCACCAGTTGTCTTGCTGTTCACACTGTTTGCTGAACCCAGGGTAGGCAAGGCATGAGCTAAGAGGCTGGAAGAAGACTTGAGGAGCTGTAGGAACGAACTGCAGACACATTATTCTCTCCTGGCTGGCGTAACACAGTGTCTCTCCTGGCTGATGCAGCAGCCGGAGTAGCAGCCATAACATAACCATAGTGTAGCCATAATGCAGGCGTAACATAACCTCATATAACATGACCATGAATGTCACTCCAGGGTAACCTTGATCCAGCAGCAGCCAGGGCTTTTGTGGTGGAGCTCACACAGGCATATGACACAGAGTAACCCATGACCAAGCAAGTACCTCCTGCTGCACAGCATTATAAATGAACTCAGCTGTTACATAATCATTATTTACAAAACGGCACAAGAGCAAGAGGCCATGGGGCGAGAGCCTGACCACGCCATCTTGGCTAATTTGCTGTTTCCCTACAACTGGGGTCAGCGCCCCACCCCCATGTTATTCAAGGGTCAACTGTAGTTTTAAATTTCATTAATGTACTTTTGTATTTTTACTTTGTAAAAAAATCTAATATAGGCAAGAAATAATCTTACTACACCAGCACTGTTTTGTTGACTTCTAAAGGTAAGGGGACGACAGAGAATGAGATGGCTGGATGGCATCACCAACTTGATGGATGTGAGTTTGAGTGAACTCCAGGAGTTGGTGATGGACAGGGAGGCCTGGTGTGCTGTGATTCATGGGGTCACAAAGAGTCAGACACGACTGAGCGACTGAATTGAACTGAACTGAAAGGTAATTCTATCAAGCAGCCAGAGTTAATAGTTTGGATTTTTGTCCTTCACAGGTGGAACTTCTCTGATTCACTTTCACAGAAACAGTTTGGTGAAGAAGAATATTCCTACCATGAACTAGTCAAAGTGGTTTGGTACAAGGGTGTTACCTATAGGTAAAGCTCTTCTGTTAATTTGGAACTATTTAGAAGGTGATGGCACCCCACTCCAGTACTCTTGCCTGGAAAATCCCATGGATGGAGGAGCCTGGTAGGCTGCAGTCCATGGGGTTGTGAAGAGTTAGACACAACTGAGCGACTTCCCTTTCACTTTTCACTTTCATACATTGGAGAAGGAAATGGCAACCCACTCCAGTGTTCTTGCCTGGAGAATCCCAGGGACGGGGGAGCCTGGTGGGCTGCTGTCTGTGGGGTCACACAGAGTCGGACACGACTGAAGTGACTTAGCAGCAGCAGCAGCAGTGATATCACAGAGGGTATAGAACCAGCCTCGGAGATGGACTCTCCCAGGAGGATACAGGGTTGCCAGGATCCCCGTTTTCCTGTGTTGGCCCTATGTTTTTCAGGTCTCATAGTGCACCTAGGGGCTTTGTGACTGATTCACATTAACCACAATCACAAGATTTTTGTGACAACACCAAAGCCAGTGAGGGATTCGTTTTGCTTGAGAATGAAGTGTTTTGCCAGTTATTTAGGATATCCCTTTTGAGAAAAGGGGACCTTGTCATCTTAGGCATATCAGAGGGTTGCCTGTTGAGCATGGAATTAGGGAAGAAGTTCACTAACCCAGGAGAGATTTTGGACATCATTCATGCAGCAAATATTCACTGACCGTCTCCTCTGTATCTAAACTATTCTTTAGAATTATCCCTATTCCACCACAAAGTATACCTCTAGTGACTGGAGTACTTAGTGTTGGCTAGATTCAGAGTTTCACTTCTGTAATAATGCTAGAAGAAATTTGTGAAATTTTTTTTCTTTGGGGTTTCTTTTCCTGCATGAAAACCCACCCCCTTCTGTCTTTAAAAAAAAAATTATTAAAATAATTTTACTGAAGTACAGTTGGTTAACAATGTTATGTTAGTTTCAGGTGTACTGTAAAGTGATTCAGTATACATATGTATATATTCTCTTTTTCTTTTTCACATTCTTTTCCCTTATAGTTTATTACAAAATATTGGGTGTAGTTCCCTGTGCTGTACGATAGGTCCCTGTTGGTTATCTACTTTATTATAGTAGTTTGTATCTATTAGTCCTAAACTCCTAATTTATCCACCCCCTGATTCTTTCCCCTTTGGTAACCATGAATTTGTTTTCTATGTCTGTGGGTCTATTTCTGTTTCATAAATAAGTCCCTTTATATCTTTTTTATCTTTTTCTTTTTTCATATTTCACATACAAGTGAAAAAATATGGTATTTGTCTTTCTCTGTCTGACTTATGTCACTTAGTATGATAATCTCTAGGTCCGTCCATGTTGCTGCAAATGGCAGTATTTCATTCTTTTTTATGACTGAATAGCATTCCATTGTATATACATAGACAGATAGGTAGATCACATCTTCATCCATTCATCTGTAGATGGACTTTTAGGTTGCTTCCATGTTTTGGCTATAGTAATAGTGTTGCATTGGACATTGGGGCGTGTTTATCTTTTTTCCTGGACATGTGCCCAGGGGTGGGATTGTTGTATCATATGGTAACTCTACTTTTAGTTTTTGAAGGAACCACTATATTGTTCTGCATAATGGCTGTACCAATTTACATTTCCATCAACATTGTATAAGGGTTCCTTTTCTCCACATCCTTGCCAACATTTGTTATTTGTGGTCATTTTTTAAATAATGACCATTCTACTGCTATGAGGTAATATCTCATTATAGTTTTGAATTTCTTTAATCATTACCAATCTTGAGCATTTTTTCATGTGCTTCTTGGCCATCTGTATGTCTTCTTTGCATAAATGTCTACTTAGATCTACTGATCATTTTTGATTGGGTTATTCTTTTTTTTATATTGAGCTGCAAGAACTGTTAGTATATTTTAGAAATTAATCCCTTGTCAGTAGCATCATTTTCAAATATTTTCTCCCAGTCCATAGGTTGTCTTTTCACTTTGTTTATGATTTCCTTTGCTCTGCAAACCTTTTATGTTTAATTAGGATTAGAGAAGTTTCAATTAGAGAAGTTAAGGAAATAATCCCATTTACCATCGCATCAAAAAGAATAAACCTAGGAATAAACCTACCTAAGTCCCATCACTTCATGGGAAATAGATGGGGAAACAGTGGAAACAGTGTCAGACTTTATTTTGGGGGGCTCCAAAATCACTGCAGATAGTGATTGCAGCCATGAAATTAAAAGATGCTTACTTCTTGGAAGGAAAGTTATGGCCAACCTAGATAGCATATTGAAAAGCAGAGACATTATTTTGCCAATAAAGGTCTGTCTAGTCAAGACTATGGTTTTTCCTGTGGTCATGTATGGATGTGAGAGTTGGACTGTAAAGAAAGATGAGCACTGAAGAATTGATGCTTTTGAACTGTGATGTTGGAGAAGACTCTGGAGAGTCCCTTGGACTGCAAGGAGATCCAACCAGTCCATTCTAAAGGAGATCAGTCCTGGGTGTTCTTTGGAAGGAATGATGCTAAAGCTGAAACACCAGTACTTTGGCCACCTCATGTGAAGAGTTGACTCATTGGAAAAGACTCTGATGCTGGGAGGGATTAGGGGCAGGAGGAGAAGGGGATGACAGAGGATGAGATGGCTGGATGGCATCACCGACTCGATGGACATGAGTTTGAGTGAACTCCAGGAGTTGGTGATGGTCAGGTAGGCCTGGCATGCTGTGATTCATGGGGTCACAAAGAGTCGGACATGACTGAGTGACTGAACTGAACTGAACTGAAGGATACAAAAGACCTGTACTCTGAAAACTATAAGACACTGAGTGTGTCTTAGAAGAATTTGAAGATGACACAAACATATTCTTGGATTTAAAAAATCAACNGGCATGCTGTGATTCATGGGGTCACAAAGAGTCGGACATGACTGAGCGACTGAACTGAACTGAACTGAAGGATACAAAAGACCTGTACTCTGAAAACTATAAGACACTGAGTGTGTCTTAGAAGAATTTGAAGATGACACAAACATATTCTTGGATTTAAAAAATCAACATTGTTAAAATCTCTGTACTAGCCAAGACAATCTACAGATTCAGTGTCAGTTCAGAGTCTTTTGGAGCCCCCCAAAATAAAGTCTGACACTGTTTCCACTGTTTCCCATCTATTTGCCATGAAGTGATGGGACCAGATGCCATGATCTTCATTTTCTCAGTGTAGAGCTTTAAGCCAACTTTTTCACTCTCCTCTTTCACTTTCAATCCCTATCAAATTAACAATGGCATTTTTCACAGAACTAGAACAAATTATTTTAAAATTTGTATGGAAATACAAAAGACACCAAATAGCCAAAACAATCTTGAGAAAGAAAAACNGTGTAGAGCTTTAAGCCAACTTTTTCACTCTCCTCTTTCACTTTCAATCCCTATCAAATTAACAATGGCATTTTTCACAGAACTAGAACAAATTATTTTAAAATTTGTATGGAAATACAAAAGACACCAAATAGCCAAAACAATCTTGAGAAAGAAAAACAGAACTGGAGGAATCAGGCTTCCTGACTTCAGACTACACCACAAAGCTACAATAATCAAAGCAGTATGGTACTGACAAAAACAGACACATAGATCACTAGAACACATAGAAAGCCCAGAAATGAACTTAAGCATCTATGGTAAATTAATCTACAACAAAGAAAGCAAGACTGTGCAATGGAAGAGACAGCCTCTTCAAGAAATGGTGCTAGACTGTTTATAATAGCCAGGACATGGAAACAACCTAGATATCCATCAGCAGATGAATGGATAAGAAAGCTGTGGTACATATACACAATGGAGTATTACTCAGCCATTAAAAAGAATACATCTGAATCAGTTCTACTGAGATGGATTAAACTGGAGCTGATTATACAGACTGAAGTAAGCCAGAAAGAAAAATACCAATGTAATATACTAACACATATTTATGGAATTTAGAAAGATGGTAATGATAACCCTGTATGTGAGACAGCAAAGGAGACACAGATGTATAGAATGGACTTTTGGACTCTGAGGGAGAGGGAGAGGGTGTGATGATTTGGGAGAATGGCACTGAAACATGTATACTATCATGTAAGAAATGAATCACTAGTCTGTGTTCAATACAGGATACAGGATGCTTGGGGCTGGTGCACGGGGATCATCCAGAGAGATGATATAGGGTGGGAGGGGGATTCAGGATTGGGAACTCATGTACACCCATAGCGGATTCATGTCAATGTATGGCAAAACCAATACAGTATTGTAAAATAAGTAAAAATTTTAAAAAAAATGGTGCTAGAAAACATGTAAAAGAATGAAATTAGAACATTCTCTAACACCATACACAAAATAACTCAAAATGGATTGAAAGACCTAAATGTAAGACCATATACTATACAACTCCTAGAGGGAAATAGAGGCAGAACACTCTTGATGTAAATCACAGCAGTATCGTTTTGGATCCACCTTCTAGAGTAATGGAAATAAAAATAAACAAATGGGACCTAAACCTACCCACTTATGATAATATATTCTTTATACATGTTTCAATAAATTGACTTGGCTTGAGTTTTTATATATTATATACCCAATACCTTTATTGTACTTGGCTGCTCCAGGTACAGTCAGTCACCTTCTTTTAGGGTGGCTTCATTTATACATAGCTAATCTGATTCATCACATACTGATTCTACTAGTTTCATTATTACAGAATATTATTTTTAGGTTCTAGAGTTGTCATATTTAACTCCTATGCAGTAGGCATTGCTTTGGTGACTTTACTGTGCCAGCCACTGTGACTGTCAGTGGGATACCAGGATGATAAGGCAAGAGGCCTGACTTCTATAAATTGCCTTCATGTATATTTTAATCTCAATAAGAAAAAAAAAATTTAATGATTATTTCTTTTCCCTAGACTAACCCATAAACATATGAACTCAATAGAGATTTATCCTGGAGATGGATCTGTTTTCAAATCAGAAGGAGCGTATTTGGGGAACTATTTTACATATTATTCCATTCGAGAAGAATCAGAAGAGGTATGTTGACAGTAAGATCAAGATTTTTTTTTCTCTTTTTGGCCACAGTGTGTGCATGGGAAACTTCCCCAAACAGGAACCCATACCCCCTACAGTAGAAACAAGGAGTCTTAATCACTGGACCTCCAGGGAAGTCCAAGAAGATTTTTGATAGATAGCTGTTTCCAAATAATTCTGAATTTATACATGGGAACTTTGATCTTCTATAGCATTTCTTGCTACTACTTCTTAGTCTAGAGAATTAATATAATTTTACTACCAGTAATTCTTTTGTCATGCTGCTGCTTGCTGCTTAGTCATGTCAGTCGTATCCGACTCTGTGCGACCCCATAGACAGGAGCCCACCAGGCTCCCTCGTCCCTGGGATTCTCCAGGCAAGAACACTCTAGTAGGTTGCCATTTCCTTCTCCAATGCGTGAAAGTGAAACATGAAAGTGAAGTCGCTCAGTCGTGTCCGACTCTTTGGGACCCCACGGACTAGCCTATCAGGCTCCTTTGTCCATGGGATTTCCCAGGCAAGAGTACTGGAGTGGGTTGCCATTTTCTTTTGTCATAGACCTCATCAAATGGAAACACTGAAACTAGTGATATTTGAATCAGTATACTTTTTTGAGGGCTCCCCAGATGGCACTAGTGGTAAAGAACCCATCTGCCAGTGCAGGAGACATAAGAGAGGCAGGTTCGATCCCTGGGTCAGGAAGATCCCCTGGAGAAGGAAGTGGTAACCCACTCCATTATTCTTGCCTGGAGAATCCTATGGATAGAAGAGCCTAGTGGGCTGCAGTCCGTGGGATTGCAAATAGTTGGACACAACTTAGGACAGATGGACAGATACTTCTTTGAATTAATATTTGCACATTAAGAAGCACATTCTTTTTTTCCCCCACCACAGGTATTTAAAACACTTCTTAACTCTTAAATCTTTATATACAATTAGAAATTTGAACAGAATTGTTCTGTCATTGAAAACACTAAAACACAACATGATATATTTAATATATCAGGCCAAATATAATCATGTGGAAATTTTGTTAATAATCTAAATTTACTTGTTCCCATTCTGCACTTGAAATCCACCCTTTTATAAGGGTCACCATAGTATCACACAGTTTTGCTTTGCAGGATGGAATACAATATGTTTTCTATCTCTTACAGAGTGGAGTATTTGAGTGGTTAGATTGCTAGGGAGAAGACTTAAAACTTAAGCAGATTTTTTTTTTTTTTAACTAGGGAAAATTTCAAATATATACAAAAATAGAAAGACAAGTGTAACTGACCTTCATGACCCATTACCCAACGTGTTGCATCTGTACTTCCTGCTGCCCCTTCTACTCCCTATTTATTTTTAAGCAAATACCTCAGATCATTTCATTCATAAATATTTTACTATATATTAGAGCAGATTCCCTCCTGAAGTCTAATTATAGGAAAGTATTTATTCAGTAAATACTAATTGAATTTTCAAAGGCAGGATACTTCTAAGTACTGGGTAGAGACAAAGAGCTCCTGTCCTCAAGAGCCCACAATCTAGTAGTCAGTCAGTAGGCAAACGGGCAGATGAGATGAAAGCATGACCAGTAGTATGTGTGTGTGCGTATGCACACATGTAGTGCATGAGATAATCAACAGGCAAATAGAGTGGTACACATAAATATCTACCCTGCTGACTTCCATCTATCAGAGTTCAAAAAACTACAAGATAAAACTGTAGCTTCAGTTTTACTCAGAGGTATCATAGGGAGAGGCTGATAATTTTTATAATGAAGCAAATGTATCATGGAATAGCAGCATGTGTTTTGGGGATAAAACAGAACTTCCAGACAAGTTGTGCCTTTGTGGTGGACTGCTTTGGGTTCACATCTGAGACCCCTGTGTACAACATATTCACTGTTCTCTGTCTACTTGAGTGAAAAGATCTAGAAACAGCTGGCTTTCCTTTTAGAGTAAAATTGTTTGTTCCTTACTTGAACACACACTCCAAAATAAATTCCAGATGGATTAAAAGGCTAAGTGTAAGACCAAAAAAAAAAAAAAAACTAATAGAAAATGAGTAAAGGCTAAGAATGGTTGTGCTGTGTAACCCACAGTATTTGAAAACATGTTCAGCTTTACTACTTGCATCAAAGTAATGCAAATTAAGATAACAATGATATAACATTTTTCACTCATCAAATTGTCAGAAGGTTGATAATATCTACTGCCAGCAAGGGTGTGTGGAAAGGGGTGCTCTCATCAATCGATTTACAGCCTTCATGAGGGTCAACTTGACTGTATTAAATGAAATTGGCTAGAAATTCTTCTTAGACATCTATCCTAGAAAAATATTAACACATATATACAGAGAAGCATGGCCAAAGATGTGAATTGTGGTCTTGTTTGTAGTAGCAGAACACTGGAAGCAATCTAAATGTTCATCAGTAGGAAAACAGTGAACTAAGCTATGGTTGGCAGATCGTGGGAATGCCACAAGGCAGTTTAAAGGAATGAGGAAGATGTAGATGCATAGAGAGACAGAAATTGAAAGATCTCCAAGACGCTGTTGAGTGAAGAAAAAAGTTACATAAGAACATGTACAGGGAATTCCCTGGTGGTCCAGTGGTTAAGATTGTGCTTTCACTGCTGTGGACCTGGGTTTAATCCCTGGTGATCAGGGAACTAAGATCCCACAAGCCACGTGGAGTGGCCAAAAAGAAAAAAAAAAAAAAAGGCATGTACTATGATATCTTTTGCATAAAGAACAAAAACCAAACTCCAAACCCAATTATATTACTGTATACATAACACCTGTGTAAGTGCACAGAGGAAGGTCTGGGCAGATTAAAAAAATTGAAGTGGTTACTTTTGGTGAGGAGTCTGGGCTTTTGTGAGGGAGAAGTCAGGACGGACTTAAATTTTATATTCTTAACTCTTTCCCTCTCTTCCTCCCAAAATATAGTAATGTATCATTGCTTATATAATTAAAAAATTAAAGAGGAAAGATTGACAGGGACTCACAATGTAAGTGCTTTCATAGAGATAAAACCTTGGTGCTTCGCGACCACATAAGGAGGGATACCTGACCAGTTTCCAAGGTTCCAGAAAAGCATTCTGGAGGAAATCTCTGCTCAGCTAGGGTTTATCCTTCTAAAGGAGGAGTTATGCAAAAGAGGGCAGAGTTTGAGGAGCATATAGCTAAGTGAACACTGTCTTTGCTTAGTTCTGGCTGGCTGGCTTCTTGTCATTCGAATTCCTGTTTAAGTGGCACCTTAAGGAGGCTTTTCCTGACTGTCCAAATTAAAGAAGCTACTCCTAACACTCCCTATCAGAGCTATGCCTAACATTCCCTATCAGGGTACCTTCTTTTTTCTTCTTGGGGCAGTTAGTACTTTGTGACATTTTCATATTGACTGATGTTTGTTTACTAACCTACTCACCTAGAGGTAACCCTTGTCCTGTTCAGCACACTATTTTGGTAGTGCATAGAACGGTAGATAAATGTCATTTAAGTGGAGGCTAGAGTCTGGGGGCAAATATTGAGTACTGAAAGAAATGAAATGCTGTGGTAGGTTGTAGTAGACTAAAACGGAGGTAGGGGATAGTAGGGGAAATGTCCAGAGAAGGGATTAGACCCTAAGGTGGGCCAGTTCATAAATGGGGCATTGCTTTTAGAGAGCCTCTGAAAGATTTAAGTAGGGAAGTGACATCCTGTTTTTGTTAGTTGTTTTCAGAGGAAGATGAGGTGAGGAACAGGTGCACTTTAAGATACAGAACCAGTTGGAAGACACTTGTAGTAGTGCAGACAAGAAAGTGTGAGGGCCAGACAGTGGTCATGAGAATGGAAAGTTAAGAATGGACCCAAGAAATATTAAGGACTGATGGGATGTTGGGGATGAGGAGGGAGTTGAAAATAATGCCAAGTTATTGAATTAATCAATGAGTATGGGTACCAGGAACTAGATTAAATCAAAAACTTGTTAAACCTAAAGTGTATTGATGATGGCTCTTTTTGGTCTTACCAAGAGATGTCCATAAGAGATTTAAATTCTATTATATCTCGTTCCCATCTTCATGATAGCAGTTGTAAGAACTCATAAGATGTGTCCTTATCTCTGATAGGTTAAATTGTGAAAAGCAAGCATTTTAGAATTAATGAAATAGAGCAGTGGGAAAGATAAGCACCTTCAAGGGACTCAATATCCAACAGAAAAAAAACATAAATAATTGAAGGACAATATTTTGAGTGTCTACCGTGTAACTTAGCACACTGTGCTAATAGATGCTGAGGTTGGGAAGATCCCTTGGAGGAGGGCGTGGAAACCCACTCCAGTATTCTTGCCTGGAGAATCCCCATGGACAGAGGAGCCTGGTGGGCTGCAATCCAAGGGGTCACAAAGAGTCAGACATGGCTGAGCAGCAACTAAGCACAGCACACACTGAAGTCAGCAAACAGATAAAGCCCCTGCCTTCACAGAGCTCCATTCTAGCCAGGCAGACCAACATTATGTATAAAGCTATTGAGATTATAATGAAAACCAAGAAGCAGGGGGGGAAATGCAGGTTTTGAAGTGAAGGTAATTTCATTTTTGATATGTTGAAGCTGAAATGTCTTTGTGATATCCAGTAGAGACTTAGATACTTGAGTCTATAGTCCAGGATAAACGAGGAGAGACTGTTTTTTGACTACCTACTATAGACTAAATTCTGTCCCAGGTGCTTTGTAAACGCATTATTTCATTAATCCTTGGGACAATCTGGATTGTAGGTAGTATTCCTGTTTCATGGGTTGTGGGCACTGGGGCTTACAAAAGTTTGTCTAACTTGCCCATCACTGTAGTTTAGTGAGTGGCACACCTGTGAAATGACTCCAGCTCTGTCTGACTTCAAAGCCCATCTTCTCTCACTGAGAGTAAAGTATGAGCTACATTCTCTGGTGGTTTAGTTCAAATCTCTACTGCTACTTCGCCCTCCAGCATTAGGTTCATATCATGATTTTTTTGAGGAGTAAATGAGATGATCTTTTGCAAACTACGTAGCATAGCACCCAGCACATAGTATCTGTTTAATAAATGTTACTTGTTGCTGTTGTGATATTTATTTATTCAGAGGAATAACAAGAAACATTTTTTTTCTAATTCAAGAAGTTGAGCCTGTAAATATTTTATTATCTTATTATCTAACACAAACTAGCAGTTGTTCTTCCATTAATAAAATACAACAAAATGGGAACTTCTCTGGTGGTCCAGTAGCTAAGACTCCTGTGCTCCCAGTGCAGAGTTTGATCCCTGGTCAGGGATCTAGATCACACATGCTGCAACTAAAGGTCCTGCCTGCAGTGACAGAGACCTGGTTCAACCAAATAAATACAAAAAATTTTTAAATGACAAAATGATATATTCATTCAATTAAAATAGTTCTGTAAGCTTATACAGTAGCCTTTTGGGTATATCTAAAGAGAAAAGGGCACTTATATAGTAGGTTTCCTATTAATGCACAGGGAAATTATTTTGTTAATTTGAGTATAGCCAAGATTTAAGTTGAGCAGTAAGTTATAGGCTATTAGACTATAATTTTTATGTAGGATGACTTTTGAAAGGAGGAATTTTAGACTTTAAAAAAATTGGGAAAGTAGAAAAGCATCATAAAATATCTTTAAAATTTACCTTTTATGGGCTTTTGACAAAGTTAAAATAACTGCTTGCCTTGTCCCTATGTAGATAAATATTTCAAGAAAAAAATAGCTAAGTAATAATGGCCAAATTTTATTATTGAGGTTTTTTTTTTTTTTTTTTTTAATTTTAAACTAATTTTCAGGGAGAAGAGAAAACTTACTCAGTAAATAACCTTCCTCCAGATAAGCCAGGAAGTCCATTTTCTGTGTGTTCTCTAATTAAACAGGCAACCAGGTAAGTGCTTCCTGTTCAACTGAATTTGGTGTTGTATGTGTGAGAAACATCGGAGAAGGCAATGGCACCCCACTGCAGTACTCCTGCCTGGAAAATCCCATGGATGGAGGAGCCTGGAAGGCTGCAGTCCATGGGGTCGCTGAGGGTCGGGCATGACTGAGCGACTTCACTTTCACTTTTCACTTGCATGCATTGGAGAAGGAAATGGCAACCCACTCCAGTGTTTTTGCCTCGAGAATCCCAGGGACGGGGGAGCCTGGTAGGCTTCCGTCTATGGGGTCACAGGGTCGGACACGACTGAAGTGACATAGCAGCAGCAGCAGTAGCAGTGTGGGAAACATGATGCATTTTCTAGTGCTTAGGATAAGGTTAAGAATTGATAGATATAGCAGAAATGTCTTTCGTAAAATCTGTCAGCTTTTCTGGTCTCATCATTTATAAAATAAAGTGTTCACAATGTCTAAGAGTACTTTTGGCTTTGAAGTTAAATATGGAGAAGCATCCATATGTGGTGAGCAACTGCTAATAGAAAACATGTGCCTTTTCTCTGGGTGCTTGAGGCATCATTATTGCCCCTCGGTGTCAAGCTGAAGGTGTGATGGTATTTCTAAATTCTCATACTTCTTTACTGTCCTAGAAGTGATCTTGATTTCTGAGAGTGAACAAAAGACGAACTGTAGTTTGTTTCTCTGGCTCATGTGTTTTTTAATTAATCAGACTGTGGTGCCTAGAGGGATGAATGTGGATCGCTCAACTAAATTGTTTTTACAGACTTATGTCTAAGCAACTTCCAAAGTAGATTTGAAAGAGCAGAATTGGTCATTTGATTTTCGAGGGACAGTTGATTCACAGCCCCACCACCCTTAGTCTATACCAAACATTTCATGTGCTGTGCGTCTGTCACTTCTTAAAAAGAGCAAATTCTGAAAATTCTCTCCATTTGGATTCTTTTCATTGCCAAAAATTAGAGGAATAACCTTAACTGTGTAAGATTAGCACAAAGAGAAGCAACAATAAGTACTTCCCTTTTAGGGGCTTAAGGAAGAAAAGAGGTCCAAACATATCTTTGTGGAAATGAGTTACTTACCTCAAGTTGTATAACAGTGAGAATGGGTTGCTAGAATTGGAAAACGACAATATTTGCAAATGTCTAAGTATTTTTCTTGTTCACAGAATTCTTCAGCATTGTGCCAAGATGAGGCTCTCTTTAAGCCATAACTATCGTATATGCTGCTGGAAAATGGTATCTTATTTTAAAAGCAAGATATTTTTAATTGTGTTGTTTGTGTACATACTTATAAGTTCAAATTATTGTATTATGCTTTTACTGTATATAGTTTTTTTTGTTCTTTCTTAGTAGAGGGGGAAGGGCGGGGACTTGATTGGATTTGAAGTATGTAAAAACAGTTCTTTTAAAACATTACACTGCTCTATGTTTAGAACTGTAAAAGTAAGGTGTTTTTTTTTTAATGCTGACTTGGAGGAAGTGATTCTGAGACCTTGATTTCTGTATTTATACTACTTTGATTATAAATCTCTATGTTGCTATAGTTCCTATTCTTTGTCTATTTTCTATGTAAAGTTTAGCAGAATGGTTACTTTCCAAAGATACTAGAACTTAACCTGCTTGTAATGGACTCTTGGATAGCCACTTCCGGAAAAGTCAGAACATGCCTAAGGATTCTGCAATATTCAACTTCTGAATGAGAATCGGAAGTTGCCTCAGAGTTCATTTATCATTGCAGTCTTGTTAGTGCCTATTTTCCTGCTGTTTTTATTTTCTGGTTTTAGGTGCCTGGGATAAATGACAGCTGTGTACTGCCTTTGCTTTTGAGAGAATCGTTTGTGCCTGGCGTGGGAAGATTTCTTGCGTACTCAGATGACAAAGTACATGCTATCTTTTTAGATGGCATTACTTTAACCCTGAATTGGAATTTTGGCACTTTTATTGAAAAGAGACAGGTAATTATACTTCAGGCTGAAATCTCTCTTTATCATTTTTTTTTTAATCTGTGGAAATAGTACAAAAAAAACATGATGTACTCTGCACTATCTCAGTTTATTTTTTGAAGTGTAAAATCTGTCAAGAGGCTTTACTAAGCTCATTGGATTGCCTATCAAAATCAGAAAGGTATGACAAATCCTCATTTTTATAAAGGTAACTTCATTATAGAGAAAAGGATTAGTATTTTTGTTCTTTTGATAGTTACCTATATAAGAGTGGTGGTTAAATAATATCCATATCCCTTGTAAAATATAACTTTTAAGTTAGTCAAAATAAAGTTTTAATGATTCATCCACTTTTTATTTTAATTGAAAATTAAGTAAGAAGGAGGTTTTGTTTTGTTTTTCAGTTTTAGAGTAATAAAACTTACCTTTCCTCCTCCTTTCTTCAGGTAAATCGAGGTCTCACCTTAGGTTGGTGTAAGTTAACTTTTCCTGATGGACAAAATCAGTTAATTCAAATTCAGCATCCCAGACCATATGAAAGGTACTGAAAAACAATTTTAAAAAGTAACTTCACATTAGTAAATAACTTCCTTTTAGATGGAAGAAGCATTTATATTATTTAACTTAGTTTTAGACCAAGAAGAAGCATATAAACATTTAAATATTATTGGACTTCATATACTTTTAGTTTTTCCATGTGGCTTGAAGTCATTTCAGCAGGTTTCAGAATTTACAATTATATTGTCCTCTAGCATAACTAAATAGATCAGGTCAGCTTTAATCATTTCCATTTGTATTCTAGTGATTTTTCAAAATAAATATGTTATAACTGGCTTGTTACAGAGGTTGGACTGTGGTCAGCTGTGTTAACGAATTAACTAGTTAATCCCCTAGTATGTGCATGCTCAGTTGTGTCTGACCCTTTGCAGCTCCATGGACTGTAACCCTCCAGACTCCTCTGTCCATGGAATTTTCCAGACAAGAATACTGAAGTGGGTTGCTATATCCTACTCCTGAGGATCTTCCCGACCCAGGGATCTAACCCATGTCTCCTGCATCTCCTGCTTTGGCAGGTGGATTCTTAACCGCTGCGCCACCTGGGAAGCCCATTAATCCGCTAACCTATTTGAAATAAGGTTTACAGCCACAAATAGCTAAACTTACGTATATTTCTATAAAGAGAAATAAACTAGCTGATGATTATTCTTAAAATGGAAAAGATTAGGGGTTCCATGGTGGGCCAGTGGCTAAGGCTCTGTGCTTCCAATTCAGGGAACCTGGGTTTGATACCTGGTCAGGGAACTAGAACCCACATGCTGCAAACTAAGAGCAGATAAATAAATAAATAATTTTTTTTTTTAATGGAGAAGATTATTGAAATCAGCTTTTTCATGAGTGTGCTTTTTCTTTTTTGGCTTATGGAATTTGTTATAATAATCATTCTTCTTGTGATGTTCTTGACATGTTAGCAGTTTTACTTGAGGATCTTCAAAAAACAACTGCTGTTTTACCTCTTAATTTTTTTTCCTGTTGGGATTTATTGCATTTTAATTTAAATGCTCCAACATTTATTGGTAATTTGAATAATTTGCCTCAAAAGATAAGCAAATTTGTATTTAGCAAGCATACTGTTTATTTCAGCCAGTCATTCCAGATCATTCATTTTATTGAACTTGATACTTACTTTGTATATCCAGTGAGTTATATATAATTATGAATGTGTGTGTGTGTTAATAGGTGTGTTCTGGTTTAAATTTTAGAAAGCAAATACTCACTTAGTCATATATGTAGAGATATTTTTGTGATAAAATTTAATGAAACTCATTTTACTTTAGAAATTTAAAGGAGAATTTAGGCATTTGAACTTTGAATTAAATCTAAGTGTTACCTTTGTTCTGATTCTTAAATCTCAATCATGAATGTAAATCATTTCTGATGAATGAGAAAAACTGGCCTTTTTCTTTAACCAATAAAAAAAAATTTTCAAATAACCCTACTTTAGAATTTTTTTCCCAAAATTAATAATTTTTGAAGGTTTTTATAAATATTCTACATTTTCATTTTTCAAACATCTCTCTTAATGTGTTCAATCTAGATATGTGACAACAGTAATATCATGGTGCAGAAGGCTGACCCAGATTAGTCAGCAAGAAATACCCATACATCCTTCACCTCCTGTTCCTGAAGAAAGCTGGTATTTATATTTATTTTAAACTTAATCTGTGTAGAAGAGCCAACTAATCCTTAGTTATTAAAATGTTAAATGGTAAACTGACTCTTCTTCCCAAGAAAACTTTCTCTTAGTTAAATATATTTAACCAGTATGATTTTTTTGATAGCTTAAATCTTGACAATAATTTATCTTTAATTGGAAATCTCATTTATTACATTTCATCATAGTATGTTTCATCTAAAGATCAGAAAACTGCATTGAAAACTTCATATTAAAACGGGTGACTCTTAGTGTAAAAAATTCATCCTGGATACTTTATAGAAAACTTTAGAAGAGACTTTTCTTAATATTTTAGTAATATTAAAGTAAATAAAATGTTGACTAACAAGCTTTCAGAAAAACTTGATTTTTAAATAATTTCTATTATATTAATTGTCTCCCTCAAATTAATTGACAACAAATAAAGCAAGATTTCAGTCCCTCCCTGTGTGCCTTACTGTGTGCAGAGGACTGGAACTGGGCTTTAAAGGAGTTAAGACTTTTAGAGAGGAAGCAAGTGTAGAAATGAAAAAGGATATTTTGGCTTGTGGAAGACAGAAGTTTTTGTGGAGCAGACACTTGTCTTTTGGGTGTGGTGTGACCTTGATGGATAGGAATAGATCTTATAAGGGGAATTCAGACTTCACAGAATTGTAAGTTCCTATATGGGGGAAAAAATGACAAGAAGAAAGATCCTTAGGAAAGTTAGTGTCACTGTGGGTATATTACAAAAGGATACCAGGAGAAACTTAGGAAGCTTTAAATTTAAGTAAATTGTGGACTTGCCTGGCCATCCAGTAATGGAAGACACCATGCTTCCCACTGCAGGGTGTGTGGGTTCAATCCCTGGTTGAAGAGGACCCCACATGCCGTGTGGTGTGGCCAAAAATTAAACTTAAGTTGTGAGGTACTTAGCATAGTGTGGTGAAAAATGAAAATATTAAGGTGATAACGTTTTCCTGAGTTACTTAGAGAAAGAGGTACAACCAAATCAGTGGATGTTATTTGAATATCCAGGTATCTTAAGGATTCAGCTTTGGTCCATCTCTTCATCTATGTAGGAAATAGCTATAAAATTGGTTACTTCATTATTGCTTAGCTGTCAAAATTTGTAAAACGTTAGCCTTTTTTGTATGAAAGCTTAGAAGAGGGTAGCTGTCAAGACAAACTGAGAATTGAGCGGTTGAGAGACGTACAGGTTGGTGAAAGCAGCTATGGGTGGAAGCAATGCAGAGCAGAGGGGAGACAAGAAATTGAGGTGTGAGGAAGGGAAATACAGTATGTGCAACAGCTCCATTCCCCTCGCAAAGCCTAAGATGTCTGCACTGTGATTCTTGTTTTCTCATAAAAGGGTTGAAGGAAGAGAAGAGGTCACATAATAAACAGCTACCTAAATTGTATTTCAGTATTTTTTTCCCAACTCAACTTCTACTATTAGCTTACTGGTTCAACTTTTTAATAAGGATGCTTGTCAAAAAAATAGGAGATATTTCATAAGAGATTGACTTATCGTATGAGCAGCAGCATTAAAGGTAGTTTGTGTTGTTGCTTACACCCAGGAGGTGTTTCTCATGTGTGAAAGGGTGGAGGGAGTGTGTGTTTTGCAATGATGAAGAGTCAGAAAGTTTTGGAGTAAGTCACATCCAAGTCTTTACTACAGACGCTTAAAATGATGATATATTTCTCTTATTCTCCATCCATAAGCTGAAGTACAAGGGAAGAGTGCAGGCTGACAAGGTGCATGTGGTCCATTGTATATAATAAAGTCAGTAAAGCAGACAAGTCATACACCCTTTTGTGAACTGTGGAAAGACTTTTCTAGTGACTTGGATAAAGAGATGTTTTAGACGTTAATGTCCTCATTAATTTTGCAGAGAGCTAGTACAGTTACACTGTTTTCTAGTTGTGTGCCAGTGCTCATGTTTCATCTAGTGATGAGGGAACAGGCAACATACCCATGCAAGTTTCTCCTGGATTTGTATACATTCAGCCCTCTCCCCAATACTGGTTGCCAGTGTCTGTTTCTATGGAACATGGGAAGAGTCAGTGTTAACCCTTCAAGCCAAAGAGAAAAGAATGTTTAGTATACTTTAAGAAAACAATGAAATGATTAGTCTATTCCAGAATAAATTTAATAGAAAATAGTTATGTTTGGACACCTACTTCAGTTGTATAAAAAGTTAGCTCTAGAGACCATCCATCCATTCCCTAAAAGGTCCCTATAAATGAGGTTTTACTGTATGTGTGAGATCCCTTCTCCAAAGAAACTATCTAGGTATGAAGATTGAAAAGTTAAATTGTTCAAGAAAAGGCATTACAAAGAAGTTTATGATTAATTAACATAATGGTATAGGAATTCAAAGGAGAGAGCATTTCTTTCATAGAAGTGATGAGATTTTAGTAGATTTTTTAAAGTCTGAGTAAACCTTGTGGAGGAAAGTAGAAGGTATGCCAGATCAGTACTGAGTTATACCAGGAAGGCTCATTACCTTCCAACCTCTATACTGAATTCAGAAGTCCTTGGGATGGAGGATTTCTATTCACTTGCCTTACTCATGCTTGGCTGCATCCTCAGTCACTCGGTTGTGTCCAACTCATTGCAACCCCATGGACTGTGGCCCGCCAGGCTCCTCTGTCCATTGAATTTTCCAGGCAAGAATACTGGAGTGGGTTGCCAGTTCCTCCTCCAGGGGATCTTCATGACCCAGGGATTGAATCTGCAGCTTCTGCATTGGTAACCAGATTCTTTACCACTGCACTATCTGGAAAGCCCCTCTAACCTGTGAAAGACTCAGTTGAGTCAAGGTGATCTGTGGCTAAATTAAAGTCAATATAAAGAGAATTCTTAATTTCTAGGTTCTTCTCTGTTAAAAATTCTAATCTTTATGAAAAAAATTAACTATGCTTATTTGAACTATTGTGGATATAAGAGAATCAGACAACTGGCATTAACCGTTTTTTTTTGTTTGTTTCTTTGCTTTTGGCATAGGTCTGTGGCTTCTGAACTTGAAAAGATGCAGAAGTTTAATTGTATCCTTTAAGCATAATGTAATGTCCTGCACAATTTCTCTCTTTCCCTTGTAGGCTTAAGCTAGCCTATGGAGACTTTCACACTTACGTAATTATGTTCTAACATTATAACTGAGAACTGTCTCTGACTTCTTTCTTTTGTAAAATCTGTATGATTTTTATTTACTATTATTATTTTTTTAATTTCAGCTTCATTGAAGTAAAATTGAAAAAAACTGTAAGGTATTTAAATAGTACTTCACAGTGACCTGACCCACATACCCTATCTTGTTAATTAACCCAAACATCACTTCACATATCTTCCACCTGTCTTTTTCTTGGGGACAAGAGGAATGAGAACATCTGATTTCCACCCTCTCAGCAAACTTCAGTCATACAGCACAATATTATCAACTACAGTCATCATGTTATACATTAGATCCTCAGACTTTATTCATCTTATAGCTGAAAGTTTATATGCTTTTACTAACTTCTCCCTCTTTCCCCACCACCCAGCCCCTGGCAACTACTACTCTGCATTCTGTTTCTATGAGTTTGACTTTTTAAAAAAATTCTATGTATGAGTGACACCATATAGTATTGATATTTGTCTTTCTCTACTTATTTCACTTAGCAAAATGCCTTCTAGGTCCATCCATGTTGTTCCAAATGGCAGGATTTCCTTCTTTCTCATGGCTGAATAGTATTCTATTGTGTGTATATATGTGGGAATCATCTTTATCCATTTATCCAACAATAGACAACAATAGGTTATTTACATATTTAACTACTATGATTAATGCTAAAGTGAACATAGGAGTAGAGACTCTCTTCAGTAGACTGTTTTCATTTCTTTTGGATATATATACCCAGAAGTGGGATTGCTGGATCATATGGTAGTTCTGTCTATAATTTTTTGAGGAAACTTCCATACTGTTTTCCATAGTGGCTGTACCAATTTATATTTCTCCCAAAGTACACAATGGTTCTCTTTTCTGTACATCCTTACCAGCACTCATTATATATATATATGTATGTGTATATATATACATACATATAACATGTATATGTATGTATATATATACATGTATAACATGTATATGTGTGTGTGTATATATATATATATAAAACACTCATATATATATAAAAACTTTATTTTCTTTTAAAAAAATGTCTGTGTATTTGGCTGCATCTGGTCTTAGTTGCAGCATGTGGGATCTTCATTACATCATGAGGATCTTTGGTTGTGGTATACTTTTCACTGTTGACTATATTAGGTGTGGGCTAATCATATATGATCTTTATTATGTTGAAGTATGTTGCCTCTATATCCAGTTTGTTGAGTGTTTTTCTGCATCTATTGAGATTATATGACTTCTATCCTTCATTTTTCATGTGGTGTATCATATTTTCATATGTTGAACCATCCCTGTATCCCTGGAATAAATCCTGCTTGATCATGTGTATGACCATTTTAATATATTATTGTATTCAGTTTGCTAATGTTTTGTTGAGGACTTTTGCATCTGTGTTCATCAGGGATATTGGCCTGTAATTTTCTTTTCTTGTGTGTCTTTATCTGGTTCTGGTTATCAGGGTAATCCTGGCCTCGTAAAATCAGTTTTGAAGCATTTTCTCCTCTTCTGTTTTTTGGAAATGATTGGTTTAAATATTTAGTAGAATTCACCAATGAAACCATCTGTGTTGGGAGGTATTTGATTACTGATTCAATTTCCTTACTAACATTTGGTCTGGATTCATTCTTGATGAGTTGTATGTTTCTAGGAATCCATCCATTTAAGTTGTCCAATATGTTGGTCTATAATTGTTCATAGTATATTATGATCCTTTGTATTATATGGTATTGGTTGTAATTTCTCCTCTTTCACTAATCTGAGCTCTCTTTTTTTCTTGATAAGTCTAGCTAAAGTTTTATTCATTTTATCTTTGCAAAAGAAAAGCCAGCTTTTTTTCATTGGTCTTTTCTATTGTGTATAAGCTCCTTCCAGGAAGACAGAAACAGCCTAGAGCAGGCCAGAGAAGGAATATGGAGATTATCACCTGCCAACCTTCCTCTGGGGGGATCATACTCTGCCCCTAGGTGTGTGCTAAATTAGAAGCTTTTAAAAAATTTATTTGTTTGCACTGGGTCTTAGTTGCAGCCTGCAGGATCTTTGATCTTTTTTGCAGCATGTAGGATATTTAGTTGCAGTATGTGGGATCTAGTTCCCTGACGAGGGATGGAGTCTTAGCCACTGGACCACCAGGGAAGTCCTAGAAGCTTTTAAAGTAGCAGATAGGCCGCTTTTAGGGAAAGATTGGGAGATGAGTGTTTGTCTGCTCAGAGCTAGGAGTTTTAGGGGCCTGTCCCACACTTGGAAGTCTTAAAAAATTGAAGCATTAGATCTTGGGTCCAAACCCTTTACTCTTTGGGGTGAAGCTGGGAACTGTTTATTCCCCCCTATTGTGCTGAGGGTGGGGTTTATAGTGAAAGCCAGTTTCATTCTTACCCATTTCTTTCATTGTGGATGTTTTTTTATTCATTCAGTGTATAGCAGTCACTTGGGTGGTATCTGCATTTCTGACAGTGAGACTTGCTCTGTATGTAGCATAGATTCAGTGTGTTTGTGGGAGGAGGTGAGTTCAGGAACTTCCTCTGTTACCAGCTTAAACTGGACTCCTACTTTTTCTTGTTAAACCTTTTGTTCTGTGCATTCCTACCCCACTCATCTAAATTTCTTTTATCCTCTTATTTTTCCGTAATCCTATTCAAATAAAGTAGCTCTGAAATAGCGGATACATTTATTTTCATTCTAGATGTTTTGAGTTATTTAAAAATACCCTGCACAGATTGTTCATATTCCTCTCACCCCTACTTTGTTCCCTTTCATTCCCAAATCACTTCATCACTTAAAGAAATGTTGTTTAGTCACTAAGTCATGTTCAACTCTTTTGTGACCCCATGGACTGTAGCCCCGTAGGCTCCTCTGTCCGTGGGATTTCCCAGGCAAGAATACTGGAGTGGGTTGCCATTTCCTTCAGGGGATCTGCCCTACCCAGGGATTGAACCTCGGTCTCCTGGGCATTGCAGGCAGATTCTTAGCTACCTGGAAGCCCTTAAAGAAATGTTACTAAGATTTTAATTCTTTTATTTCCTTCCTGTCACCAAACTTCCATCCAAATACAGACATACATACTGTCTTTTCCTTTCCCCTTCTTATAGTTTCTTCATTTATATAAGATATAGACTTGATAAATTCTGATGTCCCAACTCTATTATGAATCCAAGAGATCTTCCTCCCAATAGAAAAATAATATTTTAAAATATGAAGACTAGGTTTTCTGTATAGGGGGAAAGCTCCTTAACTAAGCAACTTAGTATTACTGGAGAATAGTGGTGTCCTAAATCAGATTTCTGACAAGAAAAACAAACAGTCTTTGGATTGTTGTAAACCAAAATCTTCAGAAACCTTGCTAAAAGAAGTTAATGAAAAGAGTGTATCAGTGGCATTGAAAAAAACCTCCGAAATCCTTCAGGATATTGACAATCTTCTATCAAACTCTAAATGGTGAAAAATGGAATTAGTGCAATATATTATTAAACTCTGAGGATATTATTTCAAGTGATTGGCAGAATATTACTAGAAAGCTAAGAAATTATATATATACATGACTTGTGTACAATATGAGAAATGATTTCTAACTTTGGAGGTGTTTTATCTAACTTGTAAATTTTAAAATATATATTTGTGTATTATTAATAAAGAACCATTTAAGAAATATGAACAATTTATCTCAGATTTGAGGAGAAAATTTTATAAAACTTTAGAGTTGTTGCTGTTTTGTCTTATGGAGCATTCACTATTAATCAAGATTTTTTTAAATTTTAATATGCAGAATTGTGTGCATTAGTCATTTGCTATTTAGTCTCTCTACTCCAAGTATTCTTCAGCAGATCTATGAAAAGAGAATCAGCTCTTTTAAAAAAAAAACAAAAAACGTTAATGTGGGCAATATTGCTGCAAGCTAAGAATGGAGCACTTCAGCTAAGACTAACTTTTATCTGAATTTGTCTTATGCTGCCAAATATTTTCATTTGTTTTGAACATCTCAAAAGATTTATGCTACAAAATACATGAAACCAAAAGAGAAGCTCAAAAAAGTACTATTTATTGCACCTATTGGGAAAGAACAAAACCATACTTCCAAAAAGACTTCAGGATTATACCAAACATAACAAGAAATGTTCAAATTAATTTATGATTTCTTGAGAAGACCAGCCTCTTCATATAAAAGGGAAGAAGCAACAGAGGAAACAAGGAAAACACAGGCGAAAAAAGCAGAGTGTCACAGGTTAGGTGATATAATGTAAGCAATTTGAGCACAATGCTTTCTTCAGTTTGTCCTTCTGGGGCTCCCTGCCACCTTCAAGTATCAGCACAAATATCCCTCAGAGGGGCTTCCCCTAGTTACTATTACATCACCATATTTATCCTTTGTGGTCTGTATCTTCCACTAGAATTTGAGCCCCATGAAGTTATTTTATAGTCTTATTAACAAGCATCGTGTCTGGCACGTTGCGAACACTCAGTGTGTGTAAATGAATAGCACTTTGGGCAGTAGACTGACCACAGAAATAACTAAGTTCTGTTTTGGTCGCAGGAAACCATCTATGTTGTCCCTAAATAACTCCAGAAAGCCTTGACTATCGTAAGACATGTACCCACGCTGCCATAAGGATAATGCCAAATTGTTATTGCATTCAGACAGAAAAAAAAAAACTGTCCTTAACAGTGACTAAAAGCACTGTGGTTAATGTATTCAGCAATAAATATGTTTAATAAGCTTTTAAGCTGTGCAGGTAAAATATGTATAATTTCCTCCCTCAGTTGAGTCATTCCCATTAGCTCAGAACCAAGAGTATTACTTTGCCAACAAAGGTCTGTCTAGTCAAGGCTATGGTTTTTCCAGTAGTCATGTATGGATGTGAGAGTTGGACTGTGCTGAGCGCTGAAGAATTGATGCGTTTGAACTGTGATGTTGGAGAAGACGCTTGAGAGTCCCTTGGACTGCAAGGAGATCCAACCAGTCCATTCTAAAGGAGATCAGTCCTGGGATTTCTTTGGAAGGAATGATGCTAAAGCTGAAACTCCAGTACTTTGGTCACCTCATGCGAAGAGTTGACTCATTGGAAAAGACTCTGATGCTGGGAGGGATTTGGGGCAGGAGGAGAAGGGGACAACAGAGGATGAGATGACTGGATGGCATCACCTACTCGATGGACCTGAGTTTGAGTGAACTCCGGGAGTTGGTGATGGACAGGGAAGCCTGGGGTGCTGCAATTCATGGGGTCGCAAAGAGTCGGACACGACTGAGCGACTGAACTGAACTGAAGAGTGTATCAAGCAACGTAAACTTCTATAGCAAAAACTGAGCCACACCTTAAGGTTCTGTGAGAGACCTAGAAGTTTGCTTGAGATGGAAGATTCCAATTTTCTACCGTCTCCTTCAACCATATATTAGTATTGATACAATCCCACTGCTGCCCCTGCACTACATCCAACACTAGTTTTGAGAAAGTAGGTAAGGAGAAAGAAATTTTCCTCTTTGAGTCCCCTCTTTCGGGCCATTACTTCCTAGGGTCAAATGTCAAGCTAGATGTCTCCTTGGTGCTTGGAGAGCACCCACCACTCTCAAAGCTTGGAGTCGGGATGGGAACTGGTCAGACCTACTAAACACCTGCACCTTAGCCCAGTTAATCGAGGTCAAGCTACCCTTTATGTTGTCTCTTTTTCGACTCGGGGGAATTAATAGTCACGATTAAGCCTTCTAGCCTTGTCACTGCCGACCACAAGGAGCGGCCCCCAAAGTTCACTGCACAAACGCAGAATAACTATCAAGAACTCCCCAAAGGGGGCGGTGGAGCGCCACAAGAGAGCTTCAGGCCTGCAAAGTCGCGCGGTCTCGCGGAGTGAAAAACTCCTACGCCCGCCGTAAAGGATCCCTTGCAGGAAGTCGGAAACATCTCAATACATCCGGGACAGCCGGTGTCTCCGAGCTCAAGCGTCTAAGNCTTTGCAAAGTAGAAACAAATGATTCATGACTTATGGAGCTATAAATCTTAAGGTATATAGAAAGGATTCATGACCTTGGAGGTCTCTTTTGCATTTTGGTTGTATCTCCTGGTTGAAAATACCTTGAAATCATTATTTCCTAATCCTGGAAGAATCTGTAGACTATAACTCAATATTTGTGCTTTAGAGAACAGTTTTCATTTTTTCATTTTGAAAATGACTAAGAATTTGAGGGGGTTTCCCTGGTGACTCAGTGGTAAAGAATCTGCCTGCCAATGCAGGAGACAAGAGTTCAGTCCCTGAATTGAGAAGATTCCCCTGAAGAAAGAAATGGCAACCTACTCCAATATTGTTGCCCAAGAAATCGCATGGACAGAGGAGCCTGGTGCCCTGTAGTCCATGAGGGGGTCACAAAAGAGTCAGACATGACTAAGGGACTAAACAACAAAAGAATTTGAGGATTGTTTTAAGGTCCAATATCATTAACAAAATAGCTGTTCTCTACAAAGCAAGTATTCTTCACACTATTAATTAAATTATTTAAATTAATTAAATAATTAAATTAATTAAAATATTAATGGAAGCTTCATAAATTTATTTCATCTAGAGATATAGAAATCTTTCATATAGACTTTTCATATGCCAACCAATACATAAATGTAAATACATTATTTTTATATTATACTATAAATTGGACTTATGAGATTTACATACAACTTTACAGCTTCCCAGGTGGCACTAGTGGTAAAGAACCTGCCTGCCATTGCAGGAGATGTAAGAGACACAGGTTCAGTCCGTTGGTTGGGAAGATCCCCTAGAGGAGGGCATGGCAGTCCCACTCCAGTATTCTTACCTGGAGAATCCCATGGACAGAGGAGCCTGGCGGGCTACATTCCACAGGGTCACATAGAGTCGGACACAACTGAAGTGACAGCATGCATGCATGCATACAACTTTATTCATGTTTATTAATGTTGTATAGTTAATATTTTTATTAACATTTATAATGCTATATATATATATTTCTACATTTTAAAGAATTACACTTTTATGAAGCTGCGAATATTTTATGTATTATTTTATAGGATACCTTTAAAATTTTAATATCTAATATGTCAATAAATTGGGAATAAGTATTTTTTAGTGACTCCATAATAATATGGAGTTTATTTCAGTGGTCCTGTATTTTGGACACATAGTTTCTAACTTTTCCTTATAAACAGTGCCATGCTAAACATCCACCTGTAACTCTTTGTATATATCTAATTAGTTTCTTAGGGTAATTTTGTAGAAATGGAAATACTGAGTCAAAAGTGTTTGCTCATTTATTAATCATTTGGTACATATTGTCAAATTGTTTGAGAAAAGTTATGCCAATTTATACAACTGCTGATACTCTATTATAGTAAAGTGATCATTTCCCCACCACTAACAGATCATGAGCGATCTTCTGTCAATCTTAGATTGAAATCTCATTGTTTTAAATTAAATTCAATTGATTACCAATAAAGTTGAAATATTTTAATACTTTTCTTGATCTTTGTATTTCTTCCTTTTCCAAATTGCTTTTTCTTAGACATAGCCATGTTATTATTGAGATACTTCTTTTTTCTTTGTGTTAATCTTTTCTTCTTTTTTATTTGGCTACATCAGGTCTTAGTTGCCGTGCTCAGGGTCTTCATTGTGTCCTGTGGGGTCCTGTGTTGTGGCTCACAAACTCTAGCTGTGTGTGGTGTGCAGGCTCCAAAGCGCGCAGGCTCAGTAGCTGTGGCACGTGAGCTTGGTTTCTCTGTGGCATATGGGACCTTAGTTCCCCCTGAGCAGGGACTGCACCTGCATCCCGTGCATTGCAAGGCAGATTCTTAACCACTCACCATCCCATCTTCTCATTAATCTTAAAAACCGTCTGTAAAGTAAAGCTTCGTCTCTTTCTCCATCATACATTTTCAAAATTTCCTTCATACATTAACTTTGCCATGCAGTTTACATTTTTATACAATAGTGTCTATCAGTATTTTTAAAATATTTTTGAGCTCCTCTCTGAAAGTCTAGCCAGCTGGACTGTGTCGAAGTCTGTTTACGAATTCATGTAAATATCCCAAATTTGGTACCAAACTGATTACAAAAGCTCTCTTGACCGTGGAAAATTTCCAGGCAGCTAGTCAGTCAAACTGATTCCCTCTCTTAATTTAACCAGAGAAATGGTCTGTATTATTAATATAACACTGTAATCCATGAGAATGTGACATTTTGAAATCTAAAGTTGTTTAAACAACTCTGCCATATAAAACTGAGCATTGTACAGATGATCCAATCTCAGGTTTCACCTGATGATTGACTTTTCAGTACTACTTAGCAATTAAGACCTTTTGTAACAGAACCCATTACCATTGCAGACTGGTCATTATCCTGCTCAGTATAGTGTATATTTGAGATTCCTTTTCTAACACATGTAGGAGGAGAAAAGAACTATTTCCTACTAGTTATGCTGAAAAGGCCAAATACTATCTTTTCCAACCTCCCTTGCAGCTCAGGAATGGGCATGTGATCTAGGCCCAGCCAGTGCCCAACTCTGAATTTTGTATTGAGAGCAAAGAAGCAGAACTCCAAGAATTTTTTTATAATAGCAGCAGATGAGGCAGAACTAGCAGCAATGCCAGTGATAATATCTGGTGATGGGTTAAGCAGTGTAAGCTGGGTTCAGGGGCAGGGAGGTCTTCACTGCAGCTGTCTGGTGTCATGTGCACTGAGGTGCTTGAGGCATAGTTTGAAACCTGTTTCTTGAAACCTGGCAAGTCTGTGATTTCCCAATATCCTTTTAATAAATGTTTTTTGCTTTTGCCAAAGTGCTTTCTGTTCCATGTACTTAAGAAACCTAACTGACAGGATCTGAGTAAAATTATAATTGTTCCTTACCAGTTTGGAATGGTACATACATTTCCCCTTCTGCAAACACACACTTGATCTGTCTCAGATTTTGTGTTCACCTTTCAGTGTTCACATTGCTCTTCTTTTGCAAGTTTGCTTGCTAAGTCTATTCAGTTGTGTCCTTGCAACCCAATGGACTGTAGCCCGCCAGGCTCCTCTGTCCATGGAATTCTCCAGGCAAGAATACTGTAGTGGGTTGCCATTTCCTTCTCCAGGGTTACTTCCCAACCTAGGGATCAAACTTGCTTCTCTTATGTCTCCTGCATTGGCAGGTAGGTTCTTTACCACTAGTGCCACCTGAGGTTCAGTGCCAGTCTGAAAAGAGTCTGTGAAGCTGCTAAAAGAAAATCCTTGTTATGATTTTGATTAGAGGTAGGTTAAATTTATAGATTAATTTGAGGACAGTAATACCATCCATGTTGTCTTCTTACTCAGTAAAATGGTCTGGCTCTTGTTATCAGTGAAGTTCCATCAAAGAAGCAAAACCACTGCATGATAATGAATAAGAAAGACCGTCTGTAACAGTAGGGACTGGGAGAGCAGGCAGTTGCCTCTGAGTCTGTTTTCGGGCCTGAAGCATATCAGCTAGACAGTTGGGAAGGGAAGGTGGATGTGGGTGAGAACAAGGACATTGCAATCTGCATTGGCCTCTCACCAGCTTTAGTTTCGATGCTGTGGTTGACCTGCAGGAGAGGCCCAGGACTTGGAGAGGGTGAAGGAAGATACGGTGGGAGTTGAAGGAACTGCAGGCCTAACGTGCTCATGCAAGCAACGTGAGCTGACAGATCAGCAACAACACGTGCAACCTCCACAGTGTGTCTGGCACCAACCTTCAGAGTTTAAAAATATGGCTGCTGCTTCACTTCTGCTTTCCAAGTTCCATGTACAGAGTATCCTATAGCCAGCACTAGACATCTGAGAAAGGGTTCTGGGAAGTGTACTTCCAGCTTAGCTGGAACATAGCACAAAGCCACAGAACTACATAGCTAATTGACATAATACAGTGCTGTCATTTTCTTCACGTGCGGTGCGTTATCTGTTTATCCTTGATATTTGAGTTTTTATTGCTGTTATGAATGTTCATTTTCCTGTACTTTCCCCTTAACGATTATTGCTGGTATAATTTATCTTGAATTAGCCACCTTTTGCAACTTATTCTAGGATAGGCTACGTTGCTTCAGTTGTGTCCAACTCTGTGCAACCCTATAGACTGTAGCTTACCAGGCTCCTCTGTTCATGGGTTTCTCCAGGCAAGAATACTAGAGTGGGTTGCCATGCCCTCCTCCAGGGGATCTTTCCAACCCAGGGATCCAACCCACACATCTCTCTCTTGTCTCCTGCGTTGACTGGCAGGTTCTTTACCACTAGCGAGATCTGAGAAACTCCAGATTCTCACAATTTTCAATTCACTATCTTGAATAGGCAGTCATTTCACTTGCAAATTAATGCAATTTTCTTTTTCTTCCTGAGGAGGGTAATGTTAACATTTTCACTCTCCCTCCCTCTATCTCTTCTGAGAAATGGAATTAAAGTGTTAGTCTCTCAGTTGTGTCGACTTTTTGTGACCCCATGGACTGTAGCCCACCAGGCTCCTCTGTCCCTGGAATTCTTCAGGTAAGCATACCGGAGTGGGTTGCCATTTCCTACTCCAAGGGGTCTTCCTGAGCCAGGGATCGAACTCTGGTCTCCTGCTTTGCAGGCAGATGGAAGCCCCAAGAAGTGGAGTATTTTCTGCCACTAAACAAGGATTTCACAGTCATCATCCGTTCCCTTCTCCACTGAATTCCTGAGCCCTAAGGGAACTCAGGAAGGAGAATACCTGCAACCTCATAGCCATCAGATTGCAGCCACTCCCCAGAGTCAGCTCAAGAGACCTCAGGATGTGAAAAACACAGGATACTGGCCCCAGGATTGCTGTGATGCAAATGAATGATTTCAGTGAGCCCAGACTCTTGCATCTTCTCATACATAGAAAAGCACTAAATTCCTTAAGTTGGAATGTGTGGTTTAACTAACTAATCTTTTCATGTTCAGACTACTTGCCGTTTGTTGTAAAACTTCTATATAACCTGGCTCCGCCCCTCTCCTCCTCAAGCCTAGCTGTTCTCTCAGGATTACTTGAGATGCCCATCTCCTGAGCTTGAAGTCCTAAAAATCCCCAGCAAATAAAGCGTAACTCTCAACTTTTAGGCTGTGACTATTTTTTAAGTCAGCACTTGCTTGCTTGTCACATTGATTAGAAATGCCAGAACAATATTATAATAGCTGTTCTGTGTCTGACTTTAAAGGTAATGTTTCTTGATTTTCATTCATTTTGGTTTCTTACAACTTAGCAAGTCTTAATGTTTAGTGAACATAAGAATTACCTGGTATTCACACTTGCTCAAAATAGAGATTTCCAGGAAAAACGCTGCATTTTACTAAATGCCATTTAAGCATTTACTAGGCAATACCTGGTGGATAATAGATACAGTGTATGATGAATTTTCATTAATTCATTCAACAGATACTTATTGAGCATCCACAACCAGAGCATACTTCTCAAGTGTAATGGTTTTGCTGGGATTCAGAAAACTATAGTGGATAAGACTGGCAGCAGACCACCAAACAGTGACCGAGACCGTTTTTTTTGGTGCAACTTTGGCTTTTGGAAGTGCTTTGGAGCTTCTTTTCTGTCCAACTGCTTAGCTGGTCACCACCGGTTTTCATAAAAAATCCACTTTTCCTTTCAGGCCACAATCCAATTGAGAATGGTTTGTTGTTGTTGCGTAGAATAAGAGAAGACAACACTTCAAAATGATGGTGGTGGGTTTTGTTTTTTTTTTCCAGTCAGCTCTTGAGGCCACCCACTTATCGGGCTTTTTACCTTTTCAATTTGCTTCAAATGCCAAACAGCTGTAGAATGGTTGATGTTGAGTTCTTCAGCACTTTCTCACGTAGTTGTGAGAGAATCAGCTTTGATGGTTGCTCTCAGTTGGTCATTGTCAACTTCTGATGACCAGTCACTATGCTTCTTGGCTTCAGGGCCCTAGTCTTATTTGCAAAACTTCTTGAACTACACTGTACGTTGGTTAGCAGCTCTGGCGCCAAATGTATTGTTGATGGTACTTGTCTCTGCTGCTTTACGACCCATTTGGAACTCGATTTTAAAAATCACTCAAATTTGCTTTTTGTCTAACATCATTTCCATAGTCTAAAATAAATGTAAAATAAATAGCAAGTAGTAAGTCATTGGTGAAAAACAAAGCGAGAAATGTACATTAAAATGGTATATAACAAAAAAAATGGTATATAACATAACCACATTTAATAGTGTATTACGACATCAAATGGCAAAGTTCAACAATGTAAAACTACAATTACTTTTGCACCAGCCTAATACCACCACTGCTTAATTTTGTTTGTGTTTTCTAGATATTTTCTCAGCTCTTTATTTTCAATATTGCTGAGACTTTTTGTTTGAGATATTTTCTTATGAACAGTAACTTCATAGATGTTTCTTTCTTTTCCAAGCTGTCTAATTATAGAGAAATTTAATACATTCACATCTATTATAGTATTTGTGTTTGACATGTTTGTTTCCCTTTTTTTTTTTTTTGGTATGTGAGGGTGGGAGTAAAATTGTCTTCTTCATAGTTTACTTTTCTACTTTGCTATATTGAGCAAGTTTTCTGTATTTTTCTCTTCTCATAAAAATTTTAAAAAAACTGCTCCTTGATTATTTTTTCCCAAAAAATTATATATAAGTTTTATAATTTCTAAGGCAAAAATCTTAAAATTTACAGTTGTCACATAGATGCTATAGTTTAGTTATGTTTAAGAGTCCCTGTTGTCATAGTCCTGTTCTCAGAGCTCTGTAACTGTCCCACAATGTTCGGTGTTGGTGTAAATTACATTCTATTTCTTTTGCAGATAACTGTTGTTGCTGTTTTGCGTCTTAAGGATTTTATCTTTATTTTTTAGTATTTACTATTTTTATTTATTTGGCTGCTCAGGATCTTAGTTGCAGCATGTGGGATCTAGTTCCCTGCTGCTGCTGCTGCTAAGTCGCTTCAGTCGTGTCCGACTCTGTGCGACCCCATAGACGGCAGCCCACTAGGCTCCTCTGTCCCAGGGATTCTCCAGACAAGAATACTGGAGTGGGTTGCCATTTCCTTCTCCAATGCATGAAAGTGAAAAGTGAAAATGAAGTTGCTCAGTCGTGTCCTACTCTTCACGACCCCAGGGGCTATAGCCTACCAGGCTTTTCCGTCCGTGGGATTTTCCAAGCAAGAGTGCTGGAGTGGGGTGCCATTGCCTTTTCCACTAGTTCCTTGACCAGGGATCAAACCTGGGCCCCCTACATTGGGAGCATGGGGTATTAGCCACTTGTACCACCAGGGAAGCCCTGTCTTTATTTTTTGAATTTGTTTTTTCTTTCAATGTCCAATTCTTTGTCCTTTTTTTTTTTTTTCCTCCCTCAAGCTTTTAGAAAATTCTTTGAATGTTTTTTTATTAATTGTGTTTTTTGAAACATTCATTTTACTGTGCATTGCTTGTTTTGACTTTTTATTTGGGCAGTCAGGTTTTTTATTTCCATAATCTCTTCCTTGTTTTCAGATTGCTCCTTACATGAAAGGCTGCTATTGTTACTGACAATAAAGTATATTTCCCTAACTTTTTAACATCTTTATTGGAGTATAATTGACATATGATAAACTGCATATATCTAAAATGTGCAGTTTGATACATTTTGGTGTGGGTATGAAACTATGAACCATGAAACTATTACCACAATCCAGGTAATGAAGTACTGAATCTGTCTTTCCAGTTTTCTTATGTTCCTTTGTAATCCTTCCGGCCCCTCCTTTCTTTCATTTTCTAGAATTTTATATAAGTGGGATCATACTAGGTACTTTTTTTAAAAAACATTTCTAGATGAGAAATTCAAACATAAAAGTAGAGTATAATGAACTAAAGTGTATTGATTACCTAAACTTAACAATTATAACATTTTCCCATACTTTATTTGCTTCTTAAAAATACTTTGTTTTATAACAGTTTTAGGTTTAAAGAAAAATTGAGCAGAGTAGAAAGTACTCCCATATATCCACTCTTCCTCTACACATTTCTCCCTATTGTTAACTTTTTCCAAGACTGTGGCATGTTTGTTTGGCGTCCCCAGTAGCTCAGCGGTAAAGCATCTGCCTGCAATGCAGGAGACGCAGATCTTCTTGGGTCAGTCCAGGAAGGTTACAGTCCACTGGGTTGCAAAGAATTGGACAAAACTGATCATGCACATACATTACATTACACACACACATTTGATACAATTAATGAATAAGTACCGATATGTTGTTATTGGCTAACGTCCACAGTTTACACTAGGGTTCATTCTTTGTACAGTTCTATACGTTTTTGTGCTAAGTCGCTTCAATAATGTCCAACTCTTTGTGACCCCATGGACTATAGTATGCCAGGCTCCTCAGTCCAAGGGATTCTCTAGGCAAGAATACTGGAGTAGGTTGCCATGCCCTCCTCCAAGGGATCTTCCTGTCCCAAGGATGGAACCTGCATCTCTTTAGGGCTCCCGCATTGGCAGGTGAGTTCTTTACCACTAGTGCCACCTAGGAAGCACCCTATGGGCTTTTACTGTAGGCTTTTTTCCCCCCTATATTTTGTTTCTCTAGTTGGGTTTTTCCAGTTTGAAGCTAATGTTAAAAAAAAAAAAAAAGCTGCTATGAGCATTGATGTGCAAGTCTGTGTGTGGATGTTTGCTCTCATTTCTCTTAGGTAAATACCTAGGAATGGAATGACTGAGTCATATGGTAGGAGTATGTTTAACTTTCTCAGAAACTGGAAAGTGGTTGTATCATTTTACATTTCCATCAATAATATATGCGAGTTCTGATCGCTCCACATTTTGCCAACATTTGGAAATGGTCAGCCTTAAATTTTAGCCATTCTGATAGTTACGTTTGGCGTCTCATTGTGGTTTTACTTTCCATTTCCCTAATAATTAATGATGTTGAGCATATTTCATGTGCTTATTGACCATTTGTATATCATCTTTGTAAACTACCTTTTCAAATCTTTGATACATCTTTGTATCAGCCTGTTTCTCTGTTATCATGTTTTGAGAATTCTTTATTCTGTATACAAATCCTTTATCAAATATGAGATATGCAAATATTTTCTCCCAATCTATGTCTTGTGTTTTAATTCTCTTAACATTGTCTTTCAAAGAGCAGAAGTTCTTAAGTTTAATGAAGTTCAATTTATTAACTTTTTTAAACAATGGAGCTTTGATACTGCTACCAAGAACTCTTTGTATAACCCAAGGACAAAGATATTCTCCTGTGTTTTCTTCCAAAAGTTTTATAGATTTGTTTTACTTTTACTGTGATCCATTTTGAGTTAATTTTTATATAGGGAGGAAGGCATGGATTGAGGTTCATTATTTTTGCATATGGATATCCAGTTGTTATAGCACCATTTGTTGAAAGGAGTGTCTCTTCTCCATTGACTTTCCTTTGCATATTTGTCAAAAATCGGTTGACCATGTGTGTGGATCTGTTTGAACCCACTCTCTGTTCTGTTGCACTGATATATTTGTCCATCTTCATAATGGCACCGCATTCTTGGTTATGTAACTTTATAGTAAGACTTGAAGTCAGATGGCGCAAGTCCTTCAACTTAGACATTTTTAAAGGTGTTTTCCTATTCTAGGTGTTTTGCATTTCTCTATAAACTGTTAGAATATGTATATATAGAATATATACAGTGATCTATGTATAGTTTTTATTACAGAATGGAAGTTGAATCATTCTCAATAAATCATTTAGTCTTTAATTCTCAGAACTAAGATACAACATTACAAATCAAAAACTTCAGGCATCACACAATATTAATAACTTGATAAGTGACCTCAATATTGTATGCCAGGTGAGCACTCAGAATTATGATTGCCTTTTTATGCCAGTTAAGGTCCTTTGGTTAGAGATGAATAGTAAGGAAAAGAGGACTTACTGAGAAAATCCTGAAGTAGCTCANTTTTTTTTTTTTTTGGTATGTGAGGGTGGGAGTAAAATTGTCTTCTTCATAGTTTACTTTTCTACTTTGCTATATTGAGCAAGTTTTCTGTATTTTTCTCTTCTCATAAAAATTTTAAAAAAACTGCTCCTTGATTATTTTTTCCCAAAAAATTATATATAAGTTTTATAATTTCTAAGGCAAAAATCTTAAAATTTACAGTTGTCACATAGATGCTATAGTTTAGTTATGTTTAAGAGTCCCTGTTGTCATAGTCCTGTTCTCAGAGCTCTGTAACTGTCCCACAATGTTCGGTGTTGGTGTAAATTACATTCTATTTCTTTTGCAGATAACTGTTGTTGCTGTTTTGCGTCTTAAGGATTTTATCTTTATTTTTTAGTATTTACTATTTTTATTTATTTGGCTGCTCAGGATCTTAGTTGCAGCATGTGGGATCTAGTTCCCTGCTGCTGCTGCTGCTAAGTCGCTTCAGTCGTGTCCGACTCTGTGCGACCCCATAGACGGCAGCCCACTAGGCTCCTCTGTCCCAGGGATTCTCCAGACAAGAATACTGGAGTGGGTTGCCATTTCCTTCTCCAATGCATGAAAGTGAAAAGTGAAAATGAAGTTGCTCAGTCGTGTCCTACTCTTCACGACCCCAGGGGCTATAGCCTACCAGGCTTTTCCGTCCGTGGGATTTTCCAAGCAAGAGTGCTGGAGTGGGGTGCCATTGCCTTTTCCACTAGTTCCTTGACCAGGGATCAAACCTGGGCCCCCTACATTGGGAGCATGGGGTATTAGCCACTTGTACCACCAGGGAAGCCCTGTCTTTATTTTTTGAATTTGTTTTTTCTTTCAATGTCCAATTCTTTGTCCTTTTTTTTTTTTTTCCTCCCTCAAGCTTTTAGAAAATTCTTTGAATGTTTTTTTATTAATTGTGTTTTTTGAAACATTCATTTTACTGTGCATTGCTTGTTTTGACTTTTTATTTGGGCAGTCAGGTTTTTTATTTCCATAATCTCTTCCTTGTTTTCAGATTGCTCCTTACATGAAAGGCTGCTATTGTTACTGACAATAAAGTATATTTCCCTAACTTTTTAACATCTTTATTGGAGTATAATTGACATATGATAAACTGCATATATCTAAAATGTGCAGTTTGATACATTTTGGTGTGGGTATGAAACTATGAACCATGAAACTATTACCACAATCCAGGTAATGAAGTACTGAATCTGTCTTTCCAGTTTTCTTATGTTCCTTTGTAATCCTTCCGGCCCCTCCTTTCTTTCATTTTCTAGAATTTTATATAAGTGGGATCATACTAGGTACTTTTTTTAAAAAACATTTCTAGATGAGAAATTCAAACATAAAAGTAGAGTATAATGAACTAAAGTGTATTGATTACCTAAACTTAACAATTATAACATTTTCCCATACTTTATTTGCTTCTTAAAAATACTTTGTTTTATAACAGTTTTAGGTTTAAAGAAAAATTGAGCAGAGTAGAAAGTACTCCCATATATCCACTCTTCCTCTACACATTTCTCCCTATTGTTAACTTTTTCCAAGACTGTGGCATGTTTGTTTGGCGTCCCCAGTAGCTCAGCGGTAAAGCATCTGCCTGCAATGCAGGAGACGCAGATCTTCTTGGGTCAGTCCAGGAAGGTTACAGTCCACTGGGTTGCAAAGAATTGGACAAAACTGATCATGCACATACATTACATTACACACACACATTTGATACAATTAATGAATAAGTACCGATATGTTGTTATTGGCTAACGTCCACAGTTTACACTAGGGTTCATTCTTTGTACAGTTCTATACGTTTTTGTGCTAAGTCGCTTCAATAATGTCCAACTCTTTGTGACCCCATGGACTATAGTATGCCAGGCTCCTCAGTCCAAGGGATTCTCTAGGCAAGAATACTGGAGTAGGTTGCCATGCCCTCCTCCAAGGGATCTTCCTGTCCCAAGGATGGAACCTGCATCTCTTTAGGGCTCCCGCATTGGCAGGTGAGTTCTTTACCACTAGTGCCACCTAGGAAGCACCCTATGGGCTTTTACTGTAGGCTTTTTTCCCCCCTATATTTTGTTTCTCTAGTTGGGTTTTTCCAGTTTGAAGCTAATGTTAAAAAAAAAAAAAAAGCTGCTATGAGCATTGATGTGCAAGTCTGTGTGTGGATGTTTGCTCTCATTTCTCTTAGGTAAATACCTAGGAATGGAATGACTGAGTCATATGGTAGGAGTATGTTTAACTTTCTCAGAAACTGGAAAGTGGTTGTATCATTTTACATTTCCATCAATAATATATGCGAGTTCTGATCGCTCCACATTTTGCCAACATTTGGAAATGGTCAGCCTTAAATTTTAGCCATTCTGATAGTTACGTTTGGCGTCTCATTGTGGTTTTACTTTCCATTTCCCTAATAATTAATGATGTTGAGCATATTTCATGTGCTTATTGACCATTTGTATATCATCTTTGTAAACTACCTTTTCAAATCTTTGATACATCTTTGTATCAGCCTGTTTCTCTGTTATCATGTTTTGAGAATTCTTTATTCTGTATACAAATCCTTTATCAAATATGAGATATGCAAATATTTTCTCCCAATCTATGTCTTGTGTTTTAATTCTCTTAACATTGTCTTTCAAAGAGCAGAAGTTCTTAAGTTTAATGAAGTTCAATTTATTAACTTTTTTAAACAATGGAGCTTTGATACTGCTACCAAGAACTCTTTGTATAACCCAAGGACAAAGATATTCTCCTGTGTTTTCTTCCAAAAGTTTTATAGATTTGTTTTACTTTTACTGTGATCCATTTTGAGTTAATTTTTATATAGGGAGGAAGGCATGGATTGAGGTTCATTATTTTTGCATATGGATATCCAGTTGTTATAGCACCATTTGTTGAAAGGAGTGTCTCTTCTCCATTGACTTTCCTTTGCATATTTGTCAAAAATCGGTTGACCATGTGTGTGGATCTGTTTGAACCCACTCTCTGTTCTGTTGCACTGATATATTTGTCCATCTTCATAATGGCACCGCATTCTTGGTTATGTAACTTTATAGTAAGACTTGAAGTCAGATGGCGCAAGTCCTTCAACTTAGACATTTTTAAAGGTGTTTTCCTATTCTAGGTGTTTTGCATTTCTCTATAAACTGTTAGAATATGTATATATAGAATATATACAGTGATCTATGTATAGTTTTTATTACAGAATGGAAGTTGAATCATTCTCAATAAATCATTTAGTCTTTAATTCTCAGAACTAAGATACAACATTACAAATCAAAAACTTCAGGCATCACACAATATTAATAACTTGATAAGTGACCTCAATATTGTATGCCAGGTGAGCACTCAGAATTATGATTGCCTTTTTATGCCAGTTAAGGTCCTTTGGTTAGAGATGAATAGTAAGGAAAAGAGGACTTACTGAGAAAATCCTGAAGTAGCTCATAGAAGTGAAAGGTGAGTGGCAGGAACCAGGGAAGCTCTGAGAACCTTAGAGATTGGTCCTGAGAACTTGAGGTCCTTATGATTCTTTTTTCCTAGGCTCTTCCATGTAGTGGAATCCATGCTCTATAAGTAAAGGAACTTTCTCCATCAGCTCCACTTGGAAAAATTCTGATAAGGAGTCCAGTTGGCCTAGCCGGGGTCACCTTCATCAGCAGAGTAATCACTGCTATTCACTACAATAAAATTATTACTAATTAGTCATGCTATGTAATCACTACTACGAGTAAGGGAGGCAGGGAGTTCTAATTGGTCAGCTCCAGAGTCTGGGTATTGTGATGAGCACTTTTCCCAAAGGAAAGTGATGCTGTTATCAGAAAAAGTATGGAAAGCAGTTGCTGGAGTGGATGCCCACTACTCTGTAGTACACATTGCTGAAAGAAAGATCTGATGACTGCAAGTAATAGATTAGTCAGCAGGTTTTCTTAAATTTCCCTTGATACATGTTACCATCTAAACAGTTGTTCCTACAAGGCTAATCTGTTCTCTTTGGGCCACGTGGCTTATTATATATAAACTTAAGAAATACTATTTCTTTCAAAACTTGAAAGTTTCTAAGACAGTATATCATAAAGTGTTCTCACTGCACGCACTCAAAGGTAACCATGTGAAGTAATGGATATGTGATCATTTCACAATATATATGTATGTTAAATCATCACATTCTGCAGCTTAAACTTACCCAGTGCTGTGTATCAGTTATATCTCAATAAAGCTGGGGGTGGGGGGAATGAAATTACAGATAGCAGTTAGAGAAAAAAGGACTTTCCTGGTGGTACAGTGGATAAGAGTCCACCTGCCAATGCAGGGGACTCGTTTGATCCCTGGTCCAGGAAGATTCTACATGCTGCAGAGCAACTAAGCTAGGTGCCTAGAGCCTGAGTTTCACAACAAGAGTAGCCACCGCAGTGAGAGACCCCTGCACCACATCTAGAGAGTAGCCCCGCTCACCACAACTAGAGAAAAGCCTGAGCAGCAGTGAAGACCCAGCACAGCCAGAAATAAGCAAGCAGTTAAAGAAATACCAGTTTTTCATGTACACCTGAGATGGAAAAAAATAAAAATAAGAAGAAGAATTTTAATAAAATAAAATGTATGATACAAAAAAAAAGAAATACCAATTTTTGCAACTTGCTTTTATACTTCTAGAATTATTGCTGGTATTTTTTTATTTATATATCATATGGCATCCCATAGTCTTCATTAATGTTTTTCTTTCCTTTCTATTTTAGGATGATTGGGAATGTCAGCAAGAACAAGCTGTGTTTTGTGATGGCTTTTAGTGTGTACTGACATACTGTTTGCAATGGCAACAGAGACGGAGAAGACTCATGCTTTACTCCAGTCGTGCAGCACTGAATCTCTTCTTTCCAGCCTTGGTCTGGGCTTGTTCTGCGCAGTAGCTGACAGACTTCTTCAGTTTCCCATAATTCAACAAAATGCCTGGCTTCGTGCACTTTCAGATAATTCAGTACACTGCGTGATTGGCATGTGGTCATGGGCAATAGTCATTGGGATCAGGAAGAAGACTGACTTTGGAGAAATCATTTTAGCTGGATTTCTAGCCTCTGTTATTGATATAGACCACTTTTTGCTATCTGGATCCATGTCTTTAAAGGTTAGAAGCCTATATGTTTAATTTTTCTGGTCTTTGATTTCTTTGACGCCATGATATTGATATTTATAGCTCAGTTTAGTTAGAGCTAGAGAAGATTAGCCTTATTTTAAAACAAGAAAGCCCATTCATCCAATTTTTTTGAGCACCAAACACTTTCCTGAGGGTTCAGATATGTTACTGACCACATTATATCACATCACAAAGTGCTGTGGATGTGCCCAGAGCAAAGGTTCAATAATTGTAACTTGAGGGGTTCCATTCTGGCTTTATAGGAGATGTTTTAGCCAAGTCTTTTTTTTTTTAAATTGAAGTATAATTGATTTAGAATCAATGTGTTAATTTCTGCTGTACAACAAAGTGGTTCAGGTAAACATATATAACATTCTTCTTTAAAAAAATATTCTTTTTCATTATGGTTTATTGCAGAATACTGAATAGAGTTCCTTGTGCTCTACACTAGGACATTGTTGGTTATCCATTAGCCAAGTCTTGAAGGAAAGATTAAGTTTTATGCTGTGCTGTGCTCAGTTGCTTCAGTCTGTCCGACTCTTTGCAACCTATGGACTATAGCCCCCCAGGCTCCTCTGTCCATGGGATTCTCCGATCAGGAATACTGGAGTGGGTTGCCGTACCCTAGCAAACCCATATCTCCAGCATCTTCTGCATTGCAAGCAATTTCTTTACCTGCTGAGCCACCTGGAAAGCCCATTAGCACACTGCTGCTGCTGCTGCTAAGTCGCTTCAGTCGTATCCAACTCTGTGCAACCCCAGAGACGGCAGCCCACCAGGCTCCCCCATCCCTGGGATTCTCCAGGCAAGAACACTGGAGTGGGTTGCCATTTCCTTCTCCAATGCATGAAAGTGAAAAGTGAAAGTGAAGTCTCTCAGTCGTGTCCGACTGTTCACAACCCCATGGACTGCAGCCTACCAGGCTCCCCCGTCCATGGGATTTCCCAGGCAAGAGTACTGGAGTGGGGTGCCATTGCCTTCTCCACATTAGCACGCTAAGACTCCCTAAATCTTGCTCCAATAAGCTCATGGTATCAGAATGTGGAGAAGCAAACCTATAGATTTGTCTCCTGACTACCTTCATAAGGCATGTATCTGGTGTTACCGACTGCACACAGGCCTCCAGAATGCATGGTTTCTCCAGCCCTGCAGAGCCTCTCAAACTGCTTCTGTAAGTGATATATGCAGTAAGCAAGGGCACAAGTATAAAGACAAATGCTAATTGAATAATATCGGAGCAGCATCTCACATACTTCTGACAAGCACAGGACATGAAGTAAGTGAAGAACAGAACCAGGAAAAATCATGTCCTAGAGCAGGACTGGTAGGAATTTACCTATTTTTGCAGGCAAGCTGTCACTTCAGTCTTATCCGACTGTGTGACCCTATGGACTGTAGCCTACCAGGCTCCTCTGTCCATGGGGTTCTCCAGACAAAAATACTGGAGTGGGTTGCCATGCCCTTCTCCAGGGACTCTTCCCCACCCAGGGATGGAACCTGGATCTCTTAAGTCTCCTGTATTACAGGTGGGTTCTTTACCACTGGTGCAACCTGGGAAGACCTATCTATTTTTACTTCTATAATTTTATGATATATCCTTTTATTATTTATCTATGAATAAAGGTTCTGCATGAATATTTTAGAAATCAGGCAAGCAACAGAAATAAAATATCTTGTTTCCTCCTTTGTGTGTGTTAGTCACTCGGTTGTGTCCAACTATTTGCTACCCCGTGGACTGTAGCCCTCCAGGCTACTCTGTCCATGAGATTTTCCAGGCAAGAATACTGGAGTGGGTTGCAGTTTCCTTCTCCAGGAGATTGTCCCGACCCAGGGATTGAACCTGGGTCTCCCGCCTTGCAGGTAGACTCTTTACCGTCTGAACCACCAGAAGTTTCTTCCTTATAAACTATTAATATAAATAGTCAGTATCTGTCCACACATCCAGAGCATAACTACTAATCATCTCAACAGGAGGCTGTTACCCTCCTCCAAGTAGTGACTACTATAGGTGCCTCCATCACACCCTGTTACTGGGGAGCATGTTATGCTGTGGGTATAGAACTTAAAATCCTGGTTTGATTCCTGGGTCAGGAAGATCCCCTGGAGAAGGGATAGGCTACTCACTCCAGTAGCTCCCTGATAGCTCAGATGGTAAAGAATCCACCTGCAATGCAGGAGACCTGGGTTCAATCCCTGGGTTGGGAAGATTACCCTGGAGGAGGGCATGGCAACCCACTCCAATATTCTTGCCTGAAGAATTCCCATGGACAGAGGAGCCTGGCAGGCTGCAGTCCATGGTGTCACAGAGTTGGACACAACTGAGCTGCTAAGCACAGCACAGCATGGAACTTAAAAACAGAGGGAAAGACTAAAACGGCATAATGCAGAAATGTTTTATGTTTTGACAAAATAGAAATAGGCAACTAAAAGTATGGAGAAGGGAGAGGGAATAAGAATGTAGAATAAATAAACTCTTTGATTGATGTTTAGCAAGTTGTTCAGTTGCTAAGTCATGTCTGACTCTGCAACACCATGGACTGCAGCACACTAGGCTTCCCTGTCCTTCATCATCTCCAAAAGTTTCCCATGGATCATTCACGAATTAAGCCTGAAAAACTTGCATTGGTTTAGATATTGATTACATTTTTACAATAGTTTAGAAATTCTATTGGCTTATTTAATGCAATTTTCAAATCATGTTTAAAATAATATACTCTAATGCTTTTGTAAATAAAATTAAAAGTATTCAAGGCCAATATAAAATAGTTACAACAAAAATACTCCTTTTTATGCTTTTATTAATTGAAGAATGGAGTGGGGGAGAGGCAGAATAGGAGAAAGGGATTAAGAGGTACAAACTACTAAGTATAAAATAATTAAAATATAAAGATGTAACATACAGAGCAGGAAATATAACCAACATTTTATAACAATGTTAAATGGAATAAAACCAATAAAAATACTGTATAGCTATGTTGTATACCTGATTGTAAATCAACTATACCTCACAGTTTTTTATGTTTAATTGAAGCATATTTTATTCAATTGTGAGACTTTTTCATTGCTTTTAGAGGCTCCAACCCACTTCAATAGTCTTGCCTGGGAAATCCCTTGGACAGAGGAGCCTGGTAGGCTGCAATCCAGAAGGTTAAGAAGAGTCGGACATAGCTAAGCGACTTCACTTTCACTTTTCACTTTCATGCACTGGAGAAGGAAATGGCAACCCACTCCAGTATTCTTGCCTGGAGAATCCCAAGGACGGGAGCCTGGTGGGCTGCCGTCTATGGGGTCGCACAGAGTCGGACACAACTGATGTGACTTAGCAGCAGAAGCAGCAGAGGCCCCAGACAATTCTTTAAAACTCCAAATTTGCTCTAACCATACATTTAGGACATAAATTGTATTGTGACTTTTCTGAGCACATAGTAGGAAACTTTAAAAAGTCACATGTTCTTGAGATCTTGATTTCATTTTTAGTGCAAAGTGTGTTTGGAGGTGACATAGAAAATGTTCCCTTTGCATTTCCAGTAGCCTGCAGGAACACACGATGTTAGGCAGCATCTATAAAGTGTTGTTTGCCAAGGAGGAGATGATACTAGCTACCGCTTTCTCCCTGCAGGCTGCTCTGAGTCTTCCACGACGCCCTTTCCTTCACTGTTCTACTGTGATACCCACTGTGGTTCTGACCCTAAAGTTTACAATGCACTTCTTCAAACTCAAGGACTCATGGTGCTTTCTTCCCTGGATGTTATTTATATCCTGGACCTCACACCACATCCGAGATGGAATTCGCCATGGCTTGTGGATATGCCCATTTGGAAAAACTTCTCCTTTACCGTTTTGGCTTTATGTAATAATCACATCATCTCTACCTCACATCTGTTCATTTGTTATGTATTTCACAGGGACCAGACAAATGATGTCTTCAAAACATGGAATTCATATTGATGTGTGAGATAACCACGTGGCAGTCTTTGAGAACCACTGGTTGAGACAATGACAACCAACATTAAAGTGAATTTAAAACACATATTAGGTACTTACAGTAATTATTATAATTCCTAAATCCTCTTGCTCAAGAGGCATGTACATTTCTTAAAAAATTATCTGTATTTGTTGTATTCTTTTCTTCTATAACACTGTAGTGCAATATCAGAGTTTCACTTACTCTGTGGTATATTTTATTATTTCTTTTCTTTATCTGGCTTTACAATATTGTTAGATTAATATGCAGCTAAGTTTTCTGGAAATATACCTTTAAGGTAATTCATTTCTTGATGAAAAACAGTTCAAATTTTAGGATGATTAATTTGTGGAACGTTAGCATTTTATTTGGATCCAAGTTTTCCTGAGATATTGAAACAAGAAAATGGGCAAAGTAAATGAGATTATGAATATGATGTAAAGTGTATGCTGACATTTCTTCAGTTCACATATTTTGATCCTGACTCATTTGCCAAGTGCTTTAGTGAGTTGCGACTACTGCCAGAAACTGCTTTAGTGCACTTATAATATTAAAAGACAACAGCATTAGACCTAGATTATTGTTTCAGAAATAACTTTGGGAAATTATTATAATGTGTTGGCTGTAGTAACATTCTACTGAAGTATTATTTTTCAGTATCTTTGCCATCGAATCTCATGTGTTGGAGTTTTAACTGTTTTGAAAAACATAACTAAATTTAACAAATTATTTGTTTAAAGTTAACATTAACAAAATATTGATACTTGACCCATCACCATAGAATTCATAAAAAAAGGACCTAACCAATAATGTCATTTCAAATGTAAGCTCCTGCATGTGCCATTAAAATTGCCTTAGTTGCTATCAATTTGTTTATATGCTATTCTAAAATACTATACCAGCTAAATCATTTCTTAAAAATTTGCTTGATACTGACAGACAATTTTTTTTTTTCCAAAAAAGATAGTAGTAAGAGATTGGCTTTTTCCTCTGTTCTTTAGGTTGATCTTCTGTTAAAAATGATTAACCTTCATTGGAGAAGGAAAATTGAGTTGCTGTAAGCTTTACATTTGCAGTTTAATGTTACTTTGATATAAGTCAGTGCCCCTAAAGAACCTGTTTTTGTTTTTGTAGCATTTGTACCAACTGCTGTCTTCAAATTTTCTTACACGTTTACATTTGTAATGCTGGTGATTTTGTGCCTTAATCTCTGAGAAGTGATGAAGTGATGCCTTATCCAAAGGAGATTTTTCTTATTAAGTTAAACAGAGTTCTGTAAATTGTTATAAAGGGTCAGGCTCTTTAGTTTTTCTTCTTCTTGTTAACTAATTGGTTGCAACCTGTTATATTTTATAAAATAATTCACCCTTACAATCCATTCTTGTCTTTCCAGAGCAATTACTGTGTCAATTTGGTTGGTTTAATAGTATACATTATATAGTGGGGGTAAATTGATTAAGGTAGAGATTTTTTTTAAGCATTTGATTTTACAAATCCATGGAAATAAAGTTATCTTGTGTAATTTTTGACTGAATTACACAACTCTCCCTTTTTTCCCTTCTTTGTATTAAACGAATTAATATCATAAAAATATAGGGCCTTAAATAAGAATGTCACCTGGGCATTTTGGAGGTTGTCCTAACTTCATTAGAGTGGGAACTCACTTTGACCATGTCTCCTTGCTTAAACAGTAACTTCAGATTTTAAGTGTGGCTTTATCTTTGTTCCTACCTCCACCATCAGAAACATTTATTGTCCTCTAAGTGGTCTCTGAAAGCAGTGGTTGTAACCTGCAGAGATATAGTGACCAAGTTCCCGGGCCACCATTTTGTTCCTTCTCTTAGCGGAAGAGCTTGTGTCAGTACAACTTACGCTCTATCATCCTTGTACGTGTGTGTTTTCTCTGTTCTCTAGACATTCTCCTTTCTTGTAATGTTTCTCTCTTGGCTATATCACTGATCTGACCTCCCAGCCTACTGTTCTCTTGAGCCACTTTCGTTATACTGGCTACTCAGGAGAACTTCTACCAATAAACTGTTTTCTACTCATCCCAAGCCTACTTTCTTTTAGCAGTAGATTAAGAACCCCTGCCACCTCTTCTTAATATCTTCTGCTTCTGTTAGGTCCATACCTTTTCTGTCCTTTATCGAGTCCATCTTTGCATGAAATGTTCCCTTGGTATCTCTAATTTTCTTGAAGCGATCTCTAGTCTTTCCCATTCTGTTGATTTCCTCTATTTCTTTTCATTGATCATTGAGGAAGGCTTTCTTATCTCTTCTTGCTGTTCTTTGAAATTTTGCATTCAGATGCCTATATCTTTCCTTTTCGCCTTTGCTTTTCTCTTCTCTTCACAGCTATTTGTAAGGCCTCCCCAGACAGCTATTTTGCTTTTTTGCATTTCTTTTCCATGGGGATGGTCTTGATCCCTGTCTCCTGTACAATGTCACGAACCTCCGTCCATAACTCATCAGGTACTCGATCAGATCTAGTCTGAGAAATATCAGTAACCTCAGATATGCAGATGACACCACCCTTATGGCAGAAAGTGAAGAGGAACTAAAAAGTCTCTTGATGAAAGTGAAAGAGGAGAGTGAAAAAGTTGGCTTAAAGCTCAACATTCAGAAAATGAAGATCATGGCATCTGGTCACTTCATGACAAATAGATGGGGAAGCAGTGTCAGACTTTATTTTTCTGGGCTCCAAAATCACTGCAGATGATGATTGCAGCCATGAAATTAAAAGACGCTTACTCCTTGGAAGGAAAGTTATGACCAACCTAGATAGCATATTCAAAAGCAGAGACATTACTTTGCCAACAAAGGTCCATCTAGTCAAGGCTATGGATTTTCCCGTGGTCATGTATGGATGTGAGAGTTGGACTGTGAAGAAAGCTGAGCACCGAANATTTGTGGAACGTTAGCATTTTATTTGGATCCAAGTTTTCCTGAGATATTGAAACAAGAAAATGGGCAAAGTAAATGAGATTATGAATATGATGTAAAGTGTATGCTGACATTTCTTCAGTTCACATATTTTGATCCTGACTCATTTGCCAAGTGCTTTAGTGAGTTGCGACTACTGCCAGAAACTGCTTTAGTGCACTTATAATATTAAAAGACAACAGCATTAGACCTAGATTATTGTTTCAGAAATAACTTTGGGAAATTATTATAATGTGTTGGCTGTAGTAACATTCTACTGAAGTATTATTTTTCAGTATCTTTGCCATCGAATCTCATGTGTTGGAGTTTTAACTGTTTTGAAAAACATAACTAAATTTAACAAATTATTTGTTTAAAGTTAACATTAACAAAATATTGATACTTGACCCATCACCATAGAATTCATAAAAAAAGGACCTAACCAATAATGTCATTTCAAATGTAAGCTCCTGCATGTGCCATTAAAATTGCCTTAGTTGCTATCAATTTGTTTATATGCTATTCTAAAATACTATACCAGCTAAATCATTTCTTAAAAATTTGCTTGATACTGACAGACAATTTTTTTTTTTCCAAAAAAGATAGTAGTAAGAGATTGGCTTTTTCCTCTGTTCTTTAGGTTGATCTTCTGTTAAAAATGATTAACCTTCATTGGAGAAGGAAAATTGAGTTGCTGTAAGCTTTACATTTGCAGTTTAATGTTACTTTGATATAAGTCAGTGCCCCTAAAGAACCTGTTTTTGTTTTTGTAGCATTTGTACCAACTGCTGTCTTCAAATTTTCTTACACGTTTACATTTGTAATGCTGGTGATTTTGTGCCTTAATCTCTGAGAAGTGATGAAGTGATGCCTTATCCAAAGGAGATTTTTCTTATTAAGTTAAACAGAGTTCTGTAAATTGTTATAAAGGGTCAGGCTCTTTAGTTTTTCTTCTTCTTGTTAACTAATTGGTTGCAACCTGTTATATTTTATAAAATAATTCACCCTTACAATCCATTCTTGTCTTTCCAGAGCAATTACTGTGTCAATTTGGTTGGTTTAATAGTATACATTATATAGTGGGGGTAAATTGATTAAGGTAGAGATTTTTTTTAAGCATTTGATTTTACAAATCCATGGAAATAAAGTTATCTTGTGTAATTTTTGACTGAATTACACAACTCTCCCTTTTTTCCCTTCTTTGTATTAAACGAATTAATATCATAAAAATATAGGGCCTTAAATAAGAATGTCACTTGGGCATTTTGGAGGTTGTCCTAACTTCATTAGAGTGGGAACTCACTTTGACCATGTCTCCTTGCTTAAACAGTAACTTCAGATTTTAAGTGTGGCTTTATCTTTGTTCCTACCTCCACCATCAGAAACATTTATTGTCCTCTAAGTGGTCTCTGAAAGCAGTGGTTGTAACCTGCAGAGATATAGTGACCAAGTTCCCGGGCCACCATTTTGTTCCTTCTCTTAGCGGAAGAGCTTGTGTCAGTACAACTTACGCTCTATCATCCTTGTACGTGTGTGTTTTCTCTGTTCTCTAGACATTCTCCTTTCTTGTAATGTTTCTCTCTTGGCTATATCACTGATCTGACCTCCCAGCCTACTGTTCTCTTGAGCCACTTTCGTTATACTGGCTACTCAGGAGAACTTCTACCAATAAACTGTTTTCTACTCATCCCAAGCCTACTTTCTTTTAGCAGTAGATTAAGAACCCCTGCCACCTCTTCTTAATATCTTCTGCTTCTGTTAGGTCCATACCTTTTCTGTCCTTTATCGAGTCCATCTTTGCATGAAATGTTCCCTTGGTATCTCTAATTTTCTTGAAGCGATCTCTAGTCTTTCCCATTCTGTTGATTTCCTCTATTTCTTTTCATTGATCATTGAGGAAGGCTTTCTTATCTCTTCTTGCTGTTCTTTGAAATTTTGCATTCAGATGCCTATATCTTTCCTTTTCGCCTTTGCTTTTCTCTTCTCTTCACAGCTATTTGTAAGGCCTCCCCAGACAGCTATTTTGCTTTTTTGCATTTCTTTTCCATGGGGATGGTCTTGATCCCTGTCTCCTGTACAATGTCACGAACCTCCGTCCATAACTCATCAGGTACTCGATCAGATCTAGTCTGAGAAATATCAGTAACCTCAGATATGCAGATGACACCACCCTTATGGCAGAAAGTGAAGAGGAACTAAAAAGTCTCTTGATGAAAGTGAAAGAGGAGAGTGAAAAAGTTGGCTTAAAGCTCAACATTCAGAAAATGAAGATCATGGCATCTGGTCACTTCATGACAAATAGATGGGGAAGCAGTGTCAGACTTTATTTTTCTGGGCTCCAAAATCACTGCAGATGATGATTGCAGCCATGAAATTAAAAGACGCTTACTCCTTGGAAGGAAAGTTATGACCAACCTAGATAGCATATTCAAAAGCAGAGACATTACTTTGCCAACAAAGGTCCATCTAGTCAAGGCTATGGATTTTCCCGTGGTCATGTATGGATGTGAGAGTTGGACTGTGAAGAAGGCTGAGCACCGAAGAATTGATGTTTTTGAACTGTGGTGTTGGAGAAGACTCTTGAGAGTCACTTGGACTGGAGATCCATCCAGTCTATTCTAAAGATCAGTCCTGGGTGTTCTTTGGAAGGACTGATGCTAAAGCTGAAAGTCCAATACTTTGGCCACCTCATGTGAAGGGTTGACTCATTGGAAAAGACTGATGCTGGGAGGGATTGGGGGCACTTGGAGAAAGGGACGACAGGATGAGATGGCTGGATGGCATCACCGACTTGATGGATGTGAATATGAGTAAACTCTGGGAGTTGGTGATGGACAGGGAGGCCTGGCGTGCTGCAATTCATGGGGTCGCAGAGTCAGACACAACTGAGCAACTGAACTGAACTGAAGAACCGTTGTAGTGTATGGGTTAAAACTCCCATTATCCTCACTTCCCTTCTTTAACTTAGACCTCTCTTCTCCCAGGCAGCCTCTTCTTCCCAGTCAGGCACATACTTCTTGGCTCCTTTCTCTTTTGGCTGGTGGAACAATTACTTAGTTTTTTCCCAACTGAAGGGGAGAGGAATAGGGGCTGTTCTGGTACATGGATAAACTTTTTATCCATCACAATTCTCATTCTGCTTCATTTGATATCTTAATATATTATTTGCTCCAAATCCTTCTCACCCACTCAAACTACCTTCTTAAGACTCAGCTTCACCTTCTTTGATGATATGAACAGCTGGATCACTTTTCATCTCTTCTCCTGTGCCATTGACTCATCCACATCACATCAGCCATCTGCCAGGACAACAGACCTCCGTGCCTCTTTTTCAGGTGACACTGAGCATCTCTGAGATCTCCAACTTTGTTTCCTTTTTCTAGATCAGTTGTTCTCTAACATACAACAGGATCACCTATGACACTTATTAAAACAGGGACTGCTTGAGACCCACCCCAAAATTTGCATTTCCAGAAAGTTCCCAGCAGCTCTTGCTGCTGTTCGGGAACCAGCCTTAAAGAGCCACTACTCCAGACCCAGCCTGTTTGTTTAACTTCATTTTCCTCCCCTCCCTTCTCTTCAGTGATACCTTTAATTTTTTCTTAACTTTCCTTTATCAGCAGGTCCATTAGCCTGCTGCTGATAGTAAAGTGAAAGTCACTCAGTCATGTCTGACTCTTTGTGACCCCACGAACTCTACAGTCCATGAATTCTCTAGGCCAGAACACTCTGGAGTGGGTAGCTGCTGGGTACATTTAATTCTGTCCTGGCCCCTACCTGTGCAATGCTGTAAGTCACTATTTCAACACCCTGATACTCCAGACTTCCTTGTGTACTATCCAGTTAGTCAACCTAGAATAATCCTTAGTCTGCTTTCCCCAGTTTTTTCTCCTTAAGATCACATGTCTTTAAAGTAGTTATGGAACCATGCTGACTTGGCCTACTGCAGTTCATGTCAGCTAACTAACTTCACCTGGGTACTTAGAACTTTGCTCACTGCCGAACAATTTTTTTCCCAAAATGTACTGGACAAGCCAAGGTTCAGAATATCTGTCCATGTTAGGTGCAACCACAAGTCAGACTCAAAGCATTTCACTGATCTGAGAAACTCTTGTTAATAATCAATCTCCACAGTTATTTTGCACTTTGCATAAATCTAAGGTATTACCACATGTCTCCCTTGGCATTATTTTTACTTCCCAGGAATCATGATAATAACCAAAGGGTTTCTGAAGCATTTTACCCTTTTGAGTGACCTTGCAAGGAGTTATTTAGCTTACATACCCAGAAGCACCAATTAATGCTGCTTCAAGGTCTGGGCAGCATTCAAATCCCATCAGCCCCAAGGCTAAACAGGAAGGGAATGTCAGATAAGGCCTCTAACACTCCAGTCTTCAGACATCTGTGTGAGCTCACCAAGAAAGCACAGCACCCATCTGAATTCACACATCCTTACTCATTCAATATTCATTTGACTTAATTTAAGCACTGTCCAGGTTCTCAATCAGCAGTATTGATACCATACTCATGAAGTGGAAGTCAGAGGATATTTCCATAATTATCTAGCTTATGATAAAGTATAAAGTGTGGTATAAAGGTTATATAACAGACCATACATAGGGGTGATATAAAGCATTCATAAGAAATCCTATCAGGACCACAATGCATGCTGCAGAGGCCCTGCTCTTGGAAAGCCATGTGCAAATACCACAGTTCCCTCTTCCTGGACCTCCATGGCTGTTTGCCCAGTCAATAACAATAGTCTCTCAGTGTTAGGCCTGTCCCATGGCCAGCAAAGACTATGTTGTTTCACTAGATTCTAAACTGATTGGCACAGGGCTGCTCTTGGTCAATCTGGCCTCACAAAGTGTTGCACAAGCCCCAGGCCAATCCTTCTGGGAAGGGCTCTGCCACATTTCTTTTTTTTAATGTATATTAATTAATTCAGCTATGCCATGTCTTTTTTTCTTTTAAGTTGTGGCATGCAAACTCTTAGTTGTAGCGTGCAGAATCTAGTTCTCTGACCAGGGATTGAACCCAGGCCCCTTCCATTGGGAGCTCGGAGTCTTAACCACTTACTGGATCCCCAGGTGAGTCATGGCTCTGCCATTTCTAGCATGCAAAACAGAGCAAACTACTCTGCAAACTGTATGTTCCTATCTTGACAGATCAACCCAAGTGAGATGGGATTAAATAACCCCCAAAGATCTCTGAAAGGGTAATAATATTACAGAAGAGTGAGAAGAAAGTAGAGAAGGGAAGCCTGCCTATCTGGGCTGCTTATGATATGTGTAGCCTGTATTACTTTCCTCTTGCTGCTATAACAAATTACCACTAACTCAGTGGCTTAAAACAGACAAATGTATTACTTTACCATTGTGTATGTCAGAAACCCCATATGGTCTCACTGGGCTGCAACCCAGACATTGGCTTGGATGCCTTCACCTGGAGGCTCCAGGGGAGGAGCAGCTCGCTTGCTTCCTTCAGCTTCTAGACCCCACCTGCACTCCTTGGTGTCACCCGTTTTCAAAGCCAGCAATGGCAGGTCAGGTTCCTTTTCACTTTGCTCCTCTCTGCTCCTCCATCCATAGTCATGTCTCCCTCTGGTCACAGCTGGGGAAGATTCTCTGATCTAAGGGCCCAAAGGATTAGATTGCATCCATCTAAATAATCCAGGCTAAGCTCCTCATCAAGGTTCTTCATCACATTATGAAGTCTCTTTTGCTGTGTAAGGTAACACTCACAGGTTCCAGGGATTAGGACATAGAGATCTTCGGGGCCATTATTCCCCTTGCCCTTTGAACCAAGCCCTGGTGTCTTTGAACAAGTCATTCGTCCTTTTTAAAAATCAGCGACAGGCCAGGTGTTTTCCAAGGCCCCCTTTCTGCTCTTTTTTTTTTTGGAATTCCTGATCTCATTATTTATTATGTTTTGGCTGTGCTGGGTCTTCCCTGCTATGTGGGCTTATTCTCTGGTTGCAGCGATCAGGGGGCTACTCTTTAGTTGCAGTGCACAGGCTTCTCATTGCAGTGGCTTCTCTTGTTGTGGAGCACAGGTTCTAGGCACTAAGGCTTTGTAGTTGTGGCTCCTGGGCTCTAGAGCACAGGCTTGAGAGTTGTGGCACATAAGCTAGCTGCTCCATGGCATTTGGGGTCTTCCCGGCCAAGGGATCACACCTGTGTTCCTGCACTGGCAAGTGGATTCTTTACCCTGAGCCACCAGGGAAACCCTGCTCTTACTTTCCAGACTCCTCATCTCCTGTCCTAGTCATGGGTATCCTCACTTTCTGGGGGAAATGACCTCCAACTTGCCTTGTCTGAGTTAAGTTTAACTTTGGGATAATAATGTCCTCTTTTCCCCCAGCCAGTAACACCTCTGATTGTTATTTCTCTTTATTTTTTCCATGTAGAACTACCGAATCTTCATACAAATGCTTTCTCTATGCTCCGTGAAAAAACTTTAATTCATAAATGTCTTGGCCAGTTAAACATTCATCATTCCTCTGGGTGAAAATGAACACTGTACCAGCCCTCACATAACACTGGTTCAGTCAGCCGTGGAACAAATGTTTAATGTGTCCCTGCTGTACTGCAGGTCTTGCATTAAAAACTGATCTTCTAATGGTGAAAATGACACCATCTCTATATTAAAAGAACAGCAAGGCTAGTAGTGGGGCATGCAGGAGACAGGACATTTCAGAGCAGCATGGTAAGTGCCGCTGTAACTGAGCTCAGGGCCTCTGATGTCCCACTAGGGAAGAAAGAGGAGTTCCCTGAAACTGAAAAAATAAAAAGCAGGAGGGCCCCAGGGAAGGTGAGGGTGAGGTGATGAGAGAAGGGTGGAAGATCCCCAAAGCCTGAGGAAACAGTGTCCACAAAAGCCTAGAGAGACTGCAGATTGTAGATAATTACAGCATTGCTGGAGCAGGGTTTGAGGTGAAAGGCTGGTGAGGGTTGATCGCAGTCAGCTGAAAACCTTGTTTACCTGTTAAGGAGCTGGAATTTATCCTGAGGGCAGCGTGGAAGCATTGAAATGTTAAGCCTGAAGTTGACAGAATCAGCTTTGCCTTTTTTTCTCGGAGACTCTAAACTGGAGCTCGATCTAACAGCGCCTGTGTTTCAGCGGCGGTCACGTGATCACGTGGGCTTTCCATGGAGAACTTCGGAGGCAGAGGCAGAGGCGCAGGAAGAAGCCTATGTATGTACTCAGTGCCACTTGCCGCTGAATCTGGCTACTCATAATCTAAGAATAAAACACTAGAAATACTATGTCAGCAAAATGACCCCCACCTTAAGCAGACCAGGAATGTGGTCCCTCTCCAGCTGACTGCAGCCTTTTGGATCAGGTCTGAGCTCTCTGCATGGACCACTGGATTCTCTGCAGTGCCTAAAATGAACCGTGCTCCAGTCGCCTTTGGGCACTGGACTAGCAGCCTCTTCCTTCCCCACTTAAGTGTCAGGGTAGCTCTTACTCTTCCTTCAAGACTCACCCTCATTGTGTCCTGTAGGTGTGAGTAGGTGCCTGCGTGTGTATGCTCAGTCGTGTCCAACTTTGCGCCACCCCTTGGACTGTAGCCCACCAGGCTCCTCTGTCCATGGGATTCTCCAAGCAAGAATACTGGAGTGGGTTGCCATGCCCTCCTCCAGGGGACCTTCCTGACCCAGGGATCAGAACCCACGTCATCTTGCGTCATCCTGCATGGGCAGGCGAATTCTTTACCACTGTGTCACCTGGGAAGCCCTGTGTCCTGTCAGTAAACCATTTTAAATCCTCTCAATCCAGCCTCCAAGGTTGAGCAAGGGCTCCACTTCAGTGAATTGTTCTGCCTTCTTCTGTTTCGTGGTTATCACATTATGCTCTCCTATCCGTATTTAGGTGCTTCAGCCCTCTCCCACCCACCACCACTACAAAGGCTAGAGGAGAAGCCTTGTAATTACACAGATCTGGGGACTTCCTGGTGGTGCAGTGGTTAAGACTCTGCTTTGCACACTCTGGCTTGCACACTTAGCCAACACAGGGAGTGCGGGTTCAATCCCTGGTCGGGGAACTAAGATCCCATATGCCACAGGGTGCCGCCAAAAAGAACAAAAAACAAACTAGATCTGGATATGCACCGTTGATAACCAATGCAGGATACTGGGCAAGGCGAACACTACCTTAGTGTAGTGAAAGTGAAAAGAAAGTGAAGTCGCTCAGTTGTGTCCGACTCTGCATCCCCATGGACTGTAGCCTACCAGGCTTCTCTGCCCATGGGATTCTCCAAGGGAAGCATACTGGAGTCGGTTGCCATTTCCTCTTCCAGGGGATCTTCCTGACCCAAGGATCTAACCCAGCTCTCCCACAATGCAGATGGCCACTTTACCATCTGAGCCACCAGGGAAGCCCTCAGTATAGCAGTCCCCAGATATCAATTAACAAGAAACCAGTTCAAAGATATGTCGGTGGAAGGTACAGGACTTCCTCACCTCACTAGAGGTTCACATGGGAATTAATGGTTCTGAACCTACCATAACCCTGCACAGCTTCTCCCTCACACTTACCTTTTGCTGGGCAGGAGTAACTGGGCAGAGGAGGAAACGACAGGCATGCAAACTTTGCAAGTCACAAAGTGCTGGTGAGAGAGTTGATTATTTCCATCCGGAGGCGCCATCACCTGGGTGGAGGACACTGAAATGCCAGAGCACTGAGGGGAGAAGGCTGCTGGGGTGGGTGGTTCTGAGATGGGAAACAAAGCCCACCTGAGGACGCCCTCCCAAGGTCCAGGGAGAAGTCCTTGCTTGCCCCTGAAAAAGAATGGTTCAAAGGATATGTGTTCACTGTGCAGAAAAATATCAGGAAGTATCAGAAAAATTGAAAGATGAGGTACTCAAGGTCCCCACACTTCCTTGGCTTACAGTTGATGTTCTTAATGTTGCAGTAATTTTTTAAACATACCACTAGGCCGAAAGAAACACCAAACCGTTCCTGTTACTTGGTTAGATCCAAATGACTTAACAGTAGTAATTGCTTGATATCTGAGAGTTGTCCTTGTGTATCTCTTGATGATTCAGAATATCCCACACCATCCCATAGAGTTAGCTTCAGCATCTGGGTGGGCCTTGGCACACACTTTGGGGTCTACATTACCAAGGCAACAGCAGCCTTCTTTTTGAGGACCTGGGTTCTCTGAAGCATCCATTCCAGACAGGACAAAGATTCATCAAAGAGGTTTTGATTTTCCCCACTTCAGAGTAACCAAGGGCTTGCCCTGAGGAACAGAATAGGATGGAGCCTATCCTGGGAATTAACATTGAAGTTCTTGGTTTTCTTGCTCTCTCCCTCTACCAGCAAGGACTCCTTGAGGGCAAGGATACGGTCTGCATCTCTTACTCTTTCCCTAGAGCCGTGACCAGCGTAACATGGGGACTCAGTACAGTCACACCTGCCTTTCTCGCACCTTGCAGATACGTCTTGTGTATTTTTACAACTGGAAGGTTCATGGCAGCCCTGCATTGACCAAGTCACTTGGTGACATTTTCCCACCAGCATTGCTCACTCTGTGTCTTCATGTCACATTTTGGTAATTCTTGCAATATTTCAAACTTCTTCATCATTATATGTTATGGTGACCTGTGATCGGTGATCTTTGTTGTTACTCTGACTCCCTGAATGCTCAGATGATGGTTAGCATTTTTTAGCAACAAAGTATTTTAAAATTAAGGTATGTACATTGTTCTGCTAGATATAATGCTATTGCACACTTAGCAAACTATAGTATAGTTTAAACATAACTTTTATATGCACCAGGAAACCAAAGAATTCGCTTGACTCACTTTATTGTTGTATTTGCTCTATTGTAGAGTCTGGAACCAAACCCTCAGTATCTCCAAGGTATGCCTGTACATTTTTGTTGATTGAATGGTTATACCTGTTTCACCTTCCACTATTTTCTTAGAAGATAAGCATTGACATGTCTTAGCTATAACTCAAGGTTCTTTCCTGAAATGTCAAGCAAAAAAAAAAAAGGAAAATATAATTAAAAGTTTCAAAGCCAGCACCAAAGACCTGATGGGAGCTTAAAATTTCATCTGTTCTCCACCCTAAGGAAGACATAAGGGGAAAGGTGATCGAGGAGTCCAAACACAGGAAAAAGAAAGATGGGACATTACTTTGATATTTTTATTATTTAAAAGTGTGGGGTATTTTTTGATGCTTTTAAATAATTGCTAAATTATTGGGGTGGTTTGGGTATAAGCTAGCTATGAGACAGAGGAATACATTAATCTCCCTTTGAGAGGCACCTGATGGCAATATCTCAGGTTTTCATGCTCTTCCGGAACCTTCCCACTTTCCATTGAGAGGGACAGTCTGTTTCTCCTTCTTTCATCCTGTGTAAAACTTCGTGGCTGCCCCAACTAATGGAATGCAATGAAAACGAACCTGCATACATTTCCAAGACAAGTTGTAAAAGGCTATACAGCTTCCATCTGGTTCAGTCTCTCACTCATGGGATACTTGCCTTGGAAGCCAGCCCCAGGCTGTGGGAAAGACAAGACAGTCTCATGGAGAGGCCCATGCCGACAGCAACCGGGTCCCCAGCTGACAGCCAGCCTCAACTGCCACATAACGGGAGTGAGCCCTCCGGAGCATTCAGGCTCCCAGCCTCCAAATTTCTCCAGATTATGCTGAGTGGAGCAGAGGTCAGTCATCCTTTTCCTCAAATGCAGATTCGGGAGCAAACAAAATGCTGGGATGGGCTTTTGTTTGTTTTGCAGCTCCGTACTGCCTATAGGAATCTTAGTTCCCCAACCAGGAATCCGACCTGTGCCCCTTGCAGCTGGAAGCATGAATTCCACCAGGGAATTCCCCAATACTGTGGTTGTTTAAGCCACCAGTGTTGGCATATATATTATGCAGCCTCAACCCAAAAATGTTTTTCACCACTGTATTTGAAAAATGTAGGACTTTCTGGGTGGCTCAGTGGTAAAGAATCTATCTGCCAGCGCAGGAGACTCAGGTTCAATCCCTGAGTTGAAAACGGGAGCTCACTCCAGTATTCTTGCCTGGAAAATCCCGTGGACAGAAGAGCCTGGTGGGCTACAGCTGATGGGGTCGCAAAGAGTTGGACACGATTGAGTGACTAAATAGCGACATTTGAAAAGTGTATACACGGTGTAGTAAGGAACGCAGAACTCTGAACATAGAATGCCTGGGTTCCAATGCTAGCTCCAATACTTACTACTCTCAACCTTGGGTAAATTACTTAACCTCATGCCTGTTTCCGTATCTGTAAAATGGAGGTAATAAGAGTCTCTGCTTCATCAGGATGACGCTAATTATTTAGAGGACTTAAGATGTGCAAAGTGTTTGGAACTGTGCCCACTGTGAAATAAGCTCTAAATAAGGATTAGATTAGCAGTGGCCGCAGGACTAGCAAAGGTCAGTTTTCATTCCAATCCCAAAGAAAGGCAGTGCCAAAGAATGTTCAAACTACTGCACAATTTCACTCATTTCACATGCTAGCAAGATAAGGCTCCAAATTTTTCAAGCTAAGCTTCAGCAGTACGTGAACTGAGGACTTCCAGATGTACAAGCTGGATTTAGAAAAGGCAAATTTGCAACACCTGTTCCATCATAGAAAAGGCAAGGGAATTCCAGAAAAACATCTATTTCTGCTTCATTGACTATGCTAAAGCCTTTGACTGTGTGGATCACAACAAACTATAGAAAATTCTTAAACAGATGGGAATACTAGACTACCTTACCTGCTTCCTGAGAAACTTGTATTCAGGTCAAGAAACAATAATTAGAACTGGAAGAACATGGAAGAACATACTGGCTCAAAATTTGGAAAGGAATACATCAAGTCTGTATATTGTCATCCTGCTTATTGAATGTATATGCAGAGTACATCGTGCAAAATGCCAGCCTGCATGAATCCCAAGCTGGTATCGTGATTGTCAGGAGAAATATCAACAACCTCAGATACACAGATGATACCACTCTAACAGTAGAAGGTGAAGAGAAAATAAAGAGCCTCTTGATGAAAGTGAAAGAGGAGAGTGCAAAAGCTGGTTTAAAAATCAACATTCAGAAAACTAAGATCATGGCATCCAGTCCCATCACTTCATGGCAAATAGACGGGCAAAAAATGGAAACAGTGGCAGATTTTATTTTCTTGGGCTCCAAAATCACTGCAAACAGTAACTTTAGCCATGAAATTAAAAGACAATTACTCCTTGGAAGGAAAGCAATGACAAACTTAGCATAATAAAAAGCAGAGCTACCACTTTGCCAACAAAGATTCGTATAATCAAAGCTATGGTTTTTTTCCAGTAGTTATGTACGAATGTGAGAGGTGGACCATAAAGAAGGCTGAGCACCGAAAAATTGACGCTTTGATTTGTGGTGCTGGAGAAGACTCTTCAGAGTCCCTTGGACAGCAAAGAGATCCAACTAGTCAATCTTAAAGGAACTCTGAATGTTCCAGTGAATGTTCAGTGAACCCTAAATGTTCACTGAAAGGACTAATGCTGAAGCTGAAGCTCCAATCCTTTGGCCACCTGATGCGAAGAACCAACTCATTGGAAAAGACCTTGATTCTGGGAAAGACTGAAGGCAAAAGGAGAAGAATGACAGAGGATAAGATGGTTGGATGGCATCACCGACTTGATGGACATGAGTTTGAGCAAGCTCTGGGAGATAGTGAAGGACTAGGAAGCCTGGAGTGCTGCAGTCCATGGGGTCACAAAGAGACAGACACGACTTGGCAATTGAACAAGGATTAGATATTGCTGTGGTGGTGATAATGGTTTTATAGTTGGTAATCTTGGTGTGTTCGACAGAATTCTAAGACCCCAGTGACTCTGGCTTCCTGGAAGCCTGTCATTGCTTCTAGTCAACTATTGCAAAGACAAATTTTGCAGATGTGCAGTCCCTAAAACTAACTTTAAGTGAATCAAAAAGGAAATTCTTCTAGATGGACCTCACCTAATGAGGTAAGCTCTTTAAAAGAGAATCTAGAGATCAGACCCTCTTGCTAGCCTTGAAGAAGCCAGCCACAAGAAGTGCAACAACCGTGAGGAAATGAGTCAACCACCACGCGAGTGTGGAAAGAAAGTCCAGCCTCAGGAGAAAGTGCAGCCCCTGCTGACACACTGATGGGAGTCAGAAGCTGAGCAGAAGGTCCAGGTAGGAAGTCATACCTGACTCCTGACCCATGGAAACTGTGAGCCAATAAACAGATGTTATCTTAAGCAAACTAAGTTTGTGCTAGCGTTGCTCAGCAATTAAAAAAAAAAATATATATATATATATATATATAAAATTAAGGACCTCCCTGCCAGTCCAGTGGTTAAGACTCTATGTTTCAACTCCAAAGGGTATGGGTTCGACCCCAGGTTGGAAAGCTAAGATCCCACATGCTATGCAGCACAGACAAAAATAAGTAAGATTTTAAATAAATTAAAACAAAACAAATATAATTAGTAAAAATTCAAACCATTAAAAAGTACATACAATGAAAGGTAGATTTTTCTACCATTGTAGACATTCACCTTCCTCAGAGGCAACCACTAGGAAGAACTTGGCCCTCCTCATTCCAGAAATTTTCTATGCATGTGAAAATGTCTGCATGCATCTGTATTTTATTTGTACACATACAAGATATTATAGATGTAGATATATAATATTCTTGAAGTCTAGGCCAAGGGCAGTGAGTGAATGTGTGTTATCTCAGAAATCTGCATTCTTTAGAATCAGTATAAAACATCTTGCAGCTAAAAAAGGCTTTTGGGAGAGCCAGGCTAAGTCCTCTTAAGTGCTTAGGTGGCTTTATGATTTACCCTCTGTAATTAAATGTGCGATGGGGTTGAGCATCAGTTTGCCAAAGCAAACAGAGAGGAAAGACTATTTTCCACTGCTTTGCAGTTTTTTCCCTTTCACTTACAGACCCGAAGTCTTTTCTTGCAATACATTATCTTTACTGTTGCAGTAGTCCATTGTGTGGTGTGCCATAATTTATTTTTCTAATACCCTATTGATATGAGTGATAGGTGTGCAGGTTGTCTTTAATATTTTGCTATTAAAAATGCTACAATGAGATTCTTATGCGTCCATCTTTGAGTACTTGTGGTCTGTATCGTAGAATAAACTCTGATAGTGAAAATCTTATGTCAAAGAATATCTTCATATTAAATTGATAAGTATTACCAAATTAATGTCCTAAGACTTTGCACCAAATTACACTCCTAACCACTGGTGATAAATACTAGCTAACACACTTTGATCTTTGCCACTTTCATAGGTGAAAAAACGTATCTCATTTTACTTTCTTTTTGCTCAAGTAGTTTTGAATGTTGAATAATGCTGAGTAATGTTTATAAGCCTTATTTCTATGAACTACCTGTTCATATCCATAGCCAAAATTTCCATTAAGTCACTAGCCTCTTCCTTATTGATACTCAAGTTCTCTTTACTTAATAGCCCTTTGTCTGTTGTCTTACAAATGTCACACCCTCCACCCCTGCCACATCCACCTTTATGCCATTGGTCTTTTACAGAGTTTTATTTTTCTGTGAAAGAATTTCACTTTTTATACAGTAAAATTTTTCATTCTTCTTATTTTGGGGTCTTATTTTATGCTTAGAAAGTCATTTGCTGCTCCATTCTTTTAAAGTTCATAGTTCCATTTACCTTTATGTTTTAACTATTTACATTAAATACATAGTACATCTGGAATCTAAAGCTTCGGCTTTATCTTTGCCACATGGTTAACCAGTTGCTGCAAACATTTCATTGAATAATTCAGATTTTCCTGAAGTAAAATGCTAACTTTCCTATGTATTAAGTTCATACATTATATTTTCTGGATTTATACACTGGTGTCTTGTGTCTACTGTGACTCTTTACAGTCTCTGTTGTTTTCTTTCTTTACTTTTGGCCGTGCTGGGTCTTCGTTGCTGCATGGACTTTTCTCTACGCAGAAGAGAGAGCGGGGGCTGCTCTCTGTGTGGTGCAGAGGCTTCTCATCATGGTGCCTTCTGTGGAGCACAGGCTCTGGGCAGATGTGTTTCAGTAGCCACGGCACGTGGGCTCAGGAGCTTTGGCTCCCGGGCTCTAGAGCGCAGGCTCAGTAGTTGTGGTACACGGGCTTGGTTGACCCCCAGCATGTGGCATTGTCCTGGACCAGGGATGGAACCTGTGTCTTCTGCGTGGGCAGGCAGATTCTTTACCGCTGAGCCATAAGGGAAGCCCCTGCTATAACTTTTTAATGGTAGTCAATTTATGCTATATTTCAACACCCAGAAAGACTAGTCATTACTCACAGTTCTTCTTTTTCAGGTTTTCTGGAGGACATTCTGTTTTTATTAGAGTTACTGTTCTGCTCTGATTCCCAGTTTATTGACTGATCTTAGGCAAGTGACTATATTTCTATATGTCAACATCATAAAAAACTGATGATATTGGACTGAATCTGGATTATTTACATATATATGGAAAGCATGAATGCTAAAAAAGAAAAGTTATAAGTTTAAGTCTGGAACAGAAATTACAGTGTTAACCAGGAATAGGAATTCAGTGGGAGGGAAATTCCCTACTGAGGCTCTCCAGTCATACTGTTCCCACTTAGTCCCTCATTCACAATCTCTGGTCTGTTTACTTTGGCATACCTGCAGCCCAGCCCCAGCACACTTAGTTAGAGCACAAGTCAGAAACTGCGGCACTGAAAGAACCGCAGCCTGGCACTCCTAAAAGCCATCGCAGCCGAAAGATGCTCTATCTGATTTCTAAAGAATACAGATTTCTGAAATATCACATACTCACTCTCTCAGTCACCTATCCTTGACCCTTGTTTCAAGTCTACAAATTCCCTGGTGGGTGAAATAAATAAATAAATATACAGGCTGTACATATATATATATATATATATGAACAGGCTTCCCTTGTGGCTCAGTCAGTAAAGAACCTGTCTGCAGTGTGGGAGACGCATTCGATCCCTGGGTCAGGAAGATCCCCTGGAGAAGGGAAAGGCTACTCACTCCAGTATTCTTGCCTGGAGAATTCCATGGACAGAGGAGCCTGGTAGGCTACAGTCCATAGGGTTGCAAAGAGTCAGATACAACCGAGTGAGTAACACACAAACACACATATATAGAGATTTATTTATTTATTTTTGACTAAGTGTTTGTCCCTGTGTGGGGGCTTTCTCCAGTTGCAGTGCACGACCTCACGTTGCGGCGGCTTCTCACGTTGGGGACATGGCTCTAGGGCATGTAGGCTTCTGTAGTTCTGGCACATGGGCTCGGTAGTTGTGGTGCATTAGGCTGAGTTGCCCTGAGGCACGTGGAAACTTCTTGGACCAGGGATTGATCCCATGTCCCTTTCATTGGCAGCTGGATTCCTAAACCACTGGACCACCAGAGAAGTCCTCAAATGTATTTTAATAACTAACCATCCTCCACGCTTTAAGGAAAACTCAATGCATAATTTTCCTTTTCTGTATGGTATAGAAAAACAATTCCTTCTGAGAAATGACCATTTGAAATATTATTACTAGTTGGACTATAGATATTCAGAAGAGGCTACCAGTACTAACAGTGGACTTCTGTGACCACATTGGCAAGATTTTGCCCATGTAATGAAGGCTTATTTGAATAATCCAATTTCTTATTTGTTCAACACAAAGCCTCTAGTATTTGCTGCACACTGAGTGAGGCATTAGGGGTATAACGATGAATAGGATACAGGCCCCGTCCTCACTGAGTCCCAGTCTACAGGAGGACAGAGGCACACACATACTTACAATAGTGTGAGATTCAGTTCGTTCAGTTCAGTCACTCAGTTGTGTCTGACTCTTTGCGACCCCATGAATCGCAGCACGCCAGGCCTTCCTCTCCACCACCAACTCCTGGAGTTCAATCAAACTCATGTCCATTGAGTCAGTGATGCCATCCAGCCATCTCATCCTCGGTCGTCCCCTTCTCCTCCTGCCCCCAATCCCTCCCAGCATCAGGGTCTTTTCCAGTGAGTCAACTCTTCGCATGAGGTGGCCAGACTACTGGAGTTTCAGCTTTAGCATCATTCCTTCCAAAGAACACCCAGGGCTGATCCCCTTCAGAATGGACTGGTTGGATCCCCTTGCAGTCCAAGGGACTCTCAAGAGTCTTCTCCAACACAACAGTTCAAAAGCATCAATTCTTCTGCACTCCGCTTTCTTTAGAGTCCAGCTCTTATATCCATACACGATCACTGGAAAAACCATAACCTTGACTAGACAGACATTTGTTGGCAAAGTAATATCTCTGTTTTTTAATATGCTATCTAGGTTGGTCATAACTTTCCTTCCAAGGAGTAAGCATCTTTTAATTTCATGGCTATAATCACCATCTGCAGTGATTTTGGAGTAAAAANCTCGGTCGTGTCTGACTCTTTGCGACCCCATGAATCGCAGCACGCCAGGCCTTCCTCTCCACCACCAACTCCTGGAGTTCAATCAAACTCATGTCCATTGAGTCAGTGATGCCATCCAGCCATCTCATCCTCGGTCGTCCCCTTCTCCTCCTGCCCCCAATCCCTCCCAGCATCAGGGTCTTTTCCAGTGAGTCAACTCTTCGCATGAGGTGGCCAGACTACTGGAGTTTCAGCTTTAGCATCATTCCTTCCAAAGAACACCCAGGGCTGATCCCCTTCAGAATGGACTGGTTGGATCCCCTTGCAGTCCAAGGGACTCTCAAGAGTCTTCTCCAACACAACAGTTCAAAAGCATCAATTCTTCTGCACTCCGCTTTCTTTAGAGTCCAGCTCTTATATCCATACACGATCACTGGAAAAACCATAACCTTGACTAGACAGACATTTGTTGGCAAAGTAATATCTCTGTTTTTTAATATGCTATCTAGGTTGGTCATAACTTTCCTTCCAAGGAGTAAGCATCTTTTAATTTCATGGCTATAATCACCATCTGCAGTGATTTTGGAGTAAAAAAAAATAAAGTCTGACACTGTTTCCACTGTTTCCCCATCTCTTTCAAGCTGGCAATATATATTTAAAATGTGCATACTCTTTGAGAAGTTCCGTTTCTAAGAATGTAAGAAAATTTTGAGATGAGTGAACAAAGAACATAAAACTGATTATCACAGCATTTCCATAACGGGAATAAACACCAGAAAATGACCAAAACCAGAAGTTTGTTTCTTACTTGTGTGTCTGAACCCGCTCTTGAAGCTCCTTCCCAGTGAGTTCTGGCCTATGTCTGCCTGGTAAATACCCTTTGACACAGAGACACAGGCACCCAATAATCACACCATGTTCTCTCCAGACAGAAATGCCATCAGTTTTACCCTCACTCCAGTCAAACTGATCTGGTAGATGTCAGGTTTACTTTATAACACCAGGCTCAATATATCCAAATACCATTTTGGCATATAGTCAACACTAAGATATTGACAACATATTTTATATTTCTTTCTACCAAATCTTTGAAACCTAGTGTGTATTTTATAGGAGTTTCCTGGTGGTTCAGATTGTAAAGAATCTGTCTGGAATGCAAAAGACCTGGTTCTGTCCCTGGGTCTGGAAGATCCCCTGGAGAAGGGAATGGAAACCCACTCCAGTAATCTTACCTAGAGAATCCTATGGACAGAGGAACCTGGTGGGCTATAGTCCATAGGGTCACGAAGAGTCAGATACAACTGAGCCACTAACACTTTGTGTATATATTTTACACGTGTAGATTGTGTGAATTTGGACTAGCATATTTCAAATTCAAGGGGCCCAGGTTCGATCCCTAATCAGGGACCTAGATCTCATTTGTCACAACTAAGACCCAGCACAGCCAAATAAATAAATATTTTTAATTAAAAAAGGGGGCCTACCGCATGACACAGTACAGTCAGAGGAAGCACGACAGGACTTCAGAGATCATCCAGTGGATTTCTTATTTACACAAATGTTAAGAACATTTGCTGAAGTTATACAACCAGTTAGTAGAAAAGGTGGGAGTAGAACCCAACACTCTCAGTTTATCCTATAGTTTTATTCACAAAACTGATTAGTGACAAAGCTGGACTAGAACCCGCCCCATACCTCCTCCTGGCTGCTCACACCTGTGCTGGGGCTCTTTTTTTTTTTTTTAAACCAAGCATAGCCCCTCTACCTGTCATATTACCTTTCTCCTAAATAAGCTAACAGCCTCACTGGAAACACTTTGGCTGCCAACCAAGACCAAAGTGGAGTTGAATTTTCCCATCTTTCCACCAGATAATGCTTTTTATGACTTGCCACCTTTGTCCCTAGAAGCTCAGCTTCAACAAGCTACTTAAAAACCCTGATTCCTTTATGCAGCGGTTCTCAATAAAGGTGTCCTTCAGAATCACCTATGCGTATTTCTTAAGACTCAAATTACTGGGCCTCTGCTCCAAAATTCTGATTTATAACTCTGTGTAAGAATTTATGTAGGCAGGTATTTTTTAATTGTCCCTGAATTCTAGCGCACACCTCCAAATTCACAAGAACCTCACCAGACGGCAGATCACCACTGACATCACCTGACCCCCAGGCGCTTGCAAACAGCTCTGGTCCTGAGAAAGAGCCCAGTTTCAAGGAAAGAAACATGAGAAAGAGGTACCCTGGCACCTCCCAGGGCGGGGCTTTCTGGCTTGCTTTCCGCCACGCTCTTTCTCTGCACCCAAGGACACTTGTAGCCTCATTTCCTGCTCTCACAGCCTCGCCTCTGCTGCTGTTGCGCTTGGGGCAGATGGGAATGCAGCAGACAGGACTCACCCTCCTGGCTTTGGCTGCCTGTGTGGCTTTTCGCTCCTCAGAAGGTGAGTGGGGGCTCCGGCTAGCTCAGCCTCCAATGGAAGGAGGGGGCTGCCTTCCAAGATGGAGCTGGAAGGAATGAGGTACCGCCAGCAGTTAAGGGCAGGAATTTCCAGTTATCTACATGAGAATGGCATACATTTCAATTCCTCACCTCCAAAAGGCAATTTCAGAAAGGAACCTCATTTGAACAGGAATATCAGTAGTTTGCCACCTGTGCAATTTTGAGCAGTGCTTCCTTTTTTTGATGATACTATCTTAGAAAATCCCCCAATAGAGGCGGAAGGAGAGCCTATTAAAGGCTGTCTTCAGCTTTTGTCCCCTCACTCTGCCTGCTAAACTGAATACAAGTGTGCACATTCCTGGAAGAAAGATAGACTTGACCTCTGGTTTAGGGTTTGGCAAGTTGCAAGCTTTCAGACCAAAGTCAGCCCTGTGGATACTGAAAATCAAAACTTCAGTCTGATCTTACAAAAGGGACTCAGGATAAAGGAGACTGAACCATACAAATTATATCAGAGAGAACTTTTATTTTGAGTTGCTGGCATCTATATGAAGATTATGGGCTTCCCTGGTGGCTCAGAGGTTAAAGCGTCTGCCTGCAATGCGGGAGACATGGGTTCAATCCCCGGGTTGGGAAGATCCCCTAGAGAAGGAAATGGCAACCCACGCCAGTATTCTTGCCTGGAGAATCCCATGGATGGAGGAGACTGGTGGGCTACAGTCCTCAGGTCACAGAGAGTCAGACACGACAGAGCGACTTCACTCACTTACTCATATGAAGATTATAACTGCGTTTGGACTGGAGGCAATCTTTTCTACTGTATTTAGGAAACCCTAAATATAGGTATTTAATACTTGACTGATTTGACTCTTTTCCATTGTCTTCTTTTCTGAAACTTTACCCTGAATAGATTCTCTAAATTCAGAAAGGGGGTAAAATGTAAATTTTGTTTGGTCTGCTTTTTGAAAACTTCAGGCAACATTTTAAATTGACAGTTTTCACATACACATAGCTGTGTGTACACACATACAAACTGGACTTTAGGGCTTCTCCTGAAAAATCAGGTCTGGCAACACTGGTTCCACTTTCTCAGGCAAGAATGAATAGAGCAAACTAGCCCTTTGCCATTCACCTGAAACTATCACAACATTGCTTGTTAATCAGCTATACCCCAATACAATATAAAAAGCTAAAAAACAAAAACAAAAAACTGCTAGCCTCTGTCCTTCTCCGGACAGAGAGAAGGACATCCTATTAACTGCTTGGCTATTAACATCCTACTAACTGCTTGGCTCCTGTAGGCATTTGCTTAGGGACACCCAACATAGCATCTCAATGTGCAGAGCTTTACTAATAAGCACGGTTCTTCAACACTGTCCTTCCATTTTATCAAGGCAAAAAGTTTTTCATTTTATGTTTCTGTAAATTTTTCAGAAAATTTCACCATTGAGATTTTAGGACTCAGATCCATTGTTTCCCAAAAGTCTACCAGCTAAGGCTTCATTCCTAGTATTAGCAATACAATTTTTGTTTTCACATGAAGCTTTGAAATAAAAGTGTATATGTCTCTCCCATCAGCTTCTTGGCCTGTTTCTAGCCTTCCCTGTGGTGGAGGCAGCAGCAGCACTCCTCCAGGAAAGGAGGGAGGGAAGGGCAGGTGGAGGAGGCAGAGTGATGAGGAAAGCCCTGCCAGACCCAAGGCCAAGGTCTGCTTGGGAATGAGTTCTGGCAAAGAGGGTGGGACAACAAACCACCAAGGTGTTTGAAAGGAACAGTTGATGATGATAACAAAGAGCTGGATAAAAAAAGAAAGAGCTAAGGAGATGTGACTGTAATGCTCTGAGTTAGTCCTAAGGCTTCTCCTAAGGTGGTTTGTGTGTTAGTCACTCAGTCGTGTCCGACTCTTTGCTACCCCATGGACTGTGCCCCACCAGGTTTCTCCATCCATGGGATTTTCCAGGCAAGAATGCTGGAGTTTGTCACCATTTCCTTCTCCAGGGGATCTTCCTGACCCAGGGATTGAACCTGAGTCTCCCGCATTGCAGGCAGCCTCTTTACCATCTGAGCTACCAGGGAAGCCCACAGCATTTTGGGTCACAGGAAAATCACATTGTCTGAGAAGCTCCAAGTTTATGCCATTTAGAAATAAGTGATGTACCTTCCCTTTTTTGGTGGGACATGTATTAATATTAACTTAACCTTAAAAGTGCATCCCAATATATTGTTGTTCAGTTGCTAAGTTGTGTCTGACTCTGCAACCCCATGAACTGCAACCCCATGAACTGCAGCATCCAGGTTTCCCTGTCCTTCACCATCTCCTGGAACATGCTCAAACTCATGTCCATAGAGTGGATGGACATTCAGCCATCTCATCCTCTGTCATCCCCTTCTCCTCCCACCTTCAATCTTTCCCAGCATCAGGGTCTTTTCCAATGAGTCAGTTCTTCGTATCACATGGCCAAAGTATTGGAGCTTCAGCTTCAGCATCAGTCCTTCTGGTGAATATTCAGGATTGATATTCTTTAGGATTGACTGGTTACATCTCCTTGCAGTCCAAAGGACTCTCAAAAGTCGTCTCCAACACCACAGTTCAAAAGCATCAATTCTTCGGCACTCAACCTTCTTTATGGTCCAACTCTCTCATCCATGCATGACTACTAGAAAAATCGTAGCTTTGATTAGACATATCTTTGTCGGCAAAAAGATGTCTCTGCTTTTTAATACGCTGTCTAGTTTTTTCATAGCTTTTCTTCCAAGGAGCAAGCATCTTTTAATTTCGTGACTGCAGTCACTGTCCAGTGCTTTCTGTAGGAAGCTTCCATTCAAGGGTCTGTGTGTCTCAAGTGCCCTGTGGAGGTTGTAAGGAATGCAGGCTGGGAGGAAGGTCAGGATGGGAGGGAGGGAGGTAAACACTGACTATGGCCATTGTCTCAGGCTCGGAGAAATAAGGAAGTGGCCTGTGCCAGTCTGAGACTTGAAAAATATGTTTTGTTTTGTAAGACATTAAATGTTCCATTATCTTAGTGGTGCCTACAGTGGCCATCTTGATGTGATGGCTTAGTAACTGGCATTCCCCAAATGTTCTGTATAAATCAGGAAGCGGTTGACTTACCCATAATTAAAAGCCTTGGATTCTACCCAAAGACAGGGCAATACTCCACCCCCAATGACATGGCTGCCAATTCCCAGAAATCAATTCTGACTCCATAAAAATATCTATTATTCAGTGGCCAAAAGCCAGATTCTTTAAAGCCACAAGGGTTTGTGGGTCTTTCTGTTTTTATTTTACATTAAAGACTAAATGTCCACTTTGTCCAGCAGATACAAGTTGGGGGATTTTGCTTCATTGAGTCCCAAATTGGCTTTCTTCAAGTTTCTTCTGATAATCAGGCTTCTCAGAGTAGGATGGCTCCTGATTAGAGATACATGCTAGGGACTTGCTGCTTGAATCCTGAAAGAAAACTTTATCTTTTGTTTGTTTCAGTTATAGCAGATTCACTACAGAGGGTTGCCAAGAATATACATCTGTGCTTGTAAACTGAGACCCTCTATTTCACCAGGAGTGGTCCCCAAGAGGCCAGACATAACATGCCCAGTAACCTTTGGTTTCTCTTCAAGTTTGCCCTTCAGTGTGTTTTGTTCTTTTTTTAATTTAATTTAATTTTTAGTTGGAGGATAATTACTTTACAATGTTGTGATGGTTTCTGCCATACATCAGCATAAGTCAGCCATAGGCATACATATGTCTCCTCCCTCTTAAACTTCCCTCCTTATTTGTTTTTTTTTTTTAATGTTCTTTTCTATGTCTAGAGAAGCAGAGTGACTTCTTATAGTACAGTAGCAACTGTCTCAAATTTCAGTCATATATGGACTCCTTTAAAGAAAAAATTCTCTTTATTCTTAATGATTACATTTAAATTATTTTACTACATCACTTGATGTATAAACATAAACCAGGCATAGACCCCATATATATATATATATATTTATATTTATATAATATATTTGTTGTTGTCCAGTCACCAAGTCATGTCCTGTTGTACAAACATTATCTCAGGGCTCCAAGAAGTATCTGGGAGGACTTTATCTGGACACAGCAGTTCCATGCATCTTGGCTTAGTGAGTCCTTCTTGCCTATGTGATGCGCAGTGGACATCTTTGTTTGTAGGTATTCGAAGTATGGTATGGCTCCATTAAAGTATGAAATTCACTAGAAGGGGAAGTGTGTCCCCAACCAACTATAACTGGAACGTTAAGCTGCTGTCATTCTGGTTTTTTTTTCACTTAAAAAAGTTTTATACCTATTGCCATTTTAAAATTGTACTTGTAGACTTAAGACACTGACAGAAGCCAAGTGAATCTTTCTTATCATTTTCAGCTTTATCCTGGGAATATTTCTCTAACAATGGCCTATACCTTTGCTCTGTTTCCATTCTACTGTGTTCTCTAAAGTGTTATTTGTATTGGTGTTTTCCAAATTGCATTTCTAATAAGCCCCCGAGGGACACCATACCACAGCTCTGAGAACCACACTTTGAATAGCCATACATCTAAGAGAAGAAGCTGGGTCACCTCTCCACAGTAACAGAATCCTTAAAGCTCAGAATCTAATTGTTATATCATGAATTTGCAGTGTTTTACTGTTGGTCTTAAAAAGTCTTGAGTAAGGAAATATTTAAAGCCTTCTCTTAGTGACCAAAATTGGATCACAGATATAAAGTCAGATCAGAGACAGACATTTGTAGCAAATTAACCATTCAACTCTCTGACACTTAATACTGGAAACAACGATGACAACCCCAAACCAACAGGAACATTGGCAATAACACTGTATTAAAAGATAATGCTCTTAATGAGATACTAATAACACCATCTTTAAAATATTAAATAGAGTACAAGTGATTTATCATATTGAATTAACCCCCTAATTACTTGAGGGTGGGAGGATGGTATTTTTTTGAAAAAGCACTGTGCAGTTTTAGGACACTTGGGACATAAGATCTTGACCAAAAAACTTATTTTTTAAAAAAGGAAAAGCACTAATGCCAGGCACTGTGCTATGTGGTGTGGGCATAAAGATATGCTGAGGGAGTTCACAGTCAAAAGGCATAGTCATATAAACCCCAAATTGTATGCATATATAGAATATATAAAGCCAGAAAAGCACATGGTACCATAAGACCCCAGATCCATGGAGGGAAAGGGCAAGACTGGGAGCAAGAAGGCCATGGGGATGCTCAGTAGTTCAAACTGATGAGGTCTGGAACTTGGGCAGTGATAACAGGGACGAAAAGCAGGGAGACAAATCTGAGAAATGTCCAGGGAGTAAAATTTACAGGTGTTTGTGACTGGCTGTGGATTGCAGGAAGAGGGAATGACACACACGTTTCTGGCTTGGGTAATGGTAAATGATGGTTAGGCGAGATGCAGACCGACGAGGAGAGTATTCGTTTGCATTTGAACCCAAGCGATGTCTTGTAAAAAGCGACTGTCAAAACAAAAAACCCCAAACCTGACGCAATCTCAACAACAGTTTAAGATTTTTTTTTTAACCTACGTGCATCAGAAACGGGTAGATCAAGCAACCAAAAAAACTAACGGAGGTGGGAAAGATATGCCCAACACAGTTGCTTTCCCCTTCGGCTCCAGGAAGGGCTGCCCGGGACGCCGAAACGCGTCACCTGGAGCCGCGAGGCAGAGGCGGCGAAGTCCCGGCGGAGGGCGCAGGTGCTTGAGGTTCCCGGGGTTCGCGGCGGAGGAGCAGGCTCGCGCTGCCGGGCGACCGTGGGCCCGTGAGTAGCCTCGCCGGTCGCAGGACGCCACCCTCCTCCAGGCGCAGTCCTTGTCATCCTTGACCGAGGCTCCGCTCCCTGTGCTCTCCCTGTGCCCGGGCACCAAACGCGGGCTGAGACAGAAAGCCACCCAGCAGGTTGCGCCGGCGCAGAGGCCGGAAAAGCGGCCAGACGTGGGCCAGACAAGCTGCAAACACCACCCGCTGCCCGGGGCTGTCGCTCCGCACTCCTTCCCTTCCCTGAGCTGGGGCCTCCGCTGCAGCACCAAGCCTCCCGACCCGTTGCGCCCTTGCCTACAGATACGTGTGCTGGAACAGCCGTCCAGGCTGGGATCCCGTTCTGCTTGTGTCTTTCTCCCATTTTTGTTTTAGTTTCTCCTCTGATTTTCCTTTTCTAGGGACATGAGTGGAACACTTGTCAACTAAAGAAAATGCACAACGTGAGAGTTGCCAGTTAAGTTTTATGTGGGACAATATGAGGATTGTACCCTGGGAGACAGCATCTCAGATAGCTCTGAGAAACTGTTCCAACAAGGTAGGGGGAGAGACAGTACGTATGTGATTTTGGTAAAGGTGGACTACATGCAATCAAGTACATAGTTTTTGTAGAAAGTTTCTGCTGGGCTCCTGCAACTTCTGCTAGACATGAGAAACAATCGTCACCATGAAGAATTTTAGTGCTTTTCAAGATATGAGGATCTACAAGAATTGCACTCATAAAATCAGCTCCTGAGAATATCTATCTGAAGACCTGTCCTGCCAGTTTCCTTGAGCAGAGTGCCTCATTTCTGCTCTCCACCCTGAACTCCTTCAGACGGTGTTGGAGGTCAGCAGCTGCAGCCCAATAGGATTTAATCCTTGTAGAGATAGATGGCAAGCACCCATGGCAGGTGCCAATTTATGTTTGACACTCAATTATTTTATCCTGTTTGTGTTTTAAATAAATGCACTTATGTTAGACTTAGCTCTGTCCCACCCATTATAATAATTATTTCCCTTATTTTCCAGAATTAGTATTTTGTGATTTCCACTTAGCTTATGAGTTGAATGTAGTTTTTTTAGTTTCTAAACAAATGGTATTTGTAAATTTATAAATAAATTATCTTTATTATTTAGATCAAAGTTTTTAAATGGTTACTTTGCACAGGAGCTGCCTATTCAAAACACTATATAATGGAAAGATAACTCTTAACTACAGATAATGGTGTAATGTAGGAGAGAGGAAAAAACAACTTTCCTTCCATCCTTCTAGGTTCTTTACTAGGACCCCTATAACAAAAGACAGATTAATAAGAAAAAAGCATACAAGTTTATTTAATGGGTGCCTTCACAAGGAAATGAAGACTCAAAGAAGCAGTTTGAGTTATGGCTTTTACATAAAGTTGGACAAAGTGGTAATTTGTGAAAATGTGAGAAAACAAAGGAACTTGAACTAAGGCAGTTAAGCATGGGAAAGCCACAAGGAAGATAAGGTTTAGTTTAATAAAGTTTGTACAGATTTTCCTTGACTGCAACTTCATGTCTCATGGAAACACCATCTCATTTCACCCAGAAGGTTGGAAAATGCTAAAAATTTCTTTCTTCCCCAGGTGCAGGGAGAGTACCTTTTACTTGGAAGTTTTGTATCTTGCTTCTAGGAAAGTCAGAGTGCCCTTTTTGCATCTGCTGTTTTTCTGACTTTAACTTAAAATAATCAACATGCCAGAATGGAATACTTTGGGGTCACGTGTTCTGAATTCTTTCAGGGACAAAATATTAAAAATTGTAGATGAAATGGACAATTTCTTAGAAAGCTATCAAAATTGAGGTTATAGAAAATCTAAATAGGCACATAACTCTTAAGGAAACTGAGTCAGAGTTAAACATCTTTTCTTCAGATAGACACCAGGCCTAGCTGGTTTTAGAGGTTTTACCAAACAGTGAAAGAACAGGCAATTCTTGTCTTACACAAACTTTTCCAAATAATAGAAAAAGAGAGAAAGCTAACTGATGCACTGTTGGTGATTAATGTAATGTTAACACTCAAAACATTCAAGGATGACTTCAGGGGGTTAAAATATAGACTAATTTTATTTATGAGCATAGATGCAAAAATATAAAAAGGCAAAAATAAAAATGTTTTATAGTTATATTAGTTATTGAAATCAGAGGACATTCCGGATGGTTGTTTTTGGGGGGCTGCGCTGGGTCTCCATTGCTGTGTGCAGGCAGTTCTGATGAGCTGGGGCTACTCTCTAGCTGTGGTGTGCTGGCCTCTTGTTGTGGAGCACGGCTCCAAGTCTCTGGAGTACTGACTCAGTAGTTGTGGCTCCTGGGCTTAGATGCTCTATGGCAACATGGGATTTTTCCATAACCAAGGATCCAGCCAAACCGGTGTCCCCTGCATTGCAAGGCAGATTCTTAATCACTGGACCACTAGGGAAGCACGGATTGTTCTTTGAAAATAGAAATATTCTGACAGGAAGATGCATGAGGAAACCTCTGGGGGCATGATGTTATCTACAAGAATCTTACCTTAGCCCTAGTCCTAATCATCCCACAAGCTTCATTGCCTAACTTGTGTACTCTTCAAAGGTTCCATCTTTCCTGGCCAATTGTATTTCCAGATGCCTCACTAGGGCACCAGTCACATCTATGAACACCAAATATGCTTGCCTGCCTCTTGTCTTTTGATAGTTAATCTGATATGTTAAGTGATCTCCAGGTGAGCTCATCTTACTTTTATATCTAAGAAATGTCATCCAGTTTATTAAGTACATATAGGTTCCGGGTGCTTTTCTGGGTTAAAACTGTGCTTTTAATTGATGTCAACATTCAGATAACTCGAATTCTTTAAACACATAAGTTCACCTATGATTCTTAATTCCCACATAGCTTTTGAAAGTCCATTTTTATTGTTGCCTGCATCACAACTGGGGCTGCCCTGGTGGCTCAGTGCTAAAGAATCTGCCTACAATGTGGGAGGCCCAGGTTCAATCCCTGGGTTAGGAAGATTCCCTGGAGAAGGGAGTGGCTACCCGCTCCAGTATTCTTGCCTGGAGAATCCCATGGATAGAGGAGCCTAGTGGGCTATATCCATGGGGTCACAAAGAGTCAGTGACAAGTAATAGAGGGTTCTGTGTAATAGTAACTGTTCATTTTTCTACTCCCAGGGTCTAACATAGTGATTCAGTATAAAAGAACTTGTAGACATAGCTGTAGATAGTATTTCATTTATAAGAATTCACATAATAATTTTTATATAGTCAGATGGGTGAACGAATGGATAGTTACATGAATAAGCCCAAAACCTTATTTGAGGCATTAGAACAACTTTAGTTGGAGAATAGCAGCAGAGTGTAGCTAAAGAAAGGAACTATTAGTTTCAGGAAATGAATGCATTAATAAATGTGAGGAGAACCAGTGTTCTGTTCTTCCATTGCCCTTAAAATTTGAAATAGGGAATTTCTTAGCAGTCCAGTGGTTAGGATTCAGTGCTTTACTGTCATGGGCCTTGCTTCACAGTTCAGAGTGGCCAAGAAAAAAATGGCATTTAATGTAGAGAGTTCACCAGTGGCCTAGTGGTTAGGATTCAGGGTTTTAACTGCCTTGGTCTGGGTTCAGTTCCTGGTGGGAGAACTGAGATCCTGCAAGCTGTAAGGCACAGCCAAAACAAAACCAAAAATGAATAAAGAAGGTGTACAATTCAGTGATTTTTAGTATATTCACAGAATTGTACAACTATTACTGCTATCTAATTTCAGCCTGTTTCATCACCCCTTAAAGAGACCTTGTATCTGTTAGCAGTCATTCTCCATCCCCTCCTAACCCCACCCCTGGCCAACACTAATCTGCTTTATGTCTTTATGGATTTGTCTATGGACATTTCATATACATGAGATTTACCATATATGGCCTTTTAAACCTGGTTTCTTTCACTAATAATCTCTTCTTGTCCCAAGATCAGAAACCTCTGTGGCTTAGAGCTGACACCACCGAGGGGTTTAATAATTTCTTTTAATCCTAATTTAGGTGCTAACTTCTGTCTGTTACTATAAGACTGCCACCTGCAGCCACCGTTGACCATAATTTCTAACTTTTGAAGAAATGCATTACCCACTTGGAGGAATGGGGAGCATAGACTACTGTGTGCAGGTAGCATGGAGGAATTTGCGGATACACATTTTAGCAGGGGACTAGTTTCCTTTCATTATTTGTGTTGCCCTTTTCTCCTTTTATCTGGGTCACATAAGCTTCTCCTAACTTGACTTCCTGCCCTAATCGCACCCTACTTATTCCTACTTGCTTATCACTGCAAGACAAATTTTTCTAAAACCCTTCTCTTTTCTCAATCTTTAATGGTCTCCATTTCAAAAAAGATAAACCTCCTTAGACTATAACATTCAAGGCGTCAGTGGTGTGATGTCAGTCCATCTTTTGAACCATATCGCTCATCAGTCAGCTTCCCAGCAGCTTAGTTCAGGCAAAGAAGTCTATTTTTCTGTATTCCCTAAGTGTGTCCTATGCTTTCCTATCTCAGAACTCTTGACCATGCAATTCCTTTAGCCTGGACAAGTCTTCTCCATTTTTTGCCATCCCTCCAAATCCTCAAAGATTCAGTTAAGTCCTTCCTGGGCAGTTAATTTCAAACCTGCTCCAGGGGCCCAGGTGGTTGGTCCCCTCTGAGTTTTGGGGACACTCTATCAAGCTTGCTTCTTTAATCGTCTGGTCGCAACCCCACTGCCCACATCTTTCCTTGCTGTATATCTCTGCTTGTGCTTAGTTTTATCTCCCCGAAATACAGTGTGAGTTCTGGAAGGTAGAGACATGTCCTGCTCTGTGGTTTGCATACACAAAGCCCCCAGTAAATGATTGCCCCTCATTCAAGCAGGTTAACATTCTGTTTCACTGGAGTCTCCAAGATAAAGCCAGGCCAGTGTTCTATAGATGGAGAAAAAGCAGAAACAGTGGCAGATTTTATTTTCTTGGGCTCCAAAATCACTGCAGATGGTTACTGCAGCCACAAAATTAAAAGATGCTTGCTCCTTAGAAGAGCTATGACAAACCTAGACAGCATATGAAAAAGTAGAGACACTACTTTGCTAACAAAGGTCCATATAGTCAAAACTATGGTTTTTTCCTATGGTAGTGATGAATAGATTTGAGAGTTGGACCATAAAGAAGGCTGAGCACCAAAGAACTGATGCTTTCAAATTGTGGTGCTGGAGAAGTCTTGAGAGTCCCTTGGACCTCAAGGAGATCCAACCAATCAATCCTAAAGGAAATCACTCCTGACTATTCATTGGAAGGACTGATGCTGAAGCTGAAACTCTACTACTTTGGCCACCTGATGCAAAGAACTTACTTATTGGAAAAGACCCTGATGCTGGGAAAGATTGAAGGCAGGAGGAGAAGGGGACGACAGAGGATGAGATGATTGGATTGCACCACCATCTCAATGGATGTGAGTTTGAGCAAATTCCGAGAGATGGAAGCCTGGCATGCTGCAGTCCACGGTGGTCGCAAAGAGTTAGTGACTGAACAACATGTATTCTATAAACCACAGGATTCACATTTCTTTGTTTTCTTCTTTTAGCCATACTTCCCATTGCCTCCAGCTGCTGCACCGAGGTTTCACATCATATTTCCAGAAGACTTCTGGAAAGAGTGACGACGTGTCGCATCCAGAGAGCTGACGGGGATTGTGACTTGGCTGCTGTCATGTGAGTGCTCTTTGGCAGGAGGGCTGAACTTGCAGAATGACCATTTCTCCACCAGTGAACCATAGGCTGGGGAGACTCTGCCTGCTACCCAACATACAGATCGTTATTTGAACAAGAGAGGGGAGAGTGGTGTTAGTGCACACTCTCTCAGTACCAGGATGTCCAGAGCCTCATGTTAGCCCTCCGCACCCTGCACTGCAGTGATGCAGTGAAGGTGAAATGCTTTTAGTCACCAGACAGTGTGCTTGACTTTCCTCAGCCAAACGGGGGACGTTCCGAGTGGGGAGAAAAATTAAAAAGAAAAAAACAAATGAAAATCTGACACCTCTATGCTGACAAGACAGCTGAAAGATATAGAGTGGTTATGACTTGGACTCAAGTAAGATGAAATTGGACTATGTCTTATTTTGTAATCATAAGTTACATGATTACATGATAAGTCATCTCTTTTGTGTTTCCTTACATTCGACATATAAAGTTAAATGTTCTCTGTTTCCAAATTGTTTTACTACAGAACATGTTTTTACTTATCCAAAATGTAGTCCCTTAACTATGTTGTTTTTTCAAACGTTTTCCAATTTTTGGTGCCCCTGTCTTTCTAATTTTAGTGTGTTTAGTGGTATCTCATCTCAATTTTAACTTGCTCTTCTTGAACATTAGTTCCCTTAACTTTGAATATGTATAAAGACTTTAAGGTTTGAGATAAGTGTTTTAGATGGAGAAAACATTGCAGGCATTGAAATTGCAACTCTGAAATAATATGCATTATTAATCTCAATTAACTAATACAACTTCACTCACAGTGAACACACTAAATTTATTTCATTGTCCTTTTCTGCCTAGAAATAGGTTCTTTCTTTTCACACCCTTAACACAATCACTGTAATATCTGATGTCTGAGACAGCAGTTTGCTTGCTTAAAATTTCTCTATAGTGACTTCATTAAAGAGTTGCTAACTCTTTCTACACATAAACAAAACACAAAGCTGTATATCTTGGGAAGGGGGCTGAGTCTTCTTGAATCATATAGGCATTATATGTTAGGAAGAAAACTTAGGATTATTAAATAAAGTTGTTTGAGAGGCTTGAGTATTTTTTCAAAAATGGTTGTTGAAAGGCTGTTGTGCTTAGAGAAATGGGCAAAGAAATAAATTTTAGGGATCAATTATAGTTATAATCTATGGCAGGGCCTTCCTTCAAAATCCACTGGACCGTCACAAGCTACTCTTATGTGTAAAAAAAATCGAGAGATCAGCCTAATGGTTTCTTAGCATCAAACTCTTCACCTAGAAATTCATAACTGAGTGGCTCAGTGCCCACCAGAATATTATGGAGTTGGAGGAGGGCAGGGAGTGTGAAAAAGGCTACCCCCTTATCCTGATGCAGACACATGTGATGCAAGTGTAGATTTAAGCAGTCTTTAAACTTAAGGGTTTTAAAACATCAGCACATCTTGGGTTAGGGCACTATGTTCTGGCAGCTGATTTTTCTGCTTGCTTTACATTGAGGGTTTCAGGCCCCACAGAGCAGGCCTTTGAAATCCCACATGGCAGGTGTTGCTTGTGTTCCTGTGCTTTCCTCCTCCCTGGATCCTCTGTTTGCATTCCCCCATCTAGGTCTCTCCTGTAGCCCCAGAGCCAATGCCCATGCCTGAGGCTCCTCACTCCCCAAGCAATGCTGGCTTTGAGTCCTAGTTCTCTCCCTTGCAGCCAATGGGCGTATCTGGCTGTCAATGGGGGTCCTTCTCCCCTGAGTGTCTGCTCCGACTCTTGCTGACATCACAGGGTAAGGAGAGAATTTATTCCTTTGGAAAGGGTAGGAACTTCAACTCTTTCTTGTTTGCTGATTTGTTCGTTCTCCATATTGCTGCTATAGCCCAGTTTTCTTCTGTAATACCCTAAGGCAAGCCAATGGGTAATAGGGAGAATTAGCTTTTCTTTTGAAGACCTCTCAATCTAATACACTTAGAGAATGTGTTAAACTCCTATTAAGATACCTCACTTCTTTGAAGTTAATAAGCCCACATGCTGGCTTTATTATGCTCAAGTGCATTCAAGCCTTTCCCAACTTTTCCTCCCATTTCAGAAGTCCCCACATTAGCTGATGCTTCCTCTTGGGTCTGTCTCTTATACACATCTTGCCTGCTACCCAACATACAGATCGTTATTTGAACAAGAGAGGGGAGAGTGGTGTTAGTGCACACTCTCTCAGTACCAGGATGTCCAGAGCCTCATGTTAGCCCTCCGCACCCTGCACTGCAGTGATGCAGTGAAGGTGAAATGCTTTTAGTCACCAGACAGTGTGCTTGACTTTCCTCAGCCAAACGGGGGACGTTCCGAGTGGGGAGAAAAATTAAAAAGAAAANATATATTCTCACCTCCCAAAGAGAAGGGTGAGGGGTTTCCATTTATTCAGATACAGAAATATCATATATGTATAGCCAGCAGGATTTTCAACAATTAATAAAAGCTGGATGGCATCTGATGGGGAATTAAAAGCCATGTCTTTTGTAATAAGAAATTATTCGAGTTACCAGAAATTGTGAGTGGTATTCTGGGATTCTCCTATGCCATTGTCAACATTTCATAATAGAAAAATGAAAACGAGAACAAATTCTGAGACATGGTATAAATCTATATTATAGTAAGATTGTTTTGTTGAAACAAAACCAGATCGTCCTTATTTTGAATAATTTTTACTTCATATCTACAAGTAATTACTGAATTCCTGCTGTGAACAAGGCCTTTGCAAGATACTTCCAGACTATTCTTCCTTCGAGGAGCATAACACCACAGAAACAGAACAGAGTCTGAAACAACTACTCAGATAAAAGATGGAGAAAACTAAGTGCCAGAAGACAGGTAACCAGGGGCCGCAGAGACTGAAAGAAAAAAAGAGGCGTTTAGCTGAGAGGATCTAGAAAAACCTCATGGAGGAGGATGTGTTTAAGGTGGGCAATGAGGAAGTGACTGGTTTTTTGGCTGGGTGCTTGCAGTCAGGACAGAGAATTGGCTTCCCATGGTCTCTCTCCCTCCATCTCTCCCTCCTTCCACTCTCCTTCCCTTTTTCCCCCTCCTCCTCCCTCTCCCCTTCTCCCTCCTCCTCCTCCTCCTCCTCCTCCTCCAATCCCTTCTCCTGCTCCTTGTATATTCTCTTTGGATGTCTGAGGAACCACAGGCAGGGCTGTAGTGAAGATTCATCCTTGCGGTCCTCAGCTTTAGCATTCAGTCTGTGTCCAGACATACACGGTCCCAAAGTGGGAACTGCCTACACGGTCACTAAGTTTTTACCTACTTGTACCATCTATCAGTGATTTTTTTTTTCTTCCTTTCTTGGCAGCCTTCATGTCAAGCGCAGAAGAGTCTGTGTCAGCCCACACAATCACGTTATTAAGCAGTGGATGAAAGAACAAGCAGCCAAGAAAGAGGCTCAAGGCAACATTTGCCATAAGAAGAGACACCATCCGAGGAGGAACAGTAAAGGGCCGCGTTGGGAAAGGCAGGAAACCCATGGCCATAGAACGCCCTATTAGAGGAGGCACAGATGAAGCTACACAGAGGAGTCCTGAGTGAACTTGGCCGTGGCTGGTTATAAAAATATAGTGTGAATCTTCCTTATTGGGAGCCAACGGGGAAAAACAAAATATATTTTTCAAGGGGATAATGATACAGATGCAAACGTAGCCAATAATATACTCAGCTGAGAAAATGAAGTGAAAAGAGAATACTTATCTTCACATAATATTTGAGGAGCAGCATACAGATCTAATTTCTCCAACTTTTTTACTATGACGTTTTCCAGATCTGCAAAGAAGTTGAAAGAGTGGTACTGCGAACATCTGCATGCCTTTACCTAGATTAATCCTTGTTAATATTCTGCCATATTTGTTTTTTCTCTCTCTTCTCTCCTTGTACATGTATATATAAGACATTATATATACAAAGTTATAAATTTTTTTCCTGAACCATTTTGAAGACAAGTACAAACATCTTGACACTTCACTCCTAAATTTTTTTTAGTGTTCAACTTGACATCCGTCAAGAATAAAGACCTTTTCTATAAAACCGTGCCATCAGCTTTATACCTAAAAAGGCAGCAGTTTAATCATCTATATGGTATAATACATATGTTCACATTCCACAATTATTTATATGTTTAGATGAAATATGAACATATATATTCGACCCAAGGATTGAACCCAGGTTTCCTGCATTGCAGACAGATTCTTTACCATCTTGGGAAGATCCCCTGGAGGAGGCCATGGCAATCCACTCCAGTATTCTTGCCTGGAGAATCCCATGAGCAGAGAAGCCTGGCAGGTTACAGTCCATGGGGTCGCAAAGATTCTACTGAGCAACTAAATACTTTTCAGGATCACATTCAGATTTAGCATTTTTGGTAAGAATTCTTCCTGTGTGAATTTACATATTTCCTAGTGCACTATTTAAAGTTTGTGAACAGTGAAGTTCACTTTTTACACAGAAGACTTTGGATTGACAAATTCTGATGCTAAAAAAAAAAAGCCTGGTTTGTTCTGGTAGCCACCTGCCTTCTACAGTCAATTGTTGGAGCTGACTAGTCAGGGGTCCAGATATGGGTCCTCTGTGAGATGATCTCACAGTTTCCTAAACAAGGAGCCTACATCCTTTCATTCCTAACACACCTTTACCATGCCTCGTGGGTCGATCCCCAAGGCTCTGCTAATCTTTTGGCTTCCCTGCTCATAGAGGCTGTAGAATAAGAGGTAGTTTTCATAAACAGCCACCAGATGGCAGGAGCAGAGCGTGCACTCAGCCAAGTGTCAGGCATCTGTCTCTCCCTGTGGGCCACCCCTAGGTACTGGCGTTGCCCGGAGGTGCTGAACCTGGTGTAGGCTAAAACTATCACCAAACGACAGTCCATCTAATATTCTTCATGAACACTAATTTAGCATCAGTGAGCTTTGTATTGATATTTCTAATTTTTGAATGAGGAAACCAGAGGCTTATGGGGTAAAATGTCTTCCCCAAGGGCACATGGTAAGTGGCAGGGATAAGCCTTGTCCTCAGGTCTCCAGGCCTCCTGTTCTCCCATCAGCCCCAGCAGTGGACCCTAGAAGGTGTGTACCTACCTGGAGGTGGGCAGAGGAGGAGGAATGCAGGGAAAGATCTGTGCATCTGGAGCTCCAAAATGGCCAGGGATGCCTGCGGACAGTTTTGCCTGGGTCTAGAATGAAGATATGTTGCTCCTGGCCTTGGTGGCCTTGATCCTGGCAAAAACCATCTTCATAAATTAGAAAGTGCCTCAACCCAATTTTATTGAGTTAAGCACAGTGAAGGAAATTTTACTGAGTTAAGGCAGGGAAGAAAATTGCACACTGTTCATGGCCTTTGTTTTGCAAAATCTCCCTCACTAGTGTCTTCTTTTCAACTTAAAGACAGATTTTGTCCCAAAATACAGGCTTTTCCCCACTCAATTCCATCATGCTTTTTAATATGATAATATGATAAAATTGGTAATCCTGAGGAAAATGATTCCTAATAGCTTAGTCTGTTCCACCTGCTTTAATAAAATGCCAGACTGAAGGACTCACAGCCAGCAAACATTTATTTCTCACAGTTCTGGAGGCGGGGAAGTCCAGGATGGTGGTGTAGCAGATTCAGTGTCTCGGTGGGTGGGCTGTCTTCTGAGCTGAAGACTGCTGACTCCTCCCTCTCCGTGTCCTCACGTGGTGGAGAGGACTGGGAGCTCTCTGGACCCACTGTTACAGAGCAGGAATCCCAAAGACACCACCTACTAATATCATCTTCTTTGGGGATTAAGATTTCAACATACGAGGGTTTTTTTTATTTAAGTCGCTCAGTCGTGTCCGACTCTTTGTGACCCCATGGACTGTAGCCTGCCAGGCTCCTCTGTCCATGGGATTCTCCAGGCAGGAATACTGGAGTGGGTTCCATTCCCTTCTCCAGGGGATCTTCCCAACCCAGGGATCGAACCCAAATCAGGAGACACAAACATTCAGACCATAACACTAAATACTCTTTTTTGATCCCATAGTCCTATCATCCAAGCATCTTCAAGTTTCAGGTTCTAAAAACTTTAAAATTTTTACATAAAAATTTTAATGTAAATACAATATTGATTAATGTATTATAAACAGAAAATTAAATAATGTAATGTAATTTACATTACATTAAATCTCAGTTCAGTTCAGTCACACAGTCATGTCTGACTCGCTGTGACCCCATGAATTGCAGCACGCCAGGCCTCCCTGTCCACCACCAACTCCTGGAGTTTACCCACTCATGTCCATCAAGCCGGTGATGCCTTCCAACCGTCTCATCCTCTGTCATCCCCTTCTCCTCCTGCCCTCAATCTTTCCCAACATCAGGTCTTTTCCAGTGAGTCAGTCTTCACATCAGGTGGCCAAAGTAGTGGAGTTTCACCTTCAGCATCTGTCCTTCCAATGAATACTCAGGACTGGTTTCCTTTTGGATTGACTGGTTTGATCTCCTTGTAGTCCAAGGGACTCTCAAGAGTCTTATCCAACACCATAGTTCAAAAGCATCAATTCTTTGGCACTCAGCTTTCTTTATAGTCCAACTCTCATAGCCATCCATGACCACTGGAAAAACCATAGCTTTGACTAGATGGACCTTTGATGGCAAAGTAATATCTGTTTTTTCATATGCTGTCTAGGTTACATTAAATTAAAAAAAATAAAGTAACTTGAGAGTAACTTAAAAATCAATTAATCTAATTAATCATAACATAGGGANTATAGTCCAACTCTCATAGCCATCCATGACCACTGGAAAAACCATAGCTTTGACTAGATGGACCTTTGATGGCAAAGTAATATCTGTTTTTTCATATGCTGTCTAGGTTACATTAAATTAAAAAAAATAAAGTAACTTGAGAGTAACTTAAAAATCAATTAATCTAATTAATCATAACATAGGGAATAATACTATTAATAAATAATGAACAACATTAATGAAAAGCTAAAATGAAGACATTGGTGTCTAATCCTCTCAGTCAACTTGAACTATTTTCAGTTTTGTTTCCCTTCCAGTCCAGGTCCAGAATTCTACACACTTTTTTGTAGCTATAAGGACAGTAAGTTTTACGCTATATTTTAAATTTTTTATTTTACTGCAGTGCAAATAAATGAAACTTTCCGTAAGGGAGAACAGCTTCTTAAAGAAATTCCATTTGACAGGGTATCATATGTACTTATTAAAACACTACTGTGTCACCAATACTGCACTATGAGTAGATCACCTGGGTTAACCCTCTAAGGTTTTTTAGATCACATTTTTATTAAAGCAGTGCAAGTGTGTAGTAAAAAATAAAAAAGTGCAGCAGAATTCATCATGAACAATAACATCCTCTTTCTCTGTCCTCCCTCTTCCCAGACATGCTTCTTTGTTGCAACTTCTTTTAAACTTTTTTAAAATTAAATTTATTTATTTTAATTGGAGGCTAATTACTTTACAATATTATATTGGTTTGGCCATACATCAACATGAATCCACCACGGGTGTACATGTGTTCCCCATTCTGAACCTCCCTCCCTCCTCCCTCCCCGTACCTTCCCTCTGGGTCATCCCAGTGCAACAGCCCTGAGCATCCTATATCCCGCATCAAACCTGGACTGGCGATTCATTTCTTATATGATATTATACATGTTTCAATGCCATTCTCCCAAATCATCCCACCCTCTCCCTCTCCCACTGAGTCCAAAANTCTATTTGCTCAAACATCTGCGTGTTAGTCAAGGATTAACTGATTCAGGCTGGATTCAGCAGAACAGCTCTGCTCAACTCTGGGTCTGGCCAGCTATCTCTTCTCTATGTGTTTTTAACCTGGGACCTAGAATCGAGGGAAAACTTATCCAGAGTGGAGGATTCTTCTTCAGTGACAGAGGGCTAGCCCGCCCTCAAAGCACTTTTTGAGCTTCTATTGTATCACATTTGCTAACCTGCCAAGGTAAACCATGGAATCAAGTCCAAGGTCAAGGGGAAGTGAACACACTCTGCTTTTGTGAGATGAGCTGCAGCATCACTAGGCAAAGGTCATGTCTGCAGGGAAGAGTAAGAATCGGGGCCAGTAATTCAATTTTCCATGGATGATCCGAGTGGACTCCCGTTCTGGCACCGTTTCTTCCACACCACACCTTATGTGGATACAGGAAAGGGGTTAAGAGTCACTGTCACGGATCTCCATCTATGGCCTTGAGGAAGTAGTCTCCGTGGCAAACAGAAGCAGATGGAAACCAGAAACAAAGACAAGAACACTGTAAACATCCCCAAGTCTTATCTTTATCACAGAGAGCTATAGCTAGAGTTGGCCCTTTGTCTCCATAGTTTCTGTACCTGAGGATTCAACCAATATTTTGAGGATCAGAAATATTTGGAAAAATAATTCCAGAAAGTTTAAAGAGCAAAACTTGAATTTGCCATACACTGGCAACTATTTAATAGCATTTACATCGTAGTATAAGTAATCTATGTATTATTTAATGTCTATGGGAGGATGTGTGTAGGTCATATGCAAATACTATAGCATTTTATATAAAGGACTTGGGAATCCATGAATTTTGGTACTCATAGGAGTCTTGGACCCAATCCACACCCCTCAGTCCCACTCCCAGGCAAAAGGATACCAGGAGACAACTATACTTTATCCTTTTCTCTGTGTGTTCCAACTTGCTTCCACTCAGGTCTCAGTTCCAGATAAAGGAAGGGCCAAGGGGCAGGGGTGGGGAGGACAGGGTAGGGGGAAGTAAGCTATGACGTTTTCAGATTTCTCCCCAGTCCAATTCGAATAAATGAAACCGAAGCGATTTCCTTAAACAAGGTGTAAAACAAACGATGCATGTGACTAAAAGACCAGGACACATTATTCTGATGCCCAATTAGAATGTTTTGTAATCCCACCAACAAGATGGTCAGATTTGACCTATCCTCAGTGTGACCCTCAGAGCCCCAAGGCATTGCTCACCCGCGCTCAGGGACAGGCGATTTGTGCGCTTCTGCCTTCTGACCTTGTTGCTGCCTCAGCTACAATGACGCATGTGAGGATGCTGCCCTAAGAGGCACGTTCTCTGTTCTATTAGTAACAGCTCCCACATCACCACTTAGTTATTTTTTCTAAAGCACAAGATTGTTGTTATTTACTCGCTAAGTCATATCTGGCTCTTTGCGACCCTATGGACTGTAGTGCGCCAGGCTCCTCTGTCTGTGGGATTCTCCAGGCAAGAATACTGGAGTGGGTTGCCATGCCCTCCTTCGGGGGATCTTCCCCACCCAGGGATTGAACCCAAGTCTCCTGCTTGGCAGGTGGATTGTTTACCACTGAGACACCAGGGAAACCTGTACATGACAGATCTTTCCACAAGTCTTCATGACATGATTGAGGTCAGGTTATAATGCTCAAGTGCAAAGAGTCAGAAAGTGAAAGTCAAGTTGGAGAGAATGCCTTCACCCTCAAAGATTTTTTTTCACTTAAGCCAGAATGCCATCTTCTCAAAAAAGAACAAATAGTGGCTTGCCTGGTGGTTCAGTGGTTAAGAATCTGCCTTGCAATGCAGGGAACATGGGTTCAACACCCTGCTGAGGGAAATAAGATCTCACATGCCTCAGGTCAACTAAGCCCTTGAGCCGCAATTGGGGAACGTGCGGCCTCAACAAAAGATCCCGGAAAGATCTCGAATGCCCCAACTAATTCCAAAGGCAGCCAAATTCATTCATTAATTAATTTTAAAAAAGAAACGAACAAATAGTTCCTGAGTACCTCTTATGTAGCCAGCACAGTGCTTTACATCAAACCCTCACACCAATTTTTAAAATGACTTCTGTTAGCAGAAATTTATTATCAAACCGAAGTCTGAAGTCAGTCTCACTAGGCAAAATTCCAGGTGTCTGTAGGTCCACACTCCTTCTGGAGGATCCAGAGAAACATTCATTTCCTTTCTTGCCTTTCCAGCTTCTAGAGGCTGCTTACTTTCATGGATGGTGGTTCTCTCCATCTTCTAAGGCAGCCATGGTGGCTTGGAATTTCTCACAACACACAATCCTTCTCAGAGATAGATTATTCTTCTGTTATCACATTACCTTCTGTGACTCCACAACAGCAATCTTTACAGGCTGGTTTTACTATCTCCATTTGTAAAGAAACAAATCAACATTCTATGTTGTTGTTGTTCAGTCACTAAGTCATGTCCGATTATTTGCAACCCTGTGAACTGCAACAAGCCTCAGAGCTGTCATGGTGTGTTGAGGTGTCACAGTGAGAATATATGAGAGTCAAGATCTAGTGGAAGTCAACTTGTCCACCATCTTGGATTTAGTTCGTTCTAATGAGTTAATATTGTGTCCCTTGGGCTAAGTCATTCTTTTAAAGGTTATGTCCTGCTCCTTACTTGTCTCATTTATTTAATATGATAGGTTGCACCCTGTTGAAATAAACCTTGTTCAGACCTGTCCTTTCGGGGAATCAGAACCTTGCAATTGTTCACCTGTGATCTACAAGATTTAGATATCTAAAAGTCATATCTTATGCAGCCAGCAAAACTTGCTCCACTGGATTGGAATGTAAATACAGTCACATTTCTTTTTTGCTTCCAATCAACTGACTGCAAATCAATTTACTTTTATTCCTTCTCAAGGCCACTCTATCTCTTCTACTTGAATAGTCTAAGAATTCAGTTCAAACAAGGCACGCCTGCTTTCCAAACACTGGGTAGAGAGACTAGCATCTACAGTTGGTGTGGCTGCTAGGGTGTTGTCAATGGATTCTGGGTCCTTTATTAGTATATTTTATGCTCAACTACTCACCAGGAGAAGGAAATGGCAACCCACTCCAGTGTTCTTGCCTGGAGAATCCCAGGGATGGGGGAGACTAGTGGGCTGCCGTCTATGGGGTCGCACAGAGTCGGACATGACTGAAACGACTTAGCAGTAGTAGTAGTAGTACTCACCAAACATCTGCTATGTACCAGTCGCTGCACCGGACACCAAGGACATAACTGGGAACACACTAGACCTGGCTTCCATTCTCATGAGACTTTCTCAACACTACGGTTCAGAGGATGACAGCCTTACTGAACCAAACCACAGATCAGCGTAGGGAGATGCTGTATGCTTGGCTTCACAGTTGCGGCTCTCCTGGGTCACACATGGGCTCAGATACTGTGCCAAACTGGCTAGGCCCTGAGAGCTTTGATTGTTAACTACACACTGATGTAAAAAGGATATACTTTGCACCCAAACATGGAGCTCTTGGTATCAAGCCTGAGTCATCAGCTGAGAAGAATCCTGTGGCTCAGATGAGGTTCCCTTAGTGGCAATTGGTGATTTGTCTGCCAGCAGACCTTGAGAAATTACCTTGACATTAACTCTCATTCCAGCATTTATTAGAGTATAGGTTTCCTCTGGTCTCCTTCGGCAAACTGTATACTCCTTCCGCAGAATTTTACATAGATCAGTGGAAGAAACTGCTGTTAAGCCATAAAGGGAAGTGTGTGCCTCCTAAGTCCCTTCAGTCATCCCATTCTGTGCAACCCCATGTACTGTAACCCACCAGACTCCTCTGTCCATGGGATTCTCCAGGCAAGAATACTGGAGTGGGTTGCAGTGCCCCTCCTCTAGGGGATCTTCCCCACCCAGGAATCAAACCTGTGTCTTTTATGTCTCCTGCATTGGCAGGCAGGTTCTTTACCACTAGCGCCATCTGGGAAGCCCAATAAAGGGGAGAGAGAGCCCTTATTGTGACCTTTGCCTACGGCCACTGATCTTACATTCGTGAAGCAAATGAAAGCCACTCAGGAAACCCTCTGCAGAACCACTGAGACTAGCATATCATCATCTCAAGGTGACTTTCTGTCTGCCTAAAAAGAAACGGGCTGAGATCACTGAAACCATAACAGCACTGTTTTATCTGTCTTCACCGTCGGGGAGAGGGAGAAAGATGAAAGTTTCTTTGCTCAGCTCCAGAGAATTCTTACTTATAAGTAAGAATAAGCATTGTGGGGTTTTTTTTACTAAGATATAATCAACAAAAAACGTTATATTAATTTTAGGTGTACAAAGACGACGGTTTGACCCACATATATACTGCAAATGATTAACAGGCATCATCATACATAGTTACAATCTCTTTTTTCTTGTGAGGAGAACTTTCAGGATATACTTTCTCAGCAAATTTCAAATAGACAATAAAGTATTGTTCACTATAGTCATCATGCTATATAGTACATCCTCAGGACTTATTTGTCTTATAATTGGAAGCTTGTAGATATGGAGAAGGCAATGGCACCCCACTCCAGTACTCTTGCCTAGATAATCCCATGGACAGAGGAGCCTGGTGGGCTGCAGTCCATGGGGTCGCTAAGTGTTGGACACGACTGAG
>SJYA01002586.1:1591880-1605809 GCA_006410615.1 Neotragus moschatus
TGGGGGCAGGAGGAGAAGGGGATGACCGAGGGGATGAGATGGCTGGATGGCATCACTGACTTGATGGGCATGAGTCTGAGTGAACTCTGGGAGTTGGTGATGGACAGGGAGGCCTGGCGTGCGGCGATTCATGGGGTCGCAAAGAGTCGGACACGACTGAGTGACTGAACTGAACTGAACTCAAAGATCTATGTTGCTACTTGTTTTTTCTATATACCAACTATATCGACAAATAAAAGATATGAAAATTTGGCAGCAAGTATTGGCTCAACAAATGAAACCTTTTATCAGTCCTGTTCTAATGATTTTGACTCCTCAGAAGCCCCTACATTCCTAGGATGTTTTAAGATTTCTGTGCCTCTCGCGGTTGGTTGGGAGGCCACAAATAATCACATGCACAGCTATAAGAGTCCTGTAGGCAGGCTAGAAAGCCATCAGAGCGGTTTTTGGATTGAAACACTCATATTATGTCCAGGGGACTTATTATCTAAAAGCTCTAAATTAACCTTTCCCAGAAAAAAGTGGTGGGGGGATAGCCCCCTGTTAATGTTAGAAGAGTGGAAATCACGGTACAATAAGGCAGGCAGACTCTGGTTTTGGGGGTAGATGTTCGAGAAAATTCAGCGAGGCTCCCTTAAGGCCCAACTCGCCTTTGCCTGTCGGACTTTTAACCTCATGACCTTTGCCACGGGTGGGACTCCTTGTGCTGGCTCCCGGCACACTCCAGTATTCTTCCCTGGAAGAGTCAGTGGATAGAAAGACACACTCCCCAGACAGATGTAGGCCATCTCAGAACATCTGGATTACTGACCCACAGATGCTGCTAAGTCACTTCAGTCATGTCCAACTCTGTGCGACCCCACAGACGGCAGCCCACCAGCCTCCCCCGTCCCTGGGATTCTCCATGCAAGAACACTGGAGTGGGTTGCCATTTCCTTCTCCAAGATCCAATTTCTAGTGAACCTCAAAGTCCATTCTCTTTTATAACCACCTCTGCTCAGTCTTTTAGTGACCCACAGATACTGTAAGACAATAGAGGTGTGTTGTGTCAAGCCATAAATTCTGAGGCAATTGGTTATGCAGCAGTAGATAATGAATATAAAAGAAATAAGGTAATCAGAGGAAATGGTAACAAATCCTAAAGTCTTTTTTAAATGTTTATTTATTCTTTTACTTATTTTGTTGCATCCTGAGTCTCAGTTGCAGCATGCAGGATCTTTAGTTGCAGCTTTCGGATTCTCAGATGCAGCATGTGGGATCTAATTCTCTGACCAGGGATCAAACCCAGCCCCCTGCATTGGGAGCATGGGATCTTAGCCACTGAACCACCAGGGAAGTCTCATTCTTCTTTTTTGTTTTTTCTTTAATTTTTGACCACACCCTGCTGCATGCAGCACCTTAGTTCCTCAACCAGGGATCAAACCTGGACTGCTGGGGAAGTCCAACAAATTCTGCAATTAAAGAACACAATCAGGTGAGGTAGCTTCTTTTAAACGCTTTAATAGAAAATATGGTTGACAGCGGGAGCTATTGATATAAAAGGCCGAGAGAAACTGAGGAAAAGGAAATTGCTTAACTTCAAACATAGGTGTTCCAAGCCTGGCAGAAACCTGAGTGATGGGATAACAAATGGAATGAAGATTAATGGAATGTTTAGATTTGAAAAATTGCTATTATCTTGAGATGTCAGGAGGGACACTGAGGAATAAGAGGAATTGTTTCTTATTTTATAATTTGAGAAGATCTCATTTCTGACTATATAAAAGCCAAATACTCAAATCAAATATCTTTTATTGACATTGACATTGCATCATACATCTGAACATAAAAATATCAATAATTACTTGATTTTTTTAAAAAAATCAGAGTCAGCTTAAATTCTGCTGATTTAGGATTCTGATCAAGAAGCCTTATCCATGGCAGTTCCCCAGGAAGTTNAGACTATATAAAAGCCAAATACTCAAATCAAATATCTTTTATTGACATTGACATTGCATCATACATCTGAACATAAAAATATCAATAATTACTTGATTTTTTTAAAAAAATCAGAGTCAGCTTAAATTCTGCTGATTTAGGATTCTGATCAAGAAGCCTTATCCATGGCAGTTCCCCAGGAAGTTCAAAGCCCAAACCAGAGGGTAAAATGTTTTTTTAAAAAAATACACTTACAAGAAAGAAAGGTCTAATGGGAAGGAGGATAATAGTTAGTAAACACAATAATAATAGTAATTAGTACAGGACTTCATTTGAGTGGCGTGAGAACAAGTTATTTGAAGAAAACTTCTAAACAAGACCATTTAGTTCAACCACGAAATGACATGAGACCAGACAGAATTTTGACTTCGTGCCTTTAAATAGTTGTTTTGTTGTTGTTTGTTGTTTGGTTTTGGCCACACTACATGGCCTGTGGGATCTTAGCTTCTCCACCAGGGACTGAACCCACATCCCCTGCATTGTAAGCACAGTGTCTTAACCACTAGATGACCAGGGAAGTCCCTGAATGGCTGTCTTTAGTTCACAGGAGTGAGTGTGCCCATATTCTCCCCTCCTCCAACCCCACATTATAAATATCTTCCATCCAAAATAGAGCATTCCCCTTAGCTAAGAGTTACAGTAAACAGGCTGTTTAGGAATCATTGTTAGTTGCCATTCTGGTTCACATGCTGATACAAAAGTGGTCCAAACTAGACAGAAGTTTATTCCTCTCTCCTTGCGTAGCACTCCAGGTGTAAAACAAGCCTTCGTTCCGAGGTTGAAATGGTGGCTCCGTGGTGTCACTTGCCTTGTTTCTCTGCTGTCCTCTCATCCACAGGTGAGCCTGTCCTATGGTTCACCACCATGAGTTGGGGCCACCCTCAGGCTGCAGTAATTTTGCTAGGTCTGTCATAAGAAAGTAGTATAAACAGGATGACCCAAATAACAGGAATTTATTTTCTCACTGTTCTGGAGGTTAAAAGTCCGAAATCAAGGCGTCGGTATTCTTGGGTCTTGCTGAGGTCTATGAGGGCAGGGAGTGGCTCCGGCAACCTCCTTGGCTTGCAGATAGTCCTCTTCTCCCTGTGTTTTTTCCCATCATCTTTTCTCTGCACGTGCCCAAATTTCCCGTTTATAAGGATACCAGTTATATTGCATGAGGGCCCACCCCAGTGGCCTTAATTAATTACATGACTCGATGGGTGTGAGTCTCAGTGAACTCCAGGAATTGGTGATGGACAGGGAGGCCTGGCATGCTGCGATTCATGGGGTCACAAAGAGTTGGACACGACTGAGCGACTAAACTGATCTGACAACAACCCTATTTTTAAATAAGGTCACATTCTTGAGTACTGAGGAAGAGGAACTAGGACTTGAACATAAGAATTTGGCAGTGGGGAGNTGATGGACAGGGAGGCCTGGCATGCTGCGATTCATGGGGTCACAAAGAGTTGGACACGACTGAGCGACTAAACTGATCTGACAACAACCCTATTTTTAAATAAGGTCACATTCTTGAGTACTGAGGAAGAGGAACTAGGACTTGAACATAAGAATTTGGCAGTGGGGAGGGCAATCAACCCAGAAGAGTGAGAATGAGTGAGGTGGGAGTCAGGGAGGAAATGCTCTTTTCTTTTAAGGGCATGACCGGGAGGTTAAATACTGTACTCCATTGAATCCATTGCCAGGGGTTCACCATACAAACACCCAACTTAAAAAAAAAAAAAGGAAGGGCTTCCCTGGTGGCTCCATGGTAAAGAATCCAGCTGTCAATGCAAGAGACACAGGTTTGATCCCTGATCTGGGAAAGAAGCCCCATGCTATGGAGCAACAAAGCCTGTGCCCCACAACCAATGAGCCTGTGCTCTAGAACCTGGGAGGCACAACTACTGAGCCCCTGTGCCCTATACAGCCTGTGCTCCACGAGAGAAGCCACCACAATGAGAAGCCTGTGTACCACAATTAGCGAGTAGCCCCTGCTCACCTCAACTAGAGAAGAGCCTGCGTTAGCAACAAAGACCCAGCACAGCCAAAAGTAAATAAATACAATTATTTTTTTAAAAGAAAAAGGACTTACATTCCTCGCTGGTAGTCATATGCCCTACTAAAACTATTACTAGGGGAAGAATGGGAAGATGGATGTTAGGGTGACCAGGAGCTTTAGATATATTATAGTTTACAAAAATCTTAGGAAGCAGAGAGCTAACTTATGCCTCCAAACTGCACTGATAATTAGTCTTTATTTTGAATACTATCTATCATGCCAGAAATGTTATATTTAATTCTCACAATAACTCTGAAAATTTGATATTTCCCCCCCATGTATTTCAAAAGAGGAAATCCAGGCTCAGAGAGATTAAGCAATTTGCCCAAAGCTGAACCTATTAAATGCTGAAGCTGGGTATCTAGCTGAGGAGTCTGTCTAGTGTTGAAGCCTGAGGTATTTCACCACACCTGCCATATCCTGAACCCTGGCCAGCAGATCTCAGCATGCTGGCCTCACTGATAACTACTCAACTTCAGCTCATTTCAGCCTCGATTCTGAATGGGGACTTGAAGATTTGTATGGAAGACATCAGAAATGCCTATCTCTAAACTTAATGGGTTATCAAAGTGATGGGCAACCAAAATTTCATATAGAGAACACAATGGCATAAATATATAATATATATATATATATATATATATATATAAAAAACACCCTACACAATACATGTGCTTGATAGGCATACACACACACACACACACACACACACACACACACACACACACTTTGCTTTTGTAGAAAACTACTACTGCAACCTTTGGAAGAATGACAGCTGTCGAGGATATGACATAAATTGGTTAAACTAACGAGGTCCAAGACAGTGAATGCATTGACTTTCACTAGACTTTGAGCCTCAGTATATGCCTGTTGTAACAGCTAAAGAGCATACCCATAGGGTGCCGTGACAGTTCCAAGGTTGACCATAAAAGGCCAAAAAGTGGACTGGGCCCAGTTCTCAGAAATCCCCACCCCATTCCCCAAAATAGCTTGAATACTCCTCCAACTCAGTAGCTTATGAAATTATCCAGCTCAATTAAAACTGACAAGCCTGTACCTGGAGTCTCTCGCCTTCTGGGATCACCCACACCCTGTCTATGGAGTGTATATCTCCCTGAATAAACCTTCTTTCTATTTAATATGGCTCAATCTTGAGTTCTTTCCTGCACAAAATCAAGAATCCACGCTTGGAGGCCGTCCCAGGGATTCACCTGAGACATGAGATGTAAGCCTCCTATTGTGCCCCACTTTCTTTCCTGCAACACCATCCTTTCTTTCTTGATTCCTCACCTCTATCCACAAGGCATCACTTTGCTTAGTTGTTGCTGAAGTTCAAAAATAATCAAATATGATATCTTTAGATATGGAATCTAAAAAAAATCTCCTGAATTTGTAGAAACAGAGCAAATTGCTGGTTGCCAGAGGCAGAAGAGGGGCAGTGGGAAAAATGAGTGAAGGTGATCAAAAGCTGCTGCTGCTGCTGCTGAGTCGCTTCAGTCGTGTCCAACTCTGTGCGACCCCATAGACGGCAGCCCACCAGACTCCCCCGTCCCTGGGATTCTCCAGGCAAGAACACTGGGGCGGGTTGCCATTTCCTTCTCCAATGCATGAAAGTGCAAAATGAAAGGGAAGTCGCTCAGTCGTGTCCAACACTTAGCGACCCCATGGACTGCAGCCCACCAGGCTCCTCTGTCCATGGGATTATCTAGGCAAGAGTACTGGAGTGGGGTGCCATTGCCTTCTCCATATCTACAAGCTTCCAATTATAAGACAAATAAGTCCTGAGGATGTACTATATAGCATGATGACTATAGTGAACAATACTTTATTGTCTATTTGAAATTTGCTGAGAAAGTATATCCTGAAAGTTCTCCTCACAAGAAAAAAGAGATTGTAACTATGTGTGATGATGCCTGTTAATCATTTGCAGTATATATGTGGGTCAAACCGTCGTCTTTGTACACCTAAAATTAATATAACGTTTTTTGTTGATTATATCTTAGTAAAAAAAACCCCACAATGCTTATTCTTACTTATAAGTAAGAATTCTCTGGAGCTGAGCAAAGAAACTTTCATCTTTCTCCCTCTCCCCGACGGTGAAGACAGATAAAACAGTGCTGTTATGGTTTCAGTGATCTCAGCCCGTTTCTTTTTAGGCAGACAGAAAGTCACCTTGAGATGATGATATGCTAGTCTCAGTGGTTCTGCAGAGGGTTTCCTGAGTGGCTTTCATTTGCTTCACGAATGTAAGATCAGTGGCCGTAGGCAAAGGTCACAATAAGGGCTCTCTCTCCCCTTTATTGGGCTTCCCAGATGGCGCTAGTGGTAAAGAACCTGCCTGCCAATGCAGGAGACATAAAAGACACAGGTTTGATTCCTGGGTGGGGAAGATCCCCTAGAGGAGGGGCACTGCAACCCACTCCAGTATTCTTGCCTGGAGAATCCCATGGACAGAGGAGTCTGGTGGGTTACAGTACATGGGGTTGCACAGAATGGGATGACTGAAGGGACTTAGGAGGCACACACTTCCCTTTATGGCTTAACAGCAGTTTCTTCCACTGATCTATGTAAAATTCTGCGGAAGGAGTATACAGTTTGCCGAAGGAGACCAGAGGAAACCTATACTCTAATAAATGCTGGAATGAGAGTTAATGTCAAGGTAATTTCTCAAGGTCTGCTGGCAGACAAATCACCAATTGCCACTAAGGGAACCTCATCTGAGCCACAGGATTCTTCTCAGCTGATGACTCAGGCTTGATACCAAGAGCTCCATGTTTGGGTGCAAAGTATATCCTTTTTACATCAGTGTGTAGTTAACAATCAAAGCTCTCAGGGCCTAGCCAGTTTGGCACAGTATCTGAGCCCATGTGTGACCCAGGAGAGCCGCAACTGTGAAGCCAAGCATACAGCATCTCCCTACGCTGATCTGTGGTTTGGTTCAGTAAGGCTGTCATCCTCTGAACCGTAGTGTTGAGAAAGTCTCATGAGAATGGAAGCCAGGTCTAGTGTGTTCCCAGTTATGTCCTTGGTGTCCGGTGCAGCGACTGGTACATAGCAGATGTTTGGTGAGTACTACTACTACTACTGCTAAGTCGTTTCAGTCATGTCCGACTCTGTGCGACCCCATAGACGGCAGCCCACTAGTCTCCCCCATCCCTGGGATTCTCCAGGCAAGAACACTGGAGTGGGTTGCCATTTCCTTCTCCTGGTGAGTAGTTGAGCATAAAATATACTAATAAAGGACCCAGAATCCATTGACAACACCCTAGCAGCCACACCAACTGTAGATGCTAGTCTCTCTACCCAGTGTTTGGAAAGCAGGCGTGCCTTGTTTGAACTGAATTCTTAGACTATTCAAGTAGAAGAGATAGAGTGGCCTTGAGAAGGAATAAAAGTAAATTGATTTGCAGTCAGTTGATTGGAAGCAAAAAAGAAATGTGACTGTATTTACATTCCAATCCAGTGGAGCAAGTTTTGCTGGCTGCATAAGATATGACTTTTAGATATCTAAATCTTGTAGATCACAGGTGAACAATTGCAAGGTTCTGATTCCCCGAAAGGACAGGTCTGAACAAGGTTTATTTCAACAGGGTGCAACCTATCATATTAAATAAATGAGACAAGTAAGGAGCAGGACATAACCTTTAAAAGAATGACTTAGCCCAAGGGACACAATATTAACTCATTAGAACGAACTAAATCCAAGATGGTGGACANATGGTCTGATGAGAATAGCACCTTGATCTCTGGGTCTTCTTCCAAAATACCCCATAACCTTAGTCTAACCTTGGGAAAAAACATCAGACAAATCCCAGTTGAGGAACATCCTATGAAATAATTGACCAGCATTCTCAAACCCATCAAAAACAGGGAAAGTCTGAGAAGTAAGAGAACTGAACGAAGGTTGTCAAAAGGTACAAACTCCTAGTTTTAAGATACATAAGTTCTGAGGATGAAATGCACAACATGGTGACTCTAGTTAGTGCTGCTGTTTTATATATTAGAAATTTGCAAGGCGAGTACATCCAAAAAATTCTCATGATGGAGTACATTTGGAATGGAAAGGACTGGATTCTGAAGATGACACGGCTCCGAAAGGTTCCAAGAAGTGCGAAGGAAGCTTTGTGTAACTTTTGGCGGGANAACATGGTGACTCTAGTTAGTGCTGCTGTTTTATATATTAGAAATTTGCAAGGCGAGTACATCCAAAAAATTCTCATGATGGAGTACACTTGGAATGGAAAGGACTGGATTCTGAAGATGACACGGCTCCGAAAGGTTCCAAGAAGTGCGAAGGAAGCTTTGTGTAACTTTTGGCGGGAATCAAGGCTAGCAACACCTCAGTGGTTTACTACTGCTAAGACGTGGCAGGCCGCCCCGCGCGCCCCGCCTTGAGCTAGAGTAGATGTCTCTATGGTCGATTAAACATAGAGAGGTGTCTCTCGGCCCTACAGGGTGGAACTGCGCATGGGTAGAAGTTGCAGCGTTGGAAAAATGGCGGAGGAAGAACCAATAAGAAAGATCCCTTTGGTTCCAGAGAATCTCTTGAAAAAGAGGAAGGCTTATCAGGCCCTCAAAGCCACCCAGACAAAACAGGCGCTTTTGCAAAGGAAGGAGGATTAATGGGGTGAGTTCACTGGTGCAAAGGACCATTGCCAGACTTTGCCTGAATAAGATTTTCAGTGGTGTCTTTGTGAAAGTGACCCCTGAAACCATAAAGACGCTTCGTATTGTGGAACCTTATGTGACCTGGGGATTTCCAAATCTGAAGTCTGTTCGGGAACTCATCTTGAAACATGGACAAGCGAAGGTCAAGAACAAGGTCATCCCTCTGACAGACAACACAGTTATTGAGGAGCACCTGGGGAAGTTTGACGTCATTTGCTTGGAAGACCTCATTCATGAAATTGCCTTCCCAGGGAAGAATTTCCTGGCGATCTCAAGGTTCCTACGCCCTTTCCAACTCTCAGTGGCCTGTCATGCTACCAAGAATAGACTGGGCTTCCTCAAAGAAGTGGGCTCACCGGGCTATGAGGTGAACGCATCAATCAGCTCATCCGGCAGCTGAACTAAACCCAGCGTACCTGAAAACAGTGCACTGGAAGCGTCTGTTTTTGTTTTATGGACTTGTCGCTTAGTATTTTCAGGGAAGATTGTTTTCTGCTAGAATATGTCTTCAGAAACTGGAGGAAAGGGCCAGGGGAAACACGGTGATGTTCCCAGCAGGCACTGCATCCCACCTCAGTTCCAAGGAAGGGTTCCTGTGATGACCACCGTCCACCTCTGAAACCAGCAAAAGGCTCATGCCATAAAGGAGCAAATCCTCTTTTATCACGTCTCTCCTGGGCTGTTCTGTTGGTGACTGAACACTTACCTCTGAGTACAAGACAGCAGTGGACCAAGCCGAGGAGCATGCTGAACCAAGGGTTTCCTGGGGCCTTGTTTTTGGAAGAACTTGAAGTTAGAATTGCGTTAAATTAGAACTTGAAATTAAAATTGAAAGCACACAAAAACAGTAAAAAAAAAAAAAATTCTCATGATGAGGAAAATAAACCACTTATCTCCTTTTTTGGTGTCTGTATGAGATGATGGATGTTAACTAACTTATTGTGATAATCATTTAATAATAAATATACATATGTATATGTAAGTCAAGTCATTATACTGTACACCTCAAACTATACAGTGCTATATCTCAATTATATCTCAATAAAAGTGAAAGAAAAAAAAAATACTCAAGGGCTTCCCCAGTGGCTCAGTGGCAAAGAATCTGCCTGTCAGTGCAGGAGACATGGATTTGATCCCTGATCTGGGAAGATCCCACATGCTGAGGAACAACTAAGCCTGTGAACCACAACCACTGAGCCCATGCTCCCGAGCGCGGGAGCCACAACGACTGAGCCCACATGCCGCAACTACTGAAGCCAGTGCACCCTAGAGCCCTGTGCTCTGCAGCAAGGGAAGCTAGAGCATGAGAAATAGAGAGTATCCCCTGCTTGTCGAAACTAGAGAAAAGCCCGAGCATCAACAAAGACCCAACACAGACATAAATAAATAAAAATTTTTTAAATTCTTGAAAGCAAAGTAACAACAAAACTATAACAGAGAAAGTCTGAGAAACTGTCACAGCCCAAACTGTCACAACCACTTAATATAATGTGGTATCCTGGTTAGGATATTATATTTTCAAAAACAGAAAAGGACCATGAGATAAAGTTTAAAGAATATAAATTAATTAATGATAATGTATTGATATTGGTCCATTAGTTGTGATAAATGTATCACAGCTATGTAGGATATTAACAACAGGGAAATCTGAATGTCGAGTACAGGGGAGCTTTTTTGTATGACGTTTGCAACTTTTCAATAAATGTAAATTAAGCTAAAAATGTATTTTAAAAATTAGAAAAGTAGCTATTCTTAACCAAATTGTCACTTTCTCCAAAAGGCTCTTTAGCTTTGGTTTCACTTATTCATATCTCTTCCCTCTCGTTCCTCAAGTCCTGGAAATTCTAGTTTGCCTGCCTGTCTTTGAAATGGCGCCCTCAATTTCTCTTCTTGCCCTGCATTTGTTCCCAAGTTGCTTGCTTCCATCCTAGCACATCTGACCAGGTTTCTAGCTCCCAGATTGGTGGGCATGAGTGGCATGATGCCCCAGGCTGAACAAGAATTGGCAGGTCAAGACTGCCAACTTACTGTCATGTCAACAACTCAAACTTTATCACCTTAAATAGTTTATCTTTCTTCTCAGAGCAAAGACAGTTTCTTTAAGGAGTTGTGAAAACAAGAAAGCATTCTAAGTTTAGGCATTTAAAAAAATCTTAGAATTTAAGAACATGGCAGGAACTCTAAATATCATCTCGCCCAAAACTCTCATTTTAAGGATAATGAGAATGAGGGCCAAAAAAATAAGGTTGACAAGGGTAAGCACAAAGCTGGGTTTCCAGATTTAGATAGCATATGTGCAGTTCACGACACAAAACTCATATAGAAATAATGACCCAGATCAACTATATTCATATCAGAATGTAGTTATTGAGGATCTACTTTGGACAAAGAGTTAATAGAAACATGAGCTAGAACTTTAGGTATCCTCAAGGAGCTTCCAATATAGGGATGAGTGAGAAAGAACAGTAGCATAGGGGTAACTGTAATGTAAGCAAGAGTATACATGTGAAGTAAGAGGTATACGGTAGTAAGGAGGGACGTATGACATCCAGTTAAGTATATCAAGAAAGGATTCACGGAGGCGATATCATTTATGGTGGACTTTGAAGGATGGGCGAGATTCTGATGAGTGGACATGGTGTTGGGGGAGACATTCTAGGCAGAAGAAGGGTACAAACCAAGTCAGAAATGTGGGATAGTACAGAACAGACTGCGTTGGTGGTTTAGATGCTAAGTTTTGTCCGACTCCTGAGATACCATGGACTGTAGCCTGCCATGCTCCTCTGTCCATGGAATTTCCCAGGCAAGAATACTGGAGTGGGTTGCCATTTCCTTTTCCAGATCCTTTGATCTCAACCAGGGATCAAACCTGGGTCTCCTGCATTGCAGGCAGATTCTTTACTAACTTAGCTGTGAGGGAAGCAAGAGCAAAGCCATTGGTTTAGGGAGAAAATTCTGCAATCGGCCAGGATAATATCACAGAGGGCTTTGAATGCCTGTGACTTAGGTCTTTGAATGCCTTTGACTTTGGTATTTAATTCTGCAAGTGATGAAAGTGACAGTGAAATTCTCTCAGTTGTGTCTGACTCTTTGCGACCCCATGAACTATACAGTCCATGGAATTCTCCAGGCCAGAATACTGGAGCGGGTAGCCTTTCCCTTTTCCAGGGGATCTTTCTGACCCAAGAATCGAACCGGGGTCTCCTGCCATTGCAGGTGAATTCTTTACCAATTGAGCTATCAGGGAAGCCCTGTAAGTGATGAGGAGTGCCTGATTTGTGCTTCTGGTAGGGAAGAAGAGGCCCTTTATCTGGCTTGGGATGGTGCTTTCACTGCAGAGTGATAAGAAGGTCAGAGGCACACTTACCCCCAGTGTGGAAGCAGAGCATAAAATGGACTGGGCGAGGGAATGCCTCTTGAATGAGGCGGGAACAATTGGGGAACCACAGTGTCTTATGAGAATATGGGGCTTAAGTAGAACAACACAAGCATAGCCAGGGAAATGTGTGAGCCAGGAGAAATGGGACATACATCAGAGTAAGAATGGACAGAACTTACAGCCAGTTTAAGAACCAGGGAGGCCAGGAGATTTTTCTGAGCAGTGAACTATGGAATAAGATTTTGGGAAGACTGAGAGGTTCAGGAAACTATAAGAGGCTCATTTATTGTTGTTGTTTAGTCACTAAGTCACGTGGCCTCATGATCTGTAGCCCACCAGGCTCCTCTTTCCATTCTTTTAAAAAATTTTTTGTCTATACCCCATGGCAAATGGGACCTAGTTCCCTGACCAGGGATTGAACTTGTGCCCCCTTTATTGAAAGACGGAGTCTTAGCCACCAGACTGCTGGTGAAGTCCCTGGACTATTTATTTGCTCATGCTGGGCATCAAAGGGTTATAGAAGGAAATTAAATTGATATAACTGAAAATTCCAAAGTGAGTGCTACAATAAGAAACAGCTTTTCAAGGGAAATACTAAAACACTGGTTTCAGAATTCCAAAAGCATTCAAGCTGNAGACTGCTGGTGAAGTCCCTGGACTATTTATTTGCTCATGCTGGGCATCAAAGGGTTATAGAAGGAAATTAAATTGATATAACTGAAAATTCCAAAGTGAGTGCTACAATAAGAAACAGCTTTTCAAGGGAAATACTAAAACACTGGTTTCAGAATTCCAAAAGCGTTCAAGCTGTAATAAGGGTGTGACGGCCAGTTTTATGTGTCACCTTAGGCCACAGTCACCAGTTACTCAATCTAGCACTAATCTAGGTGTTGCTGAGAGGGTACTTTGTAGATATAATTAAAATCCAAAGTCAATTGACTTTCAGAGTGATTATCTGGGTGGGTCTGATTCAATTAGCTTAAAGGCTTGAAGAGCACATGTGGGGCTTCTTGAAGAACAGCTTCAGCCCCTGCCAGGGAGTGCCAGCCTGCCCTCCCAGGAGGCCTGCCCTAAGAATTGGCCTCTACAACCACGTGAAGTCAATGCCTTGGAATTAGTCTCATAGTATACATCTCCTATTATTTCTCTATCTCTGGTTGAACCCTGACAAAGATATTGATGAGCTGACAGAGGAGGACTTGAGAAGCAATACAGTGAGGACAGTTTTGCTTTGATTTTCTTCCCTCAAGTGAGGTGGGGCTTCAGTGGGAGCACTGAGAGTGATAAAAGAATCCTCCTGCCAATGCAGAAGACTCAGGTTCAATCCCTGGTTTGGGAAGATCCTCTGGAGAAGGATATGGCAACCCACTCCAGTATTCTTGCCTGGGAAATCCTGTGGACAGAGGAGCCTGGTGGGCTGCAGTCCATGGGGCCTCAGAGAGCTGGATGCAATTGAGCACACACACACCCAAATGATAGACACTTCCCACAAAATATGCAAGGAATATCACAATATTTTTCTGATATTGTTTGTAGTTAAGAAACCAGGCACCAGGGAGAATTATCCTGAATTTTTAAAGCAGTTAAGAGTGTCAGAAAATATAATTGACTTGATATCACCACAAAATACAATCAAATTAATATCAAGGTATGCCAGTTACGTATTTGCTGGTTCTTGGCTCCAAATGCAATATTTTTGTTTGCTCTTTGAAAACAGTTCTGGTACCTTTAGATACTTTTCCTTTGCCAGCTGGTATGATGTTAAGCTTTGTCAGCAGAGAGAATGCTAGAAAGACATTGGAGGAGGAAAAAGATGATTCTGAGTGTGGCTCTCAAGGACACAGTGCCTGGGGTGATGGGT
>SJYA01002586.1:1606789-1654927 GCA_006410615.1 Neotragus moschatus
GGGGGGGGGGGGGGGGGGTGGGGGGCGTGGGGAGTAGGGTGCATGGGAGGTAGTAAGGGTGGGGGTTGGGTGCATGGGGGATGATGGAGGATGTAGGAGGGTGAGGTGCATGGGGGTGGGGTGGGGTGCATGGGGATGGCCCCCAGAGGCCAGTAGCGTCTCCTTCCCCTATACTGGCTCCCCAGTCCTGAGCAGTTTTGTAGCCCAGTGCCTCTGGTGAGCCCTAACTACTTCCCCACCACTCCAGACAGTTAATTTCCAGCAAATTATTAAAGGACCTAGCACCACAGTGATTTCTCTGTCCTTTCCTGAGCCACAGCCAAGCTCTCTCCAACAGAATGTGGGGATCACAGCCTGGAGGAGCAGGGCTTCCCCTTCTGTGCTCTCTCTCAGCCCTGAGGGTGGTGGCTGCTCCTTCTCTCTGCTATTCCTGGATGCTTCCGAGTTCCCTTTCCTTCTGACCTAGCCCATCCTCTCAGACCAGGAAGGGAGGTCAGCCAGTCAGGAGTACAGCCGGAGTATACGCCAGTCGGGAAGTGATCATGAATACACTTTTGGACTTGGCCCTTGGAAAGCCCATGGCCCAGCCACTATCAGATCTCCACTTCTTTGCAGCACTAGCTCCAGACTCAAGTCCCAGGTGGATGCATCTGACGGATGCCTTTCTCCCTAACGCTTAAGTGCTCTGGAAAAGTGACTGGCTGCTGTTCTCATCTGACTGTGGGGGGAAGACATCAAGAAGCATTCATGGGGAATTCCCTAACTATAGAAAAGAAGTCCATAGGCTAAGAAGTCAGGAGGAAAGAATGACGAATGTGCACTGTCCTTTTTGGTGTTAGCGCAGATAACCAACTATTTTTGGCATTGGAGCAATTAACCGAATGTTTGCATGGATTAGAGTAGGTCACGCTTAGACCCACAATGTTGTATTCTGTAGTAGCTTTATGAGCACCAGAGAGATGAAACACAGAGCATGACTTTTCTTTTTTTTTTTTTTTTCAGAGCATGACTTTTCAAAAAATATATATATACAGTGAATATACATTACTGTGTGTAAAATAGATACCTAGTGGGAAGCTGCTGTGTAACACAGGGAGTTCAGCCTGGTGCTCTGTGATGGCCTGCTGCTGCTGCTGCTGCTAAGTCACTTCAGTCGTGTCCGACTCTATGCGACCCCATAGATGGCAGCCCACCAGGCTCCCCCGTCCCTGGGATTCTCCAGGCAGGAACACTGGAGTGGGTTGCCATTTCCTTCTCCAATGCATGAAAGTGAAAAAGGAAAGTGAAGTCGCTCAGTCCTGTCCAACTCTTAGCAACCCCATGGACTGCAGCCCACCAGGCTCCTCGATACATGGGATTTTCCAGGCAAGAGTATTGGAGTGGGGTGCCGTTGCCTTCTCCGTGTGATGGCCTACTGGGGTGAAATGGAGGGGGCGGTGGGAGGAAGGTTCAAGGAGGGGATATATGTGTACTTGTGGCTGATTTCACCAACACACTGTAAAGCAATTATTCTCCAATTAAAAATAAAATTTAAAAAATACACAGTGAATTTTATATTTACTTTTTTTTGGCCTCAAGCCTGGTGGGATCCTAGATCCTCAACAGGGATTGAACCCAGGGCCACAACATTGAACGTGCCAAGTCCTAACAACTGGACTGCCAGAGACCGCCCCACAAAGTGTGACTTTTAAAGAATTAAAGTCCATAAGATAAAAAGTTAATACAGCAATAAATGTTTACCTTCATTCCAATTGCAAATCAAGAAAATATGTAAACCAAGAAATATTAACAGTTGTCATGTTTATTATACCATACATTTTTATTAGTTTTTAAACTGAACATATTCAGTATGTGGGGACAGTGCTTTAACATTCCTTTCTCAGTTCAGAAAGTGAGCCTCAAACCAGTATGCAAAAATGGCCACCAAGCTCTCATTTTCTTTTCCTTTCTATCTTTTTCTGAAGTACTCAGCTTTGGTAATCACGTTGATAACTGTTCTGGGCATATTGCTCATATTAGCTCAATTATCCTAACAGTTGCTACAACTGGGGACTCATTTTCAAAGTAAGTTTATAAGAGAATATAAACAGTATTTGAGAATAACTTCTGCAGAATAACATTCTATCTGCTAGGCTGGCAGCTGGGAGAGTTTAGAGCTCCAGGCACTTTTCCCAAAGAAAGGAAACACATCCTTCCTGGACAGGACACACCAGCATGCATCAAATACTTTCAGAAAAGTGATTTTTAAACATCTGTGAATTGGCATTTCATATTCTTTTTTACAGGCTTCCCTGGTGGCTCAGAAGGTAAAGCGTCTGCCTGCAATGCAGGAGACCCTGGTTTACAGTCTTCCTTGGTGGTGCTAGTGTTAAAGGACCCACCTACCAATACAGGAGACATAAGAGACATGGGTTTGATCCCTGGGTTGGGAAGAGCCTCTGGAGGAAGCCATGGCAACCCACTCCAGTATTCTTGCCTGGAGAATCCCATGGTCAGAGGAAACTGGTGGGCTATAGTCCGTGGGGCCACAGAGAGTTGAATGCAACTGAAGCGACTTAGCACACAGGCACACGCATTCTTTATTACATGTAAGACTTTATTTTTCTGTGCTTTTCTAGGCAGCAGTATTTAAAACTGGCATTCTGACTATAATACACATCAGAATTTTGGTTGATGAGTTTACTTCTGTGCCTTTTACCAGAAGTTGGCATCTGAGCCCCCAGGGCCAAGTGCCAAGTCCTTGAGTATGTACCGTTTCTAAAGGAAATGAAAACTGGGCTTGTGTGGCCTCTCTGGAGAAGCTGCTCACCTTCCCTCTTTCCAATGTCTACCACCTCGCTCCGTCCTTGCCACAACTGTGCTTTTTTTGTGTGTGGCGGGGGGTGTGGTACACAGAGTAGTGGAAAGAGAGTGAGTTTTGGCACAGAAGACTTAGATTTGGATCCTAACTTTGTCGTTTACTGTGGGCAAACTGCTTTAACTGTCTGCAGCTCAGTTCTTCACTTGTAAATTGGGAATAATATCTGCTTTCAGGTTGGTGGGTAAGTTAATGTACCTAAGTTGTCCATTACAATGCCTAGAAAATAGTAGATGCTCAATAAATGATGGCTAGTATTAAAACGTTTTCAAGAGATTGGCAAGTAACTCCTAGAATCACAGTGAGGGAGGAATATGCCATTGAACTCATTTTTTCTGCCCAGATTAGAGAAGAGGAAAAACCCACACACAGGATGATTTTATGCTACTGACTGTAATTTCCACATTTCCCCCTATTCTCAAGTTCCACTGTTACTTTTAAGATAGCTTTTTCTCTTCTGGTTAAACGTGTGGTTCCAAGTTTGGCTAATTCTTTTTAGTTCTTCAAAACTCACCTCAGTCAGACCTGCCTTTTGTCCATTCTCCAAACAGGCAGAGTTTATTTCTATCTCAGAAGCTTTGTACTGGCTATTGTTCTTGCAATATCCAGAGCTTCGTGTGGCTGGTTTCTTCTCATCATTGATTTCCTGGATCAGCTGTCCCAGAAATGAATTTTTTTCCTAACTTCCTCAGGTATCACCATCCTTCTCTCAGTCGATCAGCTTCTATCTTATTATCCTGGTTTATTTTCTTAATAATATGCAATGTGGAAATATTCTATTCCATTATGGATTTATTTATATATATTTACCTGGTGCCTCTGCATGTTTGAGACAGTGATTTATAATTAGAAATATATTTTTGCTCATGTACACCTGAGATGAAAAATTTTAATTAATAAAATAAAATAAAAATATATTTTTGATCTTCATCCTGTTTCTGGCACACAGTTCCTAAAACCCTTGGAATTTCCTATGTCATGAGAGTGATAGAGGTATTTTGCTATTCAATCACAAACCTCTTTCAACCCATACCTGAGTTTATATTAATCAAGTGAACTTTTAAAAAGCATCTAAGGCTGTGACTGGTTGCCAAGGGAACCAACCAGGTGATTAGAAGGTTGGAACTTTCAGAACTTACCCCCAACACCTCTGGGGAAGGAAGAGGGGCTGGGTGATGAATTCAGTTAATAGCAGTCAATGATTTAATTAACAATGCCTAAAAAATGAAGTCTCCAGAAAGCCCCCAAAGGATAAGATTTGGAGGACTTCTAGATTGGTGAACAAGAGCACAGTCACATGCCGGGAGGCTGGCCCACTCCAAACTCCATGGAGAAAGATGCTTCTGTATGTGGGACTCTCCTGGACCTCACCCTGTGCCTCTCTTCATCTGGCTGTTGGTGAGTATCCTTTGCTAACCTTTGTAATAAGCTTGTAATCCAGTAAATAAACTGTTCCCCTGAGTTTTATGAGACCCTCAAGCAAATTAACTGAATCTGAGGATGCAGAATGGGAACTTCTGATTCATAGCCGGCAAGTCAGAAACACAGCTAACCACCTAAACATGTGATTGGTGTCTGAAGTGGTTTGGGGTGGGGGCCAGTCTTGTGGGACTGGACCCTTAACCTGTGGGACTGGCCCCTTTACCTGTAGAACTGAGTTAAACTGTGGGCACCGAGCTGGCATTGAAGACTTGCTTAATGTGTAGAAAACCCAGAAAACTTCAATTCAGAATTGAAGCTACGTTATAGCAGAGTGTTGAGAGTGGAGGAAACACACAAGATTGTGTTTTCTTTAGCACATACTCAGTGGCTCAGTTGTGTCTGATTCTTTCTCAACCTCCTGGACTGTAGCCCGCTAGGCTCCTCTGTCCATTTCCTTCTCCAGGAGATCTTCCCAAACCAGGGATCAAAATGGAGTCTCCTGCATCTCCCTCATTGGAAGGTGGATTCTTTACCACTGAGCCACCTGGGAAACCCATGCATTTGCTTTAGTCCACTCCACTAGAAAATAAACCCTCTAGAAACAAGGACTTGTTCTGTCTTGCTTCCAACTGCTAACCTTATAAAGATGGAAATCTCAAGCAAGGAAGGAGACTTTCAGAGAAAAATGTCAACTCCAAGGAAAGCATTCTTAAAAGATGGAGACCACAAAAATAATAAAAGACATCAACTGACTTCTTGGATCAAATTATCCTTGAAACAAAACCAACCTCCTGGATTTTTTATGTGAACCAATTGATTAGGCTAGTTCCTGTTGGTTTCTATTCTTTGCAACCAGAACAGTGACTCATACACCAACAAATGGAATCTCCATATCAAATCAACCAGCCTCCAATTAGGGTTTAAAAGGAATAAAATGTCATAAAGCTGCAAGCCTGGCTGGCAGAATCTTGTGATTGCTGGGCCTCTGTGTAGCCCCAGGGACCCACATCCACACGTAGGAAGTGTGGGTGCTCGAATGGAAGAGCTTCCAGCTGGAGACTCCCCCACATTGGCAGATACCCTTCCTGCCTATCTGCAGTCCTTTGCTCCATCCTCCTGATGAACTGAATCCAATTTTTAGGGGAGGCTAAAGCTAACTATGATCATTGTATTCCCCCATAATGCTTGATTCTTGTCAACAACCCCAAACCTGGATTTAACCTGGGGGTGGGGGGCCAAATGGATAGAAGAAGATCTACCCTCCCTTCCTCCACAGGGCAAGAAGAAATTATCTTCTTCCCAAAACACTGGACTCCTCCCAGGGCTGATGACTCTGACCTCCCTCTCTCTCTACCCTCAGCACCCCGCCTTTTTTTTAGATTGTGAAGGTAAAGCAGGAGGTGGTTGATTTTAGAAAGGCTTTCTTTCACCAGTTTAGAAGCCACTGGTTACTCACTGGTAACCGCATTGCATACTTCAGACTGTGTTGTTGGCTGGATGCTGTTAATATGTACCTTCCATACCCCACCATGAGGGAGAATGAGGGCAGTGTGTGGGCCAGGTAGGTGAGTCTGCTTGAGGCGCCGCCTAAAAATATCTGCAGAGGAATAAGCCTTAGAAAGGTGACACATACCAGAGCAGAGATAGAAAAAGTTAGTTGAAAGAATTAAGGCAATTAAGATGACTTTAACCTGATTGATTATACTGACTTGTTTAGAGAACTGAACTCTGGAAGGAGATGATCTGCCATGGACTTGTAAAAAGGGAAGCCATAGGTTTGAAGGCAAACAGTGTTGGATTAAGCACAGTCCACAGAAGAAGAGAGTTTAGGAGTAAATTTCAAATTTTCTAGTCTCATCAACAAAACAGGTCTTTTTAAAAAATATATAAATTTATTTATGTTAATTGGAGGCAGCAAAGCAGGTCTTAAAGGGGCCTGGGTGAAGGCGATTGATGGTTTATGACCTTGGCATATGTCCCCTCCTACTGGGAAGACCATTCTATTGAGAAATGGGTATTTCATGTTATCTTAAGCCAATAGCATGAAAGAGCTTTCTTTCTAACATCTTCCCAATTCCGTGTTTACCAATCAATTGTCTGAGGATGACTTGACTTTCTGTGTATAATCGAGAGGGTGAGTCATGTAGACTTTGAAGGTTGTGGTCCCTTTTGTACTATAACTAATAGGCTGGCATTCTGATTTTGCGCGTTATCAATTTGATTAATGTGGTACACTCCTCAGAAGACTTACTTCTAGCAAGCTGATAAAAGAGGTCTGCTGAGCTCATGAACAGAGCACCAAACTTGTACTATGGTAAGATTGCCCAAGGATAATAAGTGCTGTCCTAGAAGTTCCCTACCTTTCCTTATTTGATGTCTACCACTTCACTCTAACTTTGAGTACAATTATGTTTTTGTACATAGAATGGTGGGAGGAGTATGGGTTTTGCATCCTAAGACCTGAGTTTTTTGTTGTTGTTTTTAGTATTTGTTTATTTGACTGTGTTGCATCTTAGTTACAGCACTCAGCATCTTTCACTGTGGTGCACAGCCTCTCTAGCTGAGGTGCACGTGCTTAGTTATTCCGAGCCATGTGGGATCTTAGCTCCCAAACTAAGGACTGAACCTGCATCCTCTGAATTGCAGGGTGCATTCTTAACAACTGGACCACCAGGGAAGTTGCTAGACCTAGGTTTTAATCCCAGCTTGTTACTTACTTTGTAATAAACTTGCAAAAAGCTATCTAAGCACTCAGTGCCTCAATTTCCAAATTTGTAATTTGGGGTTTTTTCAGTGGGGTTAAATGAAGGGAGAGTAGAAGCTCAGTTCTCTTTACAGATGTTGACAAGGGTGCTGCAGACTGCCCTCCAGATCACAGTGTGGGAAGGAAGTTCCATTGAACTCACTCCTTTTCTTCCCAATAACACAGAAAAAATTTTAACCCTGATCCATTAACACTCCTTTTACCTGAAAAATCTAGCTCAAGGGAGATCTCACTGTTACCATAACTTCCACTTATTTTTATCATTCTTGATTAAAGCTGTAGCTCCTGCATATATCTCTTTTCCTGAAATGACTCTCCTCCCCACTCCTCTCCTTCCTGCCCTCTGGTCTGCAACCTAGATAACCTCTTGCTGCTGCTGCTGCTGCTGCTGCTGCTAAGTCGCTTCAGTCGTTTCCAACTCTGTGCGACCCCATAGATGGCAGCCCACCAGCTCCCCCATCCCTGGGATTCTCCAGGCAAGAATACGGGAGTGGGTTGCCATTTCCTTCTCCAATGCAGGAAAGTGAAAAGTGAAAGTGAAGTTGCTCAGTCAGGTCCGACTCTTAGCGACCCCTTGGACTGCAGCATACCAGGCTCCTTCATCCATGGGAATTTCCAGGCAAGAGTACTAGAGTGGGGTGCCATTGCCTTCTCCGAGATAACCTCTTAGTTCTTCAAAACTCAGCTTGGACACATGGGCCTTTTGTTTCCCATTTTGAGGCCAGTTCCTCCCTGTGCATCACACTGCCTCTTGAGCTTCCTATATTGGCTCCTTCTCATGCTCCAGGTGTCACCGTTTCAGAGAGATCTTTCCTAACCACTTTGAGTGCTTTCCCATCTGACAGCCAGTGTCTGTCTCAATACTCTGCATTATTTTCTTCATAGTATTATCATTACCTGATGATACGGCAACTTATTTTCTTACATAATGTTTAGTTTCCCCAAACTAAACTGACTGGGTTAGATATTGTGTCTGTCTTGTTTAGCACACGGAATCCCCTGAGCCTAGAACAGAACCTGGCACACAGTTGTGCTCAGTAAAGACTCCTGAATGTGATAAATGAATGAACATCACCTGCTCTGGAAAGCCTGCCTTCACCACCGGGATTGACTAGATACTTCTCTGGACCTCCATTGTCATTTGGACATGCTTTTGTTTTTTTTGGCCGTGCTGCACAGCATGCAAGATCTTAGTTCCCCATCAGGGATCAAACCCACGTCTCCTGCAGACTGCCAGGGAAGTCCTTGGGCATGCTTCTTTATGTAGCACTTGAACCGCAGTATTATAATTATTACTTATGCTATTTAAAAAATATTTTTCAGGATCCTCAAATGGTAGTAACCCTTTCAGAGGTGAGAAGAGTAAGAAGTAAAACCCTAGAGGGGAGTAGTGTTGGAAACAGGAATGGCTTTTGGGGGTGGGAGTGCTAAATCAGTAGGGTTCTCAATCAAGTTCTCATGAGGGATAGTCAGGTGGTTCTGGCAAGAGGAGAATCTCTGGCTGTAGCAGCAGAATTGCTGTTGTCAGTCTGTCAGTCTGTAGTCAGGTAGGGACTGGGCCCTAAGCCTCCCTCAGCTTCTTAAGTCCTGTAGAAGGATTATCTCTACAGGTGCGTCATGCCATGCAGAGGAATGAAGACAGCTGAGAGGCTGGCTGGCACTGTTGAGGGGTTTTGCTGCAAAAGGGGATGAATGAGCCTAGTAGTGGGCTGCTGAGTGCCTACTACTGGGTAGGGTATAAATGAAAGTGAGCTCTGGGATTTTGCAGCACAAGACAGCACCAAGGCCAAGTCCTATTCATCAAAGGGAGGCCAACACAAGAACCCACAGCTAGGACTGAGCCCTCTTCTGATGCAGAGCAACCTGTGAGGCCTGGCAATTGCCATCTTGCCAAGCAAAAGGGCTTCAAAAGAGATTGAGCCCTGATAGGGAACTGACTTTTGAACTGACAAAATATTTAAGTGACATAAAGCTGCTTAGAGCTGAAGAGACAGATACCTTTAACTGAAAAATCTAAGGATTCCTTCTATTCCATCCCCTCCTGCACTTTATCTAGTGAGACAGTGGCTGGAAACCCAGCCCTTTATTTTTCTCTCCTTCACTCTTTAGACTATAAACAGTTTAATGACAGAATCTGTCTTTCAATTGTGTCTTTCTACTGTAGCTCATCACGGGTCATAAATGGAGTTGCATATGTAGTTTTTCATTTTCTAGCAGCCATGCAAAAAACTAAGAATAAACAGGTGAAGTTAATCTAATAATAATTTTTAGTTAACACAATATAACTAAAGTATCATTACAGTAAGTAATCAATATAAAAATTATTAGTGAGAGAGTTCCGTTTTTGTACTAAGTTTTTAAAGCTTGGTGTTTCACACTTATAGTACAGCTCAACTCACTTTGGACTAGCACTCTTCAAGTACTCACAAGCTATGTATAGGTAGCACTTGCCTTATTGGACAGCATAGGTCTAGTGCAATTCGTGAAACAGTAAAAAGTAAATGCTTGCTCAATAGATGAATTTATAATACTAAATGTTATCATTACATTGTTGACTGAAAGAAAAATTCAGAACCTAAAACTTGAGCGTGCAAGAGTTTGAGTCACTTCAGTCGTGTCCAACTCTTTGTGACCCAGTGGATGGTAGCTCTCCAAGCTCCTCTGTCCATGGGATTCTCCAGGCAAGAATACTGCAGTGGGTTGCCATGCCCTCCTCCAGGGGATCTTCCTGACTCAGGGATTGAACCCTCATCTCTATGTCTCTTGGATTGGTAGGCAGGTTTTTTACCACTAGTGCTACCTGGGAACACCCTAAAAGTTGAGAGTTATATTTTATTTGGTAGGAATTTTTAGGACTTTAATCCTGGGAGGCAGCATCTTAAAAAACCCTGAAAAAACTGCTCTGAGGCATCAATGGGGGAGCCAAGTTATACAGAAGTTTTGCAACAAAGACCATGTAGTTAGAACTTCCAAAGTTTACTGTTTAAGAAAAACAGATCTCCCAAGTTAAGGAAGTTAGGGCTTTTCTGTGTATGGGAGGATGCAAGAGTCTGGACTCACTGAAATTATTCCTCTGATATGCAAGCTCAGCAATCTCAGTATTCTGTATGTTCAAATTCTGAGTTTTCTCAGGGCTGTGAGAAAACAGCCACTATGGGGAGTGGCTACAGTCACAGTTGGCAGGTATTCTTTCCTTCCTGAGTTCTCTCAGGGCTCACCAGCTCATGTATGGCAGTTGGCTACAATCAGTGATGACTGTGACATCCTTTGTTTACTGATATGGCAGGCAATATTTCATTTCTTGCTGCTTAAAGTTTGTTCCTTTCAAAGTAGGGCAGAACAGTAAAGTATACTTTCCCTTTAGTATATATCATCTACAGTGATTTACTGACACTACTTGGCATTAAATTTAGAAACAAGATAATTAAATATATATTAATAAGCTTAAAAATGCACATTCAAGTATGACATGCTTATGTCAAATTGTAGCTCAAAAATCCTTACACTTGCAACCAAAATAAATGTATGTATATTTTGTCCTCAGTTGCATGGATAGCTAACGTATATGTAGCCTGGTATAATCTACCATTATATCTCAGAATCACAGAGGCTTGTGTTTTAAAATTCAGTTGATAAGTTCTATATTTAATTATTAACCTGTTTCATTGTCTATTGCTTGACTTTCCAATAATCAACAACCATGCTCACTTTGCTTAATTGGAAACTAATTCAATCAAAAAGGCAGTCTGGGCTTTGTGGGAATTTCCTATTGTGCAAAACAATCTTCAAGACTATCTAGCTAATTATTTCCTATTGTGTACTCCTGGAGTTGGAAATATTTGCTCTACTGCTAAAAATGTTTTTCTAGGGACAAAGCTGTCTTTTGTGTCTGTCCTTAGTGTCTTTCAGTGATTTTAGCATGTCCAAAATGTTTAAATCCCATCCTCAAATTGCTATTGGTCACAATCAAGTGGTGTCTCTATCACCTAGTTACTTTATGAAGGTATCAGTGACATTGGTTCTGGAACAGAACGAATGTCATGAGCAACATTATGGAGTATAACCATTATTGAGTGGTCCTCTCCCCCAAGTAACTTATACCGCCACCTCTCCACAGTGGTTCCATTGCCACTTTCCTGCTGAGAATGTCTCTTACTAGGTTATTATCTATAACCTAGTAAGAAATTTCACATAACAGTAGTTGTGTGATGTATAGAATCATCAGTGACCCCTTATCAACAGCATTCCTGTGTCATAATGAAACTGAAGGGGAGATACAAACAACTCAGAAACTCTCATGGTTTCCCACCAAAGTACTACAGTTTCTCTGAGGAGATGAGGCAGAGTCTTATCCTCCTTTGGATTCTCCCAGTGTTTCAGTGTCTTCCTCCAGCTTGAATTGCTCCTCTGTCTTTCCTGGGGGAACTAGATGGTGCTTATCCTGTGGGTTTGCTATACTGAGAATTATGAGACCCCTTCCTTCTTTCAACCACCTTTTATTCGGCAGCTACCACATATCAAGCTCAGCAGATACAGTGGAGAATGGACAAGGTGGAGCCACTTTCCTCAGAGTATATGATATGGGCTAGCAAAAATCCAAGAATTAGGACAAACTCCCTGCTTAGGCAAGGCCCCTTACCCTCCTCACTGGTGTCTAATCCCAAACCAACATGCTTTTAGGTTTAGTTCATTTGTATAGAGGTTACAATATTTACAAATCTGGTATTTAGAATAAGTTTACAAATTATTGGTGATGTATTCTGCTCCAGCTGGTACTGCGGGCACGCCTGGCTGCTCTAGGAAACTAGAAAACGTTAAGATTGAATTTAAATCAAGAATTTAAAAAAATCTTACAGGTGAAGCCGAGCTCTGGTTGCTAGGCAACCTGACGGACTCTCCAGCAGGGACCAACTTGCCTCCCACACTAGACCATCTCTCCCCAGTGGTGGGACGCGGAGTCCTCATTGGTTCTCATCTCCTCTCGCTGAGCTTCAATTGGCCGGAGAACCTCTCACTCCGCTCCCGTTGGCTCTCGCCGTGTCTCGCCGCTCTGTCATTGGTAGGCTGGCTCTCGGGCCACTACACGTCACTCTCTCACCCCATTTTCTCTGCCCTCCGGCTTTGTCCCCGCCCCTTCCCCCGCCCTTCCAGCCACGAGGGAAACCCCCCAGCTAGTGCTTCCTTTAGTTCCCCTCGGATTGGTTGAAGTCGGACTAGGGGGCGGACACTCCGGCGCTCCTCTGCCGGCCACGATTGGCTGCTGGGGCCACTGTCCCGCCTCTCACGGACTCCCGGCCTTGCCGGAGTCTGGTGGGTCCGCGGCTATAAAGCTAGTGGCGGAGGGGAGGTGGCTCGCACTGCCCCTTCGTTGGTCGTTTATTTTCTACGGTCACCGCCCGGTCATATTTGGGTGAGTGTCTCGAGTGGAGGAGGCGACCCGGGCTGCTGAGGCCTCGCGGGCAGGATGAGGGCACGGCGGATTGGTGTCCTTGACTAGGCCCGAAGGAGCTCCGGCTCTGTCCGGGTCAGGGCTAAGGTTTGGACCTGGACCTGGAGGATAGGGCGTTGGGAGCCGGGGCCGTGAGGGCTTCCCCTGCCAGGGACCTGCGGCCGACCGCGGTGGGTCCTGGAGGCCGGGGTCATTAATGTGGGCAGGCGAGTCGCAGAGGGGAGAAGGAGAGGGTATTGAGGGGTAGGCTTCTGATGACATAGTCAGAAGCTGGAGGTGCTAGGGGAGTGGCTGTGACCACCTTGAGGGGATGAGGGTGGGTACATGAGGGGGACGTGAAAGGAGCTGGCCTGCTAGGGTGTTCCCGGAGCCTTGGCTTCAGGGTGAACGCCGAAGGATGCGGAGGATCACACTTGGAGCCTTGTAGGTTGGCAGGGGGTGTGTCGTCTTGCCACTTAAAGAGAGTGACTGGGAGGAAGGGAGGTGGGCAGCGTTGCTCTTCTTCCCTAGCTCAGGTGCGAGAAAGCATCACAACCGTGGTTTAACCTGGCTGAGTACTTCACACTCTTGACTGCTTTGGTATGTGCTTGCTTCCAATATCACAAGTTCCTGCTCCCACCTTCCTGCCTCCATATTTTTTAAGCCCATATATATATGCTCCTCCGTGTTCTGAAAGTCCGCATCTCCCTCCTGCTAATATTAGTAGCTTCAAAACCAGCCTGACTTGTTATGATGATGTAATGGGCAGGCACGCATAGGGCTTTACACACAGTAGGCTTTGGGTTGAACCAAGGACTTTTCAGAACTCATATATGGAGTCTTTGAAAAACGTGTGAATTGCCTTGACCCGTGGTAGAGAAGGGATTACGCTGACCTACCCTGGAGGAGAGTTTTGGACCACAGATAATGTGCGGCTGTCCCTGTGGGTTACAGTTGCCCGGCGGCCTTGGTTTAGGGCATCACAGGCTTCTTCGCTCACTTCTGCATCATCTCTTCCCTCAGACTGATGCTCTTGCCAACCTGCCGCACCTGAGATGTTCTAGCCACTGCTGAGTAACATTTGCTCTATTTCAGGGATGAATTATGAAAAACAATGGCAAGATAAATGAGATTAAGACACAAGGAAGGGCTAGTAAGCAGATTTTTCCTTCTGAGGTGGAGTTTAGACTTCTTTGCACAGATTTCTGTTAGAAGGCTAACTGAAAGTCCTTACCCTGTATCTAGGCCAAATGGTTCTTTGCAGCTTGATATATCCAAGCAGTTTGTGGGTTTTTATTTTTTAAATTTGAGTTATTTTTTGTGTGTGGATGAGGAGGGCAGGGATAGCAGATCTTATGGAAAAGGAGAAAGACTATTTTCTCTGTGTCTAAACTTTGCAGGTCTCCTAAGTTTGTAAATTTGCACGTAAATCAGTTCCAGTGTAGTTAGTTCAATTCTAGTTTAGTAAGTAGCCTCCGTTCTCAGAAGGTGTTTCAGATTGGGCGAGTTATACGAATATTGTGTTTGGGGCCATAGAAGTGCACGTCATTTGTTGAACTGATCCTGGGCCTTGTTTCTTCTTTTTTTTTTTAAATATTTCTCCAGAGTGCGTTTGCATCTTGTTTCTCTTAACTGAGGGATTGATTTTGAAATTTTTTTTTTTGATTGACGTTTTTGATAGCTTTTCTCACAGGAAATGCAAAACCCTGAAATTGGTGTAATGTGTGTTTCCTGGGGACCCTAGCATTATTTAAAACAGCAATCCAGTAGAACTGAATGGGGGGAGATGCACTGGAGCNCCACCTTGAGGGGATGAGGGTGGGTACATGAGGGGGACGTGAAAGGAGCTGGCCTGCTAGGGTGTTCCCGGAGCCTTGGCTTCAGGGTGAACGCCGAAGGATGCGGAGGATCACACTTGGAGCCTTGTAGGTTGGCAGGGGGTGTGTCGTCTTGCCACTTAAAGAGAGTGACTGGGAGGAAGGGAGGTGGGCAGCGTTGCTCTTCTTCCCTAGCTCAGGTGCGAGAAAGCATCACAACCGTGGTTTAACCTGGCTGAGTACTTCACACTCTTGACTGCTTTGGTATGTGCTTGCTTCCAATATCACAAGTTCCTGCTCCCACCTTCCTGCCTCCATATTTTTTAAGCCCATATATATATGCTCCTCCGTGTTCTGAAAGTCCGCATCTCCCTCCTGCTAATATTAGTAGCTTCAAAACCAGCCTGACTTGTTATGATGATGTAATGGGCAGGCACGCATAGGGCTTTACACACAGTAGGCTTTGGGTTGAACCAAGGACTTTTCAGAACTCATATATGGAGTCTTTGAAAAACGTGTGAATTGCCTTGACCCGTGGTAGAGAAGGGATTACGCTGACCTACCCTGGAGGAGAGTTTTGGACCACAGATAATGTGCGGCTGTCCCTGTGGGTTACAGTTGCCCGGCGGCCTTGGTTTAGGGCATCACAGGCTTCTTCGCTCACTTCTGCATCATCTCTTCCCTCAGACTGATGCTCTTGCCAACCTGCCGCACCTGAGATGTTCTAGCCACTGCTGAGTAACATTTGCTCTATTTCAGGGATGAATTATGAAAAACAATGGCAAGATAAATGAGATTAAGACACAAGGAAGGGCTAGTAAGCAGATTTTTCCTTCTGAGGTGGAGTTTAGACTTCTTTGCACAGATTTCTGTTAGAAGGCTAACTGAAAGTCCTTACCCTGTATCTAGGCCAAATGGTTCTTTGCAGCTTGATATATCCAAGCAGTTTGTGGGTTTTTATTTTTTAAATTTGAGTTATTTTTTGTGTGTGGATGAGGAGGGCAGGGATAGCAGATCTTATGGAAAAGGAGAAAGACTATTTTCTCTGTGTCTAAACTTTGCAGGTCTCCTAAGTTTGTAAATTTGCACGTAAATCAGTTCCAGTGTAGTTAGTTCAATTCTAGTTTAGTAAGTAGCCTCCGTTCTCAGAAGGTGTTTCAGATTGGGCGAGTTATACGAATATTGTGTTTGGGGCCATAGAAGTGCACGTCATTTGTTGAACTGATCCTGGGCCTTGTTTCTTCTTTTTTTTTTTAAATATTTCTCCAGAGTGCGTTTGCATCTTGTTTCTCTTAACTGAGGGATTGATTTTGAAATTTTTTTTTTTTGATTGACGTTTTTGATAGCTTTTCTCACAGGAAATGCAAAACCCTGAAATTGGTGTAATGTGTGTTTCCTGGGGACCCTAGCATTATTTAAAACAGCAATCCAGTAGAACTGAATGGGGGGAGATGCACTGGAGCTGTGGATGGAGGAGTTTAATGGGCTATATATCAGAATCCCTATTTAGTTTCATTTGAAAAATAAAATAATCATAACTTTATGTTTGGTTTATTAAAAAACCAAGCATCATAGGATGTGATATTTTGTTTCTCAAGACAGTTGCTGCTGCTGCTGCTAAGTCGCTTCAGTCGTGTCCGACTCTAAGCGACCCCATGGACTGCAGCCCACAGGCTCCTCCATCCATGGGATTTTCCAGGCAAGAGTACTGGAGTGGGGGTGCCGTTGCCTTCTCCGTCTCAAGACAGTGGTATAGATTAAAAACATATTACTCAGTCTAATGGGAAGGCCATAGGACTCAGTTCTTAATAATCTAGTCATCCTAATACTTGGCTTGTGGTAGTGCCCGCTTGCTGCTTGTTAACCGAGTGTAGTGAGAGCAGTGGAGAAGCTAGTCTTTCAGAGCTTATAGGCGTCATCTTTGGGAGGCATGGACCTGGAGGGGTGTGCATTTGAGAGTGACATAAGGCCAACAAGTGTTCTCTTCTGATTCCATATGAATTCCTTAAATTTTTCAGGGCATAATTGAAACCTACCATTTGCTTTGAAGAGCAGCAAAAAAAAAAAAGCCTTTTTTTTTCAAGCTTCTGGACACCATTTGGGCCTGCAGCTCATCTTAAAGGGATAGTGAAAAGAATTCACTGAGGGCTGCTGCTATAACTACTTGAATTTAAAAGATTTTTCCTCTATTATAACTCCAAATTCAGTCACTCAAAAAATGCAGTTGTGTGCCCTTTACTCCAGCATCTCAAAGGCATTTTAAAAGAATCAAAATATAGCCCTTCTCCCAGCAGGAATCTAAGTATTCCATATGCTTAAGAAGACTGCCAGAAACTAGCTTTCCACTGACAGTAGACCCTGAAGGCTTTAGTGGCACTGTGAATGCAGGGCCTGATTAGAAAGCTCGAGGAAACCTTCCTGGAAGAGAGAGGACCTTGAAATATGAGTCGAGTATCTGATTAGCAGACCAGTGCCTCTGGGGGGAGGCAGGGTGTCTGTATTTTTTCCTTAGGGAACTAGACCAGAGTTGTACAGATGTGAGCAAGGCTTTCCTAACAGTAGTTTTGCTTGCTGGCCCTCCTAAGGAGGAAAGGTTGCCAGCTCATACTCAATTAAGGATTCCTGGATTTCTTTCCTGTAATGGTGAAAAAGCATCAGCAGGTAACTGCGTGTGGTTTATTGTGTACCAGCATATGTACTGGGTGAACTTCTCTGACCACCTCTTTGTGCTAACAAGGGAGCCAGAGGAGGAATTCAGAACACTGAATAAACCCGAGGAGAAAGTTGGTTGGCCCTAGGCAGTCTCATCATTCTTCTGGTGTGTGTGTGTTAGTTACTCAAGTCGTGTCCAACTTTTTGTGAACCCATAGAATCCAGCCCTCCAGGCCCTCTGTCTATGGGACTCCCCAGGCAAGAATACTGGAGTGGGTTGCCAGTTCCTTCTCCAATCTTCAGGTTTAATCTCTGCCAAACTCAAAATGCCTATGATTTATTAACTGCCTCCTGAGCCATACCGCTTGCCTCTATCTCTTGCTCTGAAGAGACCTTTTAGAAATAAGCTGATTGAGCCTTTGGCACTGCTGTTTGTGTCCAGGTAGTGAAGCCTCCTAGCAGCTGCAGAAGAGAATGGAAAGCTGCGGGCTTAGGGGAGGTCCCTTTTGGATCGATGCTTTCCCAAAGCGGCATTTGTGGCCTCCGTTTCCTGTCGACTCCAGGCCTCTGTTTCTCCTGAGAGCTTGAGTGGCTGGGCAGTCCTGTGCGGTTCTTTTATCTTCTGTGTCTTTCCTCGCACTGTCTCCCTTCTCCCTGCTGTTTGCTCTTTGCCTTCCCACCTAAGCTCCCTCCCTGATGTAAACAGTCAAAATTGAAAGAAGGAATATTGGCAGTTCAGGAGAAATTCCCTTGATTAAAGTGGTGTCAAACGCATATACATATGTGGTTTCAAGAAGAAATATTAAATTATTTAAATAGTTTCAACATTTTTCAGAGAAGAGGGATCGTGCTCCCCCTCACTAGTCTCCATGGAAAGCTTAATTTGCAGATTACAAACGCGTAATTTGAGGTAATCAAGAACACAAAATTAGTTCTTTTCTCATTGTATATATTATCCTGTCATCAAGTTTTTGGAATACAGTAGTCTTATCTTTTCCGATAAAACTCAGAATCTGTTTAAGGTGGGGGGAGATTAATGAAGTAAAAGGAACTAAGTCTATAAGCTCTTAAATGATCTAATTATGTGAAAGCAGTAAAGCTTTACTGAATAGCATCTGAGAGTACTCTCTAGTTAATCAGGGAAGGGCAGATGCTGTATTTGCCAACAATTAAATAGAGCCCAAAGGTAATTGTGTTTGCATCCAACAGGAACTGTTCCAAGTAACAACTCTTCAAAGTAAATGGACAGAGGAAAATGCTCCAAGGTCACCTTCCATTTTATTTCCACATAATTTAAATGATGATAAAGCTTAATGATCCTTGGTCTTGATATCAAATATCTACCTTTTTAACCCAAGCTCTAAGAGGAAAATCACTTTCTAAATGGTTGGCGTAGGTGAAAGTGACTATGTTGAAAATCAGGAGCATAAGATTGAATAAATGAAGGTAATAAGCTCTTGCTAGAAAGATTTGTTTTTGTTTGAAAAATACTAAGAAGATAATAATCAGTGTATTGGTGCTTCATATTTTTTACATATTTATCTTCTCAAGCATCCTTTACAATCAACCCGGAGGGCAGGTGTTAGCTCCATTTTACAGGTGAGGAAATTGAAGCTCAGAAAGGCACAGACTGTCATTAAAGTCACAAGCTCCTAAGTGCAGAGCAAGCTCTTGAATGAATGTGTAAGTCTCTTTACTCCAGAGATTTGTTAGCCTAGTACAACTTACATTCCTCTCCCCCAATTCTTTTTTTCTTTTTTTCTTCCTCTCCCCCAATTCTTGAAAACCGTACTTTAGTAAAGATTACAACCCCTGCCAGCATCATACTTGGTTTAAAGCCTCAATCAGTCATATGAACTACATGTATCAACTTATTACCAGGACTGAAACTACCACTGTAAGAGCTAATAAAATAAGGAGAAAAAAGTTTTATAATCTTTAAGTGTTTTTTTTCCCTTAAGCAAAGTCAGATTCTGTTCTATATAATGTAATTGGATCAGGAAATGTTGATTTTAACTTACTTTGAATTGGAGTCATTATTTGATATATGACTTTATTTTTTAAAGTTCTTATTTGAAATTCCTAGTGCCTGAAGGAGGAGACAGAGTGACAGACCTGGAGACTGCAGTTCTTTATCCCTCACACAGGTATGGCATCCTGTCATGCTGCTAAAGGAGAGTCTTCCTCTCTGATGGAAGGGGGAATTTTAATTTTTTATGCTAGGACAAATAACCATTGTGTGCACTACACATTCTTCAAACCCATTATAGAATTTTATTTTATATTTTAAATATTGATTAATGCCATAAAGCTTCAGAAGACTAATTTTGTGTTTATTAGACTGTTTAAAATCTAGAAACTAATTTTCAAAATTAGTGTTCGCTCATAAAAGGAAAAAAGTGTAGATAATAAAATGTAATCTTGTAAACTGCTTAATCAGAAACAGTCACAGGTATGCACGTGTACCAATAGTGCATGTTGAATTACAGCCTCAAAAGATATCCATCTGGACTACGGATGAATGTTTACAATTATGTGAGGCTGGACAGTAGTTATAAATGTGTTTGAACCAATAATCTAATTATTTGCAGCTATTGCTTTCTTCTGTAACGATGGAACTCCTCTTATGATTCGGCTTTTTTATGCTTCGGCTTTATGATTTCTTATGGTTGCTACTAATTTTAGATTAGAAGGCTAGTAAGATTTTATTTATTTAACATCCAGCTTCTAGCCTATGCCAAGTGTTGGAGACACAACAAGATGAACAAGGTAACACGTCTTGCTTTCCAGAAGCTCCTTGTGCAATGCAAGGAAGAGGCTTGGAATAGTTTTAAATAGCATCTTATCAAAGGTCAGATGTGCATTTTAGAAAGGTGATCCTAGGACAGGGGAAGGATGGAGGCAGAGAGCTCAGGAGGCTGGCATCATGGTCCTGGGAACCATAATGAGCCCTGAGGAGCTAGGTCTGCCCTTATATCAGCATCCTTAGCTGATTTCCCTGGTGTTTTTTTTTTTTTTTTTGCTTTTTCTTTTCCCATCTGTCTGTCATTCACAAACTTAAAAGATTCTCAGCAGATCATATTGGTCCATCTTGTGTCCTCCTAGGTAGGAAGCATTCAGAAATTGTTCACAAGGAAGTGGGACCTGGAGCTCCTCCTGTCCACCGGAGGGGGTGAGCTTTCGCTTTAGGACAGATTGAGTCGTCTTCTGCTCTTTGTTGGAAGATAACTTTGGAAGGTTCACAGAGTTCTGTGGTAAAAGTGTATTTTTCTCCTTTGTAAAGAAGAAATTTTAAATGAAAATTTACATCTTCTTATTGAAAATCTCAGATCTTTAACACCTTTTTTTCTTTCTCTAGTTTATGTCTGGCCTATATCAGAGGACATTTGAGAAAACCACATAAGAGCACACACTTAATAGAATAAAGATTTTAGACCAGAAAGTATATCAATCTTTTTGTTGTTTTAAATGCCATGAAGCCAATTACTTTCTGAATTAATATTCCTCTCTTTTTCTACTTTTCTCACTCTCCCTCAATTTCAACGAAAAGGTAAATATTTTCAAATTAGATAGTGTTTTACCAAGGCTTCCCTTGTGGCTCAGCTGGTAAAGAATGAGCCTGCAATGTGGGAGACCTGGGTTTGATCCCTGGGTTGGGAAGATCCCCTGGAGAAGGGAAAGGCTACCCACTCCAGTATTCTAGCCTGGAGAATTCCATGGACTGTATAGTCCATGGGGTCACAGAGATTCAGACACAACTGAGCGATTTAGACTTCACTAACTTTNAGTAGTAGATATAATGGTCATCTGAGTTAAATTCACCCATTACAGTCCATTTTAGTTTGCTGATTCCTAAAATGTTGATGTTCACTCTTGTCATCTCCTGTTTGACCCCTTCCAATTTGCCTTGATTCATGGACCTAACATTCAGGTTATACAATATTGCTCTTTACAGCATCGGACCTTGCTTCTATCACCGGTCACATCCACAACTAAGTATTGTTTTTACTTCGGCTCCATCCCTTCATTCTTTCTGGATTTTTTCTCCACTGATCTCCAGTAGCATATTGGGCACCTACTGACCTGGGGAGTTCGTCTTTCAGTATCCTATCATTTTGCCTTTTCATACTGTTCATGGAGTTCTCAAGGCAAGAATATTGAAATATTAAGCTTAATAATAGAGTCATATCTTATTTAGTAAATACCATATAATAAGAACTAATCAGAGCTGATTTGATTATGATAAACATAGATTAATTCTGGAATTAGAGCTTTGCTTTATGGCGTAAACTGGTTCATATCTTCAGAAGATTGTATGTATTTTTCCACTTTATTTCTAACAGCACTGCAAGCTGTTGGACCAGGCAGGGAAAATTATACTGTCCTCATCATGTTTAGAGCAGTTGGAAGAGATGAAGGGAATATGAAGCGTAACCTTGTGGGAAAGGCTGGAAAAGTGGTTAATGCTACCGCCTCTGTTTTGGTGATTTAAAGGGTAGCATATCGGAGGGGTTCTTTTTATAAGTATATGGACTGCTTTTTGTTTTTAACACTAGTTTCAGAGTTCTTTTCTGTGGACTATGCAGATGACTTAAACATATTTTATTATAAATTTAGAATATGCCTTGTGACACATTAGGGAGTCCCTTTAGGTCTTCATTTTTAAACCTCAGTGTAGCTGAGTTTAGATTATCATAAAATCGATGGGTTTGCCTATAAGAGGGAAGAGATGGGACAAGGTGGAGAGGTGCTTCTCTGCTGACTTTAGTGTATCTGCCAGTGAGTGATTTCTGTCAAGAAATATAACAGTGAAGGCTAGAAATCTGGGAGTTATCTACCCTAAATATTTCATCTTTTCCTACCATCTAGTCAATCACAATTTCTGCCAGTTTTTTGCTTCCAAAACTTTCTGAAGCTGCTCCTTTTCTCTTCATGTAGTAATTGCTCTGTTTCATTAGCTATATCTCTTTGGGCTTGCATATCAGCTTCCTAACTCAGATCCATTCTTCACATAGCACCAGTGACTGTGTAAAATGGGAACTCTCACTTTCCTGGCTGTGACCCTCAGTAAGGAATCCACGTTGTATTGCAACCTAGAATACGTGTGAATAATTAAAACAAAACTTTCATGAAAAATTCTTGGCATTTACCATGTGCCATGCAATCTGATATTTTGTTCTTTTCCATTTTGTTTTAAAAAGATGTTGTTTGACGCTCACTCAATTGATTCCAGAATTGGAAAAAGACTGATCTGAACACTAATGTAACCATATTGTTTAAAACTCTTTTGATGCCTTCTTACTGCCTTCATGATGATGCTGAAGCTAGCTAACATCACATGCCAGAACCTTTATGACTCAACCCTTAGCTAGCTCTCCTGACCCACTACTTGCCTGGTCTACTCATTGGGCTCACATTTCACTTCAGTAAATTAGTATAACTTTCCATGGTTCCTTGTGGTATGCCTTTGTTTATGTTGTCTATTCTGTGAAAACTACTACCATCTACTTCCACAGAGCTTTACTGATTATTCCAACTCATTCCTAAGACTCAACCAAGAAGCCTTTCTTCTCGTTCCTTCCCCAGTTGGGTAGTTCTCCTAACAGAATGAGACTGGACTCTCTCTGTCGTTTCACTTGTTTATTGTTATATTTGTAGCTTACAATCCCACAAGACAGTGAATATTAGAAAGGGCAAGGGTTACATCCTATTAAACTTATCCCGAATGTTTGGCATTTAACATGTTGTCATTATTTGGATGGATGAAAAAATATAAATAAGATTCTTATATTTAGAAGGAAGATTTAACTGGTGTCCCTTAAGGCCTTTAACTTAAGATTTTGTGACTATATTTCCAGGTGCTTATTTTTCAGGTTTTAATACACTCATATCTTGATAACCTACAGGCTAAGGGTAGATCTCAGGATTTAAGGACAGCTTCTCTGCTTGAGATATTTTCTCAAGATTCCAATAATTAACACCTCACTATGGCAGTAGCCTGTGATTTCATTATCACCAATGCTCTACCTGTGTTGGCAGACTGGCAGAAGAAAAATGACGTAAATACAGGATCCCCCTTTTGTCAGTGGCAGCAGCAGCGAGAGCGTGGGGCTTTGGCTCTCACTCAGCAGCCAAGGTGCAGCCTCAGTAGGAGTGCGCGCTCATGGGTTCTGAAGAGTAACCATCTTCCCCCTTTTGCTCCTGTAGCTGGGCCAACAGAGTGGTAACCATTGCCCTATATTAAAATCCTCCTCCTTGTTAGAAACATCTTGAGTAATTTCTCTTTTTCTGATTGAAATAACCTCTAAAGAAATTGAGGCTCTGATAGGTTTGACTTGCCCATAGGTCATAGCAACACTCTTGAGTGGCTAGCACATTTTCTTTTCACTGTTGGTTAATAAATCTAAACACTACTGAATGTTGGTGTGACAATGGTACAACTTTTAAAGGCCTTTTTTTTTTTTTTAAAGGGATTATTTTAAGAGGTGTTGTCTAAGATGCCACGCAAATAATATGTGGATTATGGTACCAGTTTTCAGATTTGGATCAGTTGTTTTCTTTTGCCTGATGTAGAAGCTAAATGATAATCTTGTGATCTCATGATCATTTATCGCCTGTACACTAGCTGTGGAAAGTACAGAATATTAACTTTTGACCTGTTATGGGTCCGGTTGTCTTTGCTTTAAATTGTAATCATTTGGGTTCTAGATGGGGGCATGGGCTGGGGGTTACTTTGGAAGGCTGAGATTTTAATAGCAGGGGTCTTGACTAGAGTGCCATGGCAGACTTGGCAGTATGGCCTTTCTATGTATTGGGATTGTTTAGATTAATAAAGAATGCAGTACTGTTTGACCTAATTAAAACAGTTAGTATGTAACAGGTTTAGTTTAGTATCTTAGTTTAACTAAAACTTAGTATGTAAAGTCCCATAAAGTCAATAGCTGTGAATAATCCATATATGGAAATGAATGAATGATTTAAACATTTTGAGTGGCCAAGAATAGATCAGATACTTGAGTTCTGATCTGTGGGCCATGTTACTAAATTCTCATTTTATCTTATAGTTCTTTGTAACATAGATGAGTCTTATTTCAGTTTTCTTTACCTCTAATAATCATATTTTAAATCTAAAGACACCTAGTTTTGAATAACCTGTAAGTCTTTCTAAAAGATGATAACTTTAATAATAGTAGAGTCAATAACTCTGCTCATACTATCGTTGCTACCTCCACATATTAAAATTGACTGTCCTAAGAATATACTAAATTTAGAAATTAATATCAATGTTGATTTCTCAAGTTTGAACTTGACAGTCTACAACCTATAATCTAAAACAATGATTTGTTTTGTTTCTATTTTTCTTTCTAAAGTTCTTTCACCATGCCAGGGTCACTTCCTTTGAATGCAGAAGCCTGCTGGCCCAAAGATGTGGGAATTGTTGCCCTTGAGATCTATTTTCCTTCTCAATATGTTGATCAAGCAGAGTTGGAAAAATACGATGGTGTAGATGCTGGAAAGTATACTATTGGCTTGGGCCAGGCCAAGATGGGCTTCTGCACAGATAGAGAAGATATCAACTCTCTGTGCATGACTGTGGTCCAGAATCTTATGGAGAGGAATAGCCTTTCTTATGACTGCATTGGGCGGCTAGAAGTTGGAACGGAGACAATCATCGACAAATCAAAGTCAGTGAAGACGAATTTGATGCAGCTCTTTGAGGAGTCTGGGAATACGGATATAGAAGGAATAGACACAACTAATGCGTGCTATGGAGGCACAGCCGCTGTCTTCAATGCCGTTAACTGGATTGAGTCCAGCTCTTGGGATGGTATGTTGCATATTTTTCCAAAGAAACTTTCCTTCAGGATGAATAGGCCCAAATACCATTTGCAGACTTTACCAGTTATGCTTGTTTGAACGTGTTCAGAAAGATAGCTATGACTTTCAACTTATTTACTTTACAAATTAGTTCTCTTTATCATGTAGGATAAAATTATCAAAATTTAGTCAGAATATTTTTTTTTTCTTTACCAAACAAGGGAAAATATGATACATTCTGGGAAAATACAATACTTTCAGTTTGTATGTATGATAGTTAGAGTGTCAATCACCTTCTTGTATACTAACAAATAATATTTTTCAGGACGGTATGCCCTGGTAGTTGCAGGGGATATCGCTGTATATGCCACAGGAAATGCCAGACCTACAGGTGGAGTTGGAGCTGTTGCTATGCTAATTGGGCCTAATGCACCTTTAATTTTTGAACGAGGTGAGTGTTTAGGAAGTTTTTTTTTTTTTTTTTTTGCACAGTGTGCTGAGAAACTTAATTAGAAGCTTGTACTTGGTGTTGATTAAATGCAGGCACTACCTGCTAAGAGCTTTATGTGTATTATCATATTTAGTCTTCACAGCAATCCTGTGACATAAGTGATGTCATCCCCATTTTACAGAGGAGTAAAATGGGTTTAAGTAAGACTGCTAACAACTGAGAGAAGTAACTTGCCCATAGTCATGTAGTAATTTGTTTTCAGTTCAGAGCAATTGTGATCTCCAAGTTAGATGTATGAAACTTGCATAAAATGTTGTATATGGAGAGGCTTAGGCCTGTCCATGGCTATCGTTATGTTTCACTTCAATTACATACACATTTCTCCTTGTGATTTCTATTCTGCAAGTGATGAGTTGACTAGATTTAAGAAAAGTTCCCAGATAACACAATTTGCTTACTAACATACATCAGGAAGCAGAGTTACAAGGACCTCTTCCTTTTTTGTTCTAATAGGACTTCGTGGGACACATATGCAACATGCCTATGACTTTTACAAGCCTGATATGCTTTCTGAATATCCTATAGTAGATGGAAAACTGTCCATACAGTGCTACCTCAGTGCATTAGACCACTGCTATTCTGTCTACCGCAAGAAGATCCGTGCCCGGTGGCAGAAAGGTGGGTTTTATCAGTTTTCCTTGGTTTTGCTATCTGTCAAGGGCAGTATAATGTACTCACTGTCTTTAGTGAGAAACTGCTTTGTGGGTATCCTTCATTTGTATTTTCCTCTAACCATTGCTTCCTCACCCACCAAATAGCATAGTTTTCCCACAGTTTCTGGTAATGTATAATTTAAGAGAACAGGTAAACGTTGCAAATAAAGTTTACTTCTATAAAAATACTTAGGATGACTTAACCCAGTAAGAATACCAAAAGTAAGGTAAAAAAAGAAAGTAACTTGAATTTGGTACATATTCTGAGAGAGGTAGACAGTTGCAAACAAGTTTTAGTTTGCAACTGTGATCTGGAGAAAACTAATGAAATAAATTACCAAAGTGACCCCCACCTCCCCACATAGTCTTTTTGTACTTGACCTGTGAATTCATGGGCTTCCCTTGTGGCTCAACTTGTAAAGAATCCGCCTGCAATGCAGGAGTCCTGGGTTCGATCCCTGGGTTGGGAAGATCCCTTGGAGAAGGGAAAGGCTACCTACTCCAGTATTCTGGCCTGGAGAATTCTATGGACTGTATGTATAGTCCATGGGGTCGCGAAGAGTTGGACACGACTGGGCGACTTTCACTTCACTTCTGTGAATTCATATTTGCTCTTTTATTGTCGTCATCAATCTCTATCTTTAACCCTGAGAAAGTGCTTGAGATACTGAGAAGGACAGTATTTGAATTAAAACCATGAAAGTACACAGTATTATATAAAGTATGCTTTTTCCATAGTCCAACTTTGCTTTATAGGGTTTGTGAGAGAGGGTTAAAAATAAGATTCAATAAGCGATATTAGGAAACATAGTGGCTTTAGATAAAGCATTCTTAAAGTATGTAATATATACTGTTTACACAGTGATTTTCTAACATTTATTAGACTCTGCAGTAAGAAATAGACTTTGCATTATTATGTGCAGTTAGATGGAAACTAATGTCATCAAATTTTTTTGCCCATGCTGCAAGTTATACAGTTTACTCTTTTCTACTTTTTTTTCATTCAGACAAAAAATCTCTTAATAAATTAAGATTAAAAAAAAATACTGGCCTTGATCCATTAAATTGATTACACAGCCCACTAATGGATTGTGATAGTTTCATTTGGAAACCAATAATAGTGTATATTGTTCGATTTCTTGATGTCTTTTTGACACAAATTTTGAACCATAGAGAGATTTCATTATACAGTATATTTTTTATTGCTACTTAGAGATATAAAGACATCCCAGCCCTGTTCTAAAATCAGACTTCAAAAGTTAGTGGCTTAAATGGATTTCATAATTTCTTTGGATTTCTCTTTCAGAGGGAAATGATAGAGATTTCACCTTGAATGATTTTAGTTTCATGATATTCCACTCACCCTATTGTAAACTGGTTCAGAAATCTCTAGCTCGGATGTTGCTGAATGACTTCCTTAATGACCAGAACAGAGATAAAAATAGTATCTACAGTGGCCTAGAAGCCTTTGGGTAAGAGGAATTATGATTTTTCTCCCTTATATGTGAGAGTATTTTTTTTATATTGGTTAAACCACTATTTATACAGACATGAAAATTTTAGAGTCAAAAGAAGTCATCTCGTCTAACCTATTTAATCAGTGAAGAAACCGAGTCCCAGAGAGGTGGTCTCTCACCTGTATAAATCCTTTAGTCTTTTCTATTCAGATTTTATTTTCTCCTTTGAGATCTGTTCCTGTTGTCACCTTGATAATATGGCCCGTCAAGCGCCTGTATTTATGCAGCAGCGCCTTCACCCTTCTCCCTGCCTCTCTTCTGCCCACACCCGTCCTGCCCTTGGCCACTCCTGATGTCTGCTCTCGTGCTTCTTCCCTCTTCCCCACTTTTGGGGCCTCCTAGCATGCTATGCCTGTTAAACTCTTGCAGTTTCCCCTGTGTCCCTTCTCCATCTGATAAAATATATTTTACCTGTTTAACACGTGGCTCCTATAAATGTGACTCTTCTAACTAAATAGACAATATTATGGACTTGAAATAGTAGTATATTCTGTTTGGTGATGACAGAGCTGTAGGGGGTTATTAACCCATTAGAATTATGTTGTCTTGATTATTAAAGGGGAAAAAAAACTTTTCAGAAAAAGGGCCATATTTGTACAACTGTTATGTCTTACCTCGCAATTAGTATACTGCCATTTGGTTTTTAATAACTGGAAATCAGCATCATATACTTCTATTAGAATAGTAGTTAGGTCCAGTAAGTAATATAATAAAAATATAGTCTTTGGACACTATAAGATTATCTTTTTTCTAAAATTTTCAGGGATGTTAAATTAGAAGATACCTACTTTGACAGAGATGTGGAAAAGGCATTTATGAAAGCTAGTTCAGAACTCTTCAATCAGAAAACAAAGGCATCTTTGCTTGTGTCAAATCAAAATGGAAATATGTACACATCTTCAGTGTATGGCTCCCTGGCTTCTGTTCTCGCACAGTAAGTATGGATTTCCATTGCTTCAGTCCGCTTGTTTGGGGATGTTACATTTCTAAGACCAGATCTGGTATCAGGCATGTTGGTGGCAGGTCACAGAATGGTCTTTTCTTTGGAGGTTCTCTAGCCTCTTCTCTGTTGACTTGAAGGAGAGATGCAATGAGTCTATAGTTATTTATCCCAGAGTACTAAATTTCACACTAGCTTTCCCCGCTGTTCTCATGGTCTTATTATTCTTGACCTACAGTTGAACCATGAATCCCCAGTTGACAAAGTAGTTTATTTTAGGGCATAACTTTTCTCAATTCTCTCATTCCTAAAGAGATGAGAACTCTTGTTTTCAATCTGCTTACTGTAAACAGTAAAACTTTAGGTCAGATCCCCAGGCTTAGGATGAAGTTTATTCCAGCTGTGGTTCTCTACCCACTGTAGTAGGTTGAGGTAAACTTTAAGAGCTTTTTCCCTCCTTCATAGGTACTCACCTCAGCAGCTGGCAGGAAAGAGGATCGGCGTGTTTTCTTACGGTTCTGGTTTGGCGGCCACTCTGTACTCCCTCAAAGTTACACAAGATGCCACACCAGGTAAACGCTGAGTCTTCTAACAACAATGTATTGAGAACCTACTGTGATAAGGCTGACTTAGCAGGCTTTTCAAGTGAACGCTTAACTCTCTTCCATAATCTTTATGACATTTTAATCTTCACCACTTCTTTCAATACTCTGCCCCAAAATTCTGCTTTAACCGAGTAAATGGCAGGATTATGTCTGAGTCAGAATATCTTTCCTTCTTTCCAAGTCAGGAAAAAAAACTGTAGAATGAGCTTAAACTTTTTTTTTTTTTTTTAATGGTATATTGTTTGACTTTTCCTCCTTTGGCAAGTAATTTTATTTTAATCTATTATCTCATTTTAAAAAATCTTTATTATTGGGCCACGTGGGGTCTTAGTTGCAGTGCTTAGACGCTCTAGTTGTGGTGCGCAGGCTCAGTAGTTGTGCCTGGGCTTTGTAGTTGCCTAGTTGCTCTGAGGCTTGTGGCATCTTAGTTCTCCAGTTAGGGATCAAACACTTCCTCTGCATTGCAAGGCAGTTTCTTAACCACTGGACCACCCAGGAAGTCCCTTTTATGGTATTTTTAAAGCATAGGTAGAGAAAAGGAAGTGTCTTTATTTGAGGCGGGCAGCTTTCAAGTCTTCACACTAATGACTGAGACTGATCATAGGAGTGAATAATACCAGGCTGTTTCTTGTAGACTTGGTGGTTTATTAAGTTATCTAATGTTTATAAGGATGTGGTCTTAGCTGTATTTAAGGATACTTTTGTGCCCTCCCTGTGCAGGAAGGAGCAAAAATACAGAGAAAAATGGATGGAAGACTTGGCATTATTCTGAAACTGTTCGTTGACTCTAGACAAGTTATTTATAGTTTCACATCCCACCTATTTCCTCAGTTGTCTTCTGGCCAAGGCTGAACAAATGTCTAGTCAAGGCTCATAGGAAGCTATGTCAAATAAATAACATCTTATCTTTTAACTAAACAATAGCCTGTAGTTCTGCAAGAAATGAAAAGTTGTTTTTTCCGTTTGGCAGCATTTTGTTCAGGCTTTGGGCTATGTATACTATTTTTAGTGTTTTAATGTTGCAATTATTTGCTATTTTAGGGTCCGCTCTTGATAAAATAGTAGCAAGCATATGTGATCTTAAGTCAAGGCTTGACTCAAGAACTTGTGTGGCACCAGATATTTTTGCTGAAAACATGAAGCTCCGAGAGGACACTCATCACTTGGGTAAAAACATTAAATTGTTAATATACACCCAGAAGCCTACTGGAGTGCTATTTTATTACCAGATGAGTTATATGTTATAACTCATTTTTCATATCCTCTGCCTTTCCTTTAGCCAACTACATTCCCCAGAGTTCCATAGATTCCCTCTTCGAAGGAACATGGTACCTAGTTCGAGTAGACGAAAAACACAGAAGAACTTATGCTCGGCGCCCCTCTCTAAACGACGACACTTTGGATGAGGGAGTAGGCCTTGTGCACTCAAGCACTACAGCTGAGGTAAGTAAAGCTCATTGTGTTTGGTCTTAGGCTTTGATTGGATAAGAAAATCTCCATCCCCAGATCTCCTGACTGAGGTGACCCCACTGAGATTTATCCACTTAAAGGAATGTCAATAAGGCAGGGTGATTCAGAACCAGGGCTCTGGGAGTGGGTTCCAGCTGTGCTGTTTTCCAGTTGTATGCAGTGCTTTGCAGTTATTAGTATTTTTCAGTGCACAGTAAGTACTAGGGTTTTTTTTAGCAACACCAAAGTTTAAAGCAAAACTGAGAAGGCTCACTTGTGGTTTGTATCTTGGTAAGAGATGAAGCAGGGGCTGGGTGTTAAGCCCCTCACATCCCTTCTCTCAGGCCATTGTCTAATCTATCTCCAGGTGTCAAGAAGGAAAAGTATTGTTATGACTGGAATTCGTATTACATGCTAGTCACTTTTTAGGTTTTCTACATAAACCCCTTATAAAAACCCCCTTGAGGTAAATGCTACTGTGCCCATTTTAGAGATGAAGCTGAAAGAAGTTAAATGACTTGATCAAGATCAGAGCTAGGCTTCAAACTGAGGACTTTTAAAAGCTTGGAAGTTATTTATTTTATCCGTTCAGCACAAATGTGCTGAATGCGTAGTCTTGCTCTTTGAGGCAGCAAATCAAGCCACGAGTGTTTGAAATCAAAGGCAAGATATAACAAGGGAAACACTGGGTATGGTAGGTAGATCTCCTTGGCTCTCCTCTCCCTTGCTATGGAGTAATCATATGATACATTCACCATAAGGTAAAGAATGGACATTTTTGCTCCCTCCATGAAAAGTTCTACAGAATATATATTTATATATGTATAAATATATATATATATATTTTTTTCTCTCTAGAGCTGCCCTTTTCCTATTAGAACTTTGGTTAGCAACATGATTTTTCCTGGGGGAAAAAAAACTCGAAGAGGCGACCACATTTTTCTTGTTTCTTTTATTTTTAGCATATTCCAAGCCCTGCTAAGAAAATGCCAAGACTCCCTGCAACAGCAGCAGAACCTGAAGCAGCTGTCATCAGTAATGGGGAGCATTAAGATACTTCTATGAGGTGGAGGACTTAAGAGGGGTTGGGGGAGCGTATGGGAATGGTTGGGGGAACAGGACATCTGGGGTCAATTTTAAAAGATTACATGTTGCTTAAATTTTTACGTGACTGACATGGAGCCTAGAAAACTGTTGTGTCCTTGAGAAAGTCTCTTTGCTCAGTTTGCTAACATGCTTCCTGTTGTGGTCTAGCAAATGCTTACTGTACTCGAATGATGGATGTTAAGGGCTCTAAGACTTCATACCTCTCTGGCTGTGTGTATGCATGAAGCTTAGTTTTTAAATGTAGCCTGAAATCGTGCACTTCTGGCGAGGAAAGCAGCGGTACTAGTCTCCGATTTTAAGTTTTTTAAACATGTAAGAATTTTATACTTTGAACAAACAAGATTACTGAAGGTTCCTGTGCTTTTTGAAAAAAAGTTTTTAGTTTAGGGAATGTGTGGTTTTAATGTAATATGCACAAACCAGGTTTGAAAATGACAAGACAAACACACACTTTTTCTAGAATTTGTGAATCCTTGAGAGAGAGAGAGAAGAATTGGGAACGGTGACACTGGTTCTGGAAACTGTTACTTTAAATCCAGGCCGGCAGTGATGAGTTAATGTCATGACCTCTGTGAACAGAGGGATGCCAGCACTGAGCAGACTGTGGTATAGAAAACATGGTACCTTTGAGGGCTATGGATCTGCTCCCTAAGTCTGCTCCTGACTCAGTTCAAAGTGTATTTTGCAGAAGAGCCTTGAGATGCTGTTGGAGCTGTGTATGAGAAAGCTTGCGGCTGTGATCCTTCCCTTGTACCTTATTTTGAGGAATAAATAAAACATTTTTCTGGCTGCCTTTCAAAAATTTAAAACAAAAAGGAAGGATAGGGACAGGGCATTGTGAAGTTATTTCTGATGGTTCAGTATTATAAATTCAACTTAAAGACTGACAGCCTAAATTCGTGTTGTAAGTATTCCTTTCCTTTTTTTGTTTTTGTATCTGTTCAGCGCAAATTAAAAGATACAACTCAAGTTTTTTACATAGTATGACCAGCCAAAAAGTATTCCACTTCTCAAGGTCTGGAAGTAGGGTATATAAAGCGTTTTCTCAGACTTTCACCTTAAAAGTAACAACAATAACAAACTATCACATGGAATGAATAAGAAGACTGGTTCGACAGTTTCTTAGATCTTTCTGGTGCTGAACTATGACATGAGCCTTATAGATTGTAAAATAGAGATAGTTGGAACTAATGTACAGAACTAAATTTTTTAAACTTTATTTGCTGTTGAGTTCTGTGAAGTTTCAGTTATCTAAAATAAACTTACATAAATATGAAATGTAATGTTTCAGATTGCAAGGTAATACGTAATGTAGTGTTTGTAAAATACTCTTAATATTAACTAGTGATGTTTTATTTGTACAGTCATGATTTGTTGAAATCACTTCATTTTAACATACACTGATGTAGATTAATAATGTAAGTTCAGATTTAAAGATTGATGGGGACATGGTGCATGTAATACTTTTTGCAAGTATCGGGAGTTTTGAAAAGAGTAATTTAACTTTTGGGGTGTCAGGAAACGGGTTTTCTCAAAGTCCATTGCCGGCAATGGGCAGGCCTAGTAATACTGGCACAGAGCATTAATTGTACACCTTATTAACAGTGAGGTGGGTAACTGCAAATAAAGTTTTAGAGAAATATTTTAGATACTTGAAGATTTCTTTTCCCCCTTCTGAACTAACAGTTTAGGCAAGAAGGCAGCTAATAACGCTGTTTTTAAATGCAGGCATCCATTTCATTTCAGTTCACTGATTCACTAACTCTTTCACCAAAATTTATAAACCTGATATAAGCAGGGCACTCTACTTACATCATTTAAGTCAGAAATAAAGATTTACAAGATCTATGATTTTGCTTTCAAGGAGCTATTTGTCAGTTTGGAGGAACATATACTGATAGTTTATTATTCTTATACCTCAAACAAAGAAATTAAGTCCCAAACTAACATATATAAATTTTGCCATAAATAGTTGTAAAGAGAGTTACTGTGTTTTCCTAACAGTCTAAGATTAAGGGTTGGCAATTAAACATTATAAGCAGATTTTATAGTCAATACAGAACTGCCTACTACCAACTAGAGCCTCCAGCCTGAGTGTCTCAGGTTGCTGGTGTTCTCCCAGATGTTTCTACTTCATGGATTTTGTTAATTTCATGAACAGTGATGAGTACATTGAATATGAATGCTAGACAGAACTCAAACAGATGCAGACAGCTACTTCTGATCCTCCTGGGACTTGGTTGAAACCCTTTATCTCTTGTTTGCTGTTTGAAGTGTCCTGACACACTAAAGTAGAAGTGGAGAGACCAAGGAATGTAACAGGATCTTTAAATAATTTAGAGCTCTGTAATCTTCATACAAAAGCAAACACTTCCTTTAAAATTTCTAGCAACCGCTTTTAATTAAATTAGAAGTTCCTATTTTTTTCCTAGCTAGTGGGAGAAAGAAATAATTGACCTGTGATTTTTTAAATTTTTTTCCCTCTCAAATTAGTACAAAGTCAATACTGTGGTGCTGAAGATTATGTTTATATATTATCAGCGGTCTAGCTTATAACAAAAAATGTACTTTTCGTTGTAAATATTTAGAAGTGCAAAGCAAATAATTCACCTTTTCTTTGTCCTATTTCATCACTGTGCAGGCATCTAGAGTAAAAAATAATGCAAGTTTTAAACTAAAGCTTCCTTTGGCCTCCAGCTGTTTCTGCATTCTATTAAACTAGCACCTCCACTTCATCTTAGCAAAGCCTTGTTGACCTTTGGAGATCTCTGCTCAAGATCTTCTTCCCTGAAGGCTGCCTAGACTACCTGAGTAGTAAGCACTTCTCACCCTACATATCAGATTTCCTTATTCAAACTTGCCAAGTCCTGAGGCATCTGGCCGCTGTCTACTCAGTACCACTAAGGCCTCCTGTGTTTTTATTGCCCTTGCCTTCTCTGCTCCTCAAATATGCCAAATTTATTCCACCGTGGGCATTCCTGATGGCTCAGATGGTAAAGAATCTAACTGCAATGCAGGAGACGCAGGAAGATCCCCTGGAGAAGGGAAAGGCTACCCACTTCAGTATTCTTGCCTGGAGAATTCCATGGACATAGGAGCCTGGCAGGTTCCAGTCCATGGGGTTGCAAAGATTTGGACATGACTGAGCGAGCAACACTTTCACTTCACTTACTCTAACCTTAGAGCCTTTGATCTGTGGGCCCCACTTCAGGCCTCCTTTGCCCTGCCTTCTACAGCAGTCACATGTGGGCTCTGACTGGGATCTCAGAGAGTATGATAGTACCTCTCTTGGGATTCCTGCTGCACACCCCTCATTTTGGTCTCACGGTGATATGAAGTCCACACAGAGATCATTGGAACTCATAATTTCATGGCCCAGAGTACAGAGAGGTTAAGTTCCCACAGGGCCACTCTTGACGACAGTGGGCCCTTACTTGCTGGTTGATAAATGCTTCCTCCTTCCCCTTGCCTGGGCAGGGAAGCCTTCCAGACTGGTAGTTCCTCTACTGAACTACCACTTGCCTGACAGCTCCGTTGGTAGAGAATCTGCCTGCAATGCAGGAGACCCTGGTTCAATCCTGGGTCGGAAAGATCCCCTGGAGAAGGGATAGGCTACCTACTCCAGTATTCTTGTGCTTCCCTTGTGGCTCAGCTGGTAAAGAATCTGCCCACAATGTGGGAGACCTGGCTTCAATACCTGGGTTGGGAAGATCCCCTGGAGAAGGGAAAGGCTACCCACTCCAGTATTCTGGCCTGGAGAATTCCATGGACTGTATAGTCCATGGAGTCGCAAAGAGTCAGACATGACTGAGTGACTTTCACTTCACTTCAGCCAATTTGGCAATATATCCTTTTATTGGCTTGCCTCTTTTATATTTCACTCCTGCGTTGTAGACATTTCCCAAATAAATGACTTACATGGAAGCCTCTGTTTCAGGCTCTGTTCTTTTGGAGAAGCCAGGCTAATACAGTTGGTACCCAGAACAGCCCAACTCTCAGGATAGATGGTTGGAGCTGGTTTACTGACAGTCATGGCAAAAACCCCACTGCTATTTGCAGTAGGCAGAATGGTTCCCACCCCCCAGCCAAAGATCTCTGCCTCTGGGAACCTGTGAATATGTAACCTTACATGGCAAAACCAGAAGTGATCCAGGTTGAGGACCTTATAATGGGGAGAAATCCTAGATTGTCCAGATAGGCAGGCCCAACATAATCACAGGATCCCTTAAAAGCAGATAACCTTTCTGTGCTGTAGTCTGAATGAGATGTGACTATAAAAGGATGACCAAAGAGATAGCCCGTTGCTAACGTTGAAGATGGGGAAAGGAGATCATGAGCCAAGGCATATGGGCCACCTCTAGGAGCAGGTAAAAGCAAGGCGGTGGGTGCTCCCCTGATGAGGAACCAGGCCTGATGCCACCTGGATCTTAGCCCAAAGAGACACATGATGGATTTCCATCTCAGAGCACTGTCAACAGAAGGTGAATGTGCTGTTGGTAAGCAGGGTGCTGACAAGCCTGGCTTGCAGGAGCAGCACAATTCCTGCTGAGCCTGTGGTCCGTAGGGATAGATGGCAGGTGAAATACTGGATCCTGTGGCACCTGTGGCACCTGATGGGATGTGGCAATGATAAAGCCTCTGGATTTGGCTAGCTTTTGTTAACTGTTTCGGAAACCTGTGGAGGGTTGCAGTGGGCAATGACAAGTTTAAGTCGTCAGGTTGAGGGCAGGAGGAAATGGAGGGGGCAGGATGAGATGGTTGGATGGCATCATTGACTCCATGGACTCGAGTTTGAGCAAGCTCCAGGAGGTAGTAAAGGACAGGAAAAGACTGGCATGCTGCAGTCCTTGGGGTCACAAGGAGTCAGACATGACTGAGAGACTGAACAACGACAACAATCAGCTCAAGGTATACTGAAAGCCCACGAGCCTTTGAAGTGAGAGTTAAGGAGAGCTTCTCTCCTGCAGCAGAGAGAAAACTACATAAAACAGGCACCAGGTTTACTGTAAGGCAGGCTGAGCTGCAAGGGAAATGAAATACTCAGCCTTGACCATTCCTTATCAAAGTCGCAGCCTCAATAGCAAGAGTAGGACAAGGCAGGGCAAACAGGGTAGAAGAGCCTGCAAATGCTGAAGACCAGGATCCCGCGAGTGTAGGGGGCTGGAGGGAGCAGCTCGTACTTCCTTTCCTGAAGAGCCTGCCAAGACCACTGGTGAGACCGACACCCGAGGATGCTTGACCGCCTCAAGATGTTCTTCCAACACCCTTATTCTCCAAACAAGGAACTGGTCCTGTCTCAACATAGGCTGAGCAGAGAAATAGAACCTCTGTCAGGGAGAAAGCACCTAGACCCTGAGGGAATTACAGAAGCTGGCTAACACGCTACTGTCAGGAACTAGAGGGGAATGTGTGCGAGTGGACCCTGAAGACAGCAAGCTGGGGATGGAGGTTGAGGCAGGATGACGGAGAGTTTATCATGGGAGCCTGTCCCCGTGAGGTGAACGTCACCTGATGCTGGTCCTGATATCACTGCCGGGATGGCTACTGAGGTTTGGATGTGAGTCTGGCATACCAGTGAGGTGGAGATGGTGGAACCGCTGTGCTATACGATTAAGGAAAGGCTCAGAAAGTTCCAAGAGGTGTGACTGTTAGAATGGACTCATTGTGAGTCTGAAGAGCCACCTAAGTTCCCAAGACACTGCCTTCACACAGGCAACAAAGACTGCAATGGGGAGGGGGCACCCCAATTCCCACAAGCTCAGTGATGACCGCCCCCTGCAGGCAGGGATGACAGTAGGAAGTGCCGTCATGAAACGGCATGCATGGGATTCCAGAGTGCCAGAGGCCATGTAGCATTACTTAAATGTCAGAGGCAAGGTGGACATAGTGAAATGGGCAGTGAGGTTAGAGTGGGAGTCAGGTGCTCGGTTTGCAGGGCTTTGGGACAGTGGCTAACAGATCAGAGTTCTGAGTGACAATTTGTAGAGTGTTACTTGTATAACCAAAAAGGAAAAAAGAGGCAAGCTGTGAGCAGTAGGCTGGTTTATGTAGCCTGTCACAATAAGAAAATTATGATTCCAGATCTGAGTTAATTTACAGATCCGTTGCACAATGAGTGGGGAGCCAAGATTCTGTGAAGAAAGGCCCTGCTACAAGTGCATATGATATGCACACCCAGGATGTTTAAGGCCTGTTGCATAAAAGGGGTGAACTGGACACCAGAGAACCCCAAGTACTATTACAGCCCTACGTGTAGACAGAGGGGATGGAGACCTGTGGAGACCAGGTGGTGGCTGGAGCTCTGGCCAAAGTCTATCCCACACTGGGGGTCTCATCTTGGGGTCCTTTCCTTCTTCTCCAAGTACCTATTTGGCATAAACACAGTTAGACCCCTGACCTGTGGAGTAAGAACCATTTTGAGAGGAGGCACCACGTGGAGACCTCTGAAAGTATGTCATCTCCCCAGCCATGTTAATAACTCGTAAGTAACCACATGAGGAAATGCATCCATCAGCGTCACCATCGGAGAATAATAAAGGACCCAAAGGTAATGGGTTCCATCGTAACCTCGTTTACTTACTTTACTCATCAGGCTCCTAAAGAGAGCAGATGGCTAATGAAGGATGATGGTGGACCGCTGTTAGTCTCAGTTTTCGCTGGATGTGAATTTTACACAAAGACTCTAGCACTGATATGCAGCTATTTGGGGGGAAATTTTCATTCTCAATTTATATCAAAAGGGAGCATTAAAGCAGTTTACAGACATACAGAACAGACTTATGGACACCAGGGGCAGGGGTTGGGGAGAAGGAGAGGTTAGGACATATGGAGATAGTAACATGGAAACTTTACATTGCCATATGTAAAATAGACCATGGGAATTTGCTGTATGACTCAGGGAACTCAAACCAGAGCTCTGTAACAACCTAGAGGGGTGGGATGGGGAGGAAGGTGGGAGGGAGGTTCAAGAGGAAGGGGACATGTGTATTCCTAAGGCTGATCTATGTTGATGTTTGGCAGAAACCAACACAATTCTGTAAAGCAATTAGCCTTCCATTAAAAAATAAACGTAAAATTAAAAAGCAGTTCACACTTTTCTGGGATAGACAGATATTCTCACGTATCCTGTTGCCCCAAGGCAATGTGAACTCTCCTGCTCTACATCACAAGATAGTCTAAAAGGACCTTCATCATCTTGATGCACTGCAGCACTTTATGCTGGTCCATGCAACAGCATTCTAGATGGATGTGGCATCAGAAGGTAGCTAGTCCTCCAGAGGCCGTACTAAGACTTGTGTGTGTCAGAGTGTGGGTGATGCTCTATGAAAATGCAGGGGCCAGGCCACACCGATGAAGTGTGTAGAGGACCAGTGACTTGAGGCACGTCTCTGTATGTTGTACCTTGTACCCTTTATCACTGAGATAGAGACACAGGGTTTAGTAGGCTTCTCTGGGTTTTGGAAACACACATGTTGCACCTGATATATTCCTCCAACCATTTATCAGGGCTGCTGGTTTCAAGTGGATGCCACAGAAAAAAGACCTACAGTAGTTTCAGGCTTCAGTGCAAACTGCATTGCTACTCTGACTAAGTGGTACTTAAAAACATGGTGGTGTGTTCTTTGGCCACCCCTGCAGAAGGTTATAGCACAGCCCTGCAGGATCCAGGAGTGAGGCCACGCTTTCTGCAACAGAGAACTCCTCAGGCTCTTGGCATGTTTCTGGGCCCTAGGAGAGACTGAGCACCTGATTATGGGTCACCAAGGGATCAAGCAGATCTCCTCGTGAGCTGAGCATTATCAGATCCACAGGGTCATACAATCAGACAGACAAAGCAACGATTCATCCTCACAGAGCTGAGGATGAATATACACAGGATATAGGTTCACCCTTCCTGTCTTCAGTGAATCCTCCAAGACCGTCATGCAAGTCCTAGAGAATACCTGATCCATTGTCATGTATGTTACATACCATTGCCTCAAATACCACATCTTTGGTAAAAGCAGCGGGGGCAATGGGCACATGACCATGGGATGTACTTCTCTTGCTAAGTTCCTCAGCAGCAGGAGCAGCCAGTACAGACAGAGCGATGGAGCAGCTCAATTAAGACACTGGCCATAGGGCAACATTCTGCAGGGCCGGGGTGCTGACTCCCAGGATGCAGTATGCATGCTTTAACACTGGCTCATAAATATATGTTCCTTGCTGTTAAAATATTGGACACCAATGGGTGGAAGCAGAATTGATTTTTCTTACCATGACAGTCTCTGATAGCTCAGTCGGTAAAGAATCCACCTGCAATGCAGGAGACCCTGGTTAGATTCCTGGGTCGGGAAGATCCCCTGGAGAAGGGATGGGCTACCCACTCCAGTATTCTTGGGTTTCCCTTGTGACTTATCTGGTAAAGAATCCGCCTGCAATGTTGGAGACCTGGGTTCAATCACTGGGTTGGGAAGATCCCCTGGAGAAGGGTAGCCTTTCCAGTATTCTGGGCTGGAGAATTCCATAGACCGTATAGTCCATGGGGTCGCCAAGAGTCGGAAATGACTGAGCGACTTTCACTCACTCACTCACCATGACAGTCAAGCACCCTCTTGAAGAATTTGTATTTCTATACTTTGGCCACCTGATGTGAAGAACTGACTCATTGGAGAAGACTGTGATGCTGGGAAAGATTAAAGGCGGGAGGAGAAGGGGAAGACAGAGGATGAGATGGTTGGATGGCATCACTGACTCAATGGACATGAGTTTGAGCAACCTCCAGGAATTGATGATGGACAGGGAAGCCTGGCGTTCTGCAGTCCATGGAGTCACAAAGAGTTGGACACGATTGAGTGACTGACCTGAACTGACTGAGCAACTAACACTTTCACTTCTGACTCCAAAACTGGGGGCAGGGCCTCATAGTCTGTTTTAACACACCTTCTGGGTAGTTCTGGTGACCTGGAACTTGAGAATCACCCCTGGGACTTATCTGACTAATCCTACTGCATTAAGTCCCTCCAGCTCTCACCCCATGAAGAAGACTGACAGCAATGGATCAGACTTAATGGAGGAAAAATATGAGGAGGGCTGAGGGTGGGCTGTGTCCGACCATAGATTCCAGATCCTTTCAGCCACACTTCCTTCTCCAGCCCTGATGCAGCAACCATTGGGGCAAGCTGGGTGGCTTCATGCGGCCCCTACTTGACCCATCTTGTCCCAGGGCCAACTGTATGTACCTCTTACTTCCTGCCTTGGGGTTGCGCTGGCTCTAAGGCATGAGAAGCATGGGGTGTCCCCATGGCCCTCACTCATCACAATCTGGAGGGGCAGATGGCATTGTGGGGCCCAAGGAGCTGCTGGACAGACACTTGCCCTTTGAGTACCCTGGGCAGACTCCTCAGAGGTGTTTCATAAGGCTCCTCAGAGCATCCTACAGGACTGGGTGACAGTCACCTGGAGCACGGGCCACCCTGTAACGAGCCTCCCTGCTTCTCGCTTCTACTCTCTTTCCTGCTCTCTAGGATCACTTCCCAAATCAATCACTCTACATGGAGCCTCTGTCCTAGGCTCTGCTCGGAAGGAACCCCATCTCAAACCTTTGTTGCTTGGAATGCTCACGGCTGGCTTTCCAAGAGTCACTCCTGCTCTCATTCAGATCTCAGATCGTCGGCTACTCAAACCAGACTTCCCCAACATACAAAGTGGCAAGCCTCTAATATCAGATTACTGTATTTGAATTACTGTATTACTGTATCTGTAATAAATGTATAGCATCTATTACTATCTGATATTTTAGAAAATGTTGTTGCTGTTGTTAGTACCTTTGTTCAGCACAAGACTATCCCACACAGGAGAGGAAGGACTTGGCCTATTTTTGATTTTGCAGGATCTTGAACAGTGCCTGGTATATGGTAATGTAACGCAATGTGTCTGCTCGGTCCTGTCTGACTCTGCAATCCCATGGACTACAGCCCACCAGGCTCCTCTGTCCGTGGGGATCCTCTGAGCAAGAATACTGGAATGGGTTACCCATTTCCTCCTCCAGAGGATCTTCCCAACCCAGGGATTGGGCCCATGTCTCTTGTGTCTCCTGCATTGACAGACAGGTTCTTTACCATGGAGCTAGCTGGGAAATTCATTCAGCAGTGGGATTCAAACCCATGCCTCTGGGGGATACTGCTATCTGAACACAGTACCCTGGATTGCTTGGCTATGCTATTTTGCAGCACCTTAAATCGTGCATAGCACGTGGTTGGCACTGTGTAAATATTCCTTGAGTAACTGAATGAAAGCTAGAGTTTGAGAACAAGACAAGATTGCAAACCAAGCTAGAACTGAGCTAACAAACATTTGGGAGGGGCAGGGGGAAATGCGTATCTTAAATTTAAATTTATTTAAAAATTACAAAAAGTCTCCACTCAAGTTGGTGAAAAAAATTTTAAAGCAGCAACAATGATCTTAGTTAATTACCAGCAATCTAATGCAATTTATAAAATTGAACAAAATTTGGAAGTGTGTCTTATGCCTCTATAGACACGGGATCCTTTCTTTAGGTCCTTGTCTTTAGGGTCTGGTAGTATCATTATTGGAACACTTTCCAAAGCCTTTTTCTTTTGGACTCTATGCAAAATAATTCGATAGACCCCTGTGATGGAGCTTCGGGCATCTCTCCCTTGGTTATTGCGAATGTGCTCTTCCGTAATGCCCAAGTGTTCTAAAGTGCTTTTGACCTCATTTTCTTCTTCTTTGAGGCTGCTGGTCTCTGACAGATGTTTGGGATCTAGCTGGAAAGGCTCCAAAGGGGTGGGGTATGGCACCCCTTGCATCCACTCATTGTTCATGATGGAGTCGATTCCGTACCTCTCTGCGGGTACTGGCTGGAGGACTCCCCGGATGAGACGGAGGCAGGGCTCTGACACGTGCGGAGGCACGCTGTAGGTGCCTTCCAGGATGCTCTTCTTCAGTTTGGCCACGGTCTCTGCCCGAAATGGCATGGTGCCAGTCACCATGAAGTAGAGAAGCACCCCCAAGGCCCAGATGTCCACATAAACGCCGACGTAGTGCTCATCTCGAAAAAGTTCAGGCGCCGCGTAGGGTGGAGACCCACAGAAAGTGTTCAGCATTTCACCTTTTTTACTGACTGTGCTGAATCCAAAGTCGCCCACCTTCACACAAGTATTATTGGTATAGAACACATTTTCTGCTTTCAGATCTCTGTGAATAATTTGGTTTTCATGCTGTGGAAAAAGACAAAGGAGGGAAAGTCATCATTCTCAAAGTAAAAACCAACATTAAAGACGCAGTAGTTGCTCTGAAACAGTGAGGTGATGTTGGTGTAACAACAGAAATTCAATGGAGATCAACTTCAGTCATGGCAGATCTCAGACCTTGCAAGCTGCCCTGGCATAACCTTTAGCCAAATGTAACACCTGTACCCTCCAAGCAGACCAAAGGTTCTGTTCTGTGGAGTCAAGGCTGGAGTCTGTCCCCCACGTGGACCTAGGAATTAGTGCCAAAGTAAGGCCTTGATGGGCTTCCCTCCTAGCTCAGTTGGTAAAGAATCTGCCTGCAATGCAGGAGACCCGGGTTCGATTCCTGGGTCAAGAAGATCCCCTGGAGAAAGAAATGGCAACCCACTTCAGCATTCTTGCCTGAAGAGTCCCATGGACAGAGGAGTCTAGCAGGCTACAGTCCATGGGGTTGCAAGAGTCNCCTCCTAGCTCAGTTGGTAAAGAATCTGCCTGCAATGCAGGAGACCCGGGTTCGATTCCTGGGTCAAGAAGATCCCCTGGAGAAAGAAATGGCAACCCACTTCAGCATTCTTGCCTGAAGAGTCCCATGGACAGAGGAGTCTAGCAGGCTACAGTCCATGGGGTTGCAAGAGTCAGACAAGACTTAGTGACTAAAGAGAGAGAGAAAGAGAAAGACCTAGATCTTGTGAAACACAATGAAACAGTAATCCTTCACCTCTGAGACCATATGTGGGTTTTCCTGACTGAGCAATCTCTCGAGTAGGGCCAACCTCAAGAAGAAAAAGAGCCCTCCTCTGACCCCCTACCCCTGCTCCTTTGGATGGGCTCCTCTCAGTTCAGTTCAGTTCAGTCGCTCAGTTGTGTCTGACTCTTTGCGACCCCATGAATCGCAGCACGCTAGGCCTCCCTGTCCATCACCAACTCCCGGAGTTCAAACTCACGTCCATTGAGTCAGTGATGCCATCCAGTCATCTCATTCTCTGTCATCCCCTTCTNCCACAGACAGCAGCCCACCAGGCTCCCCCATCCCTGGGATTCTCCAGGCAAGAGCACTGGAGTGGGTTGTTATTTCCTTCTCCAATGAATGAAAAGGAAAAGTGAAAGTGAAATCGCGTCTGACTCTTCACGACCCCATGGACTGCAGCCCACCAGGCTCCTCCGTCCATGAGAGTTTCTAGGCAAGAGTACTGGAGTGGGTCGCCAGTGCCTTCTCCGCTGAGCCACTAGGGAAGCCCAAGATTACTGGACTGGAGTGGGTAGCTTATCCCTTCTCTGGGGGATCTTCCCAACCCAGGAATCAAACTCGGGTCTCCTGCTTTGCAGGAGGATTCTTTACCAGCTGAGCCTCTATCTTACAGACGTGAAAATAGAAGCAGCTAGTTTAAAGTAAGCGTGTCAGTGGTTTTGTTAAAGTAGGTCATAGGTCTCCCAGAAGACAGCGGCAGGATTTCCCGGTGCCTGATGTGCCCACGTTGGCTCAGGGTGTCCTCAATATCTCAATATCGTGGGGGAGGCTCTACCGAGCGGAACCCTGGGGGCTCCTGCACCCTCCCTCCACAGGCCATGCTCCAGGCAGAGGGACGGGCCGCCCCGGCCAGCCCCCCAGGGTTGGGGGGGATAGCGGGAGTCGGGGTCCCCTCCCTCGTCGTGGCTTTCCTACTCTTCAGTCTTTGGGATTAAGAATCCGGGCAGCTGTTCACCTGAAACAGAAACTTTGGTTTTGCGTAGCCCGGTAGGCGAACTGTTATTTTATTTATTTTTTATAATTCGCACAGCACACAATCCACCCATAGTGTGCAATTCCATGGTTTTTTAGTACCCTTGGAATTGTAAAGCCATCCCCACAATGCAGGAGACCTGGGTTTGATCCCTGGGTCGGGCAGATCACCTGGAGGTAGGGCGCGAGCTGTAGTTTTTAAGGGCTAGAATAGTGAATTCCGTCCTTCAGTTTGGCAGCTTGCCGGTAGGACCTCTCCGCCCTGTCCTCCCAGCGCCCACCCGGCTTCAGTTCAGGTGGCCCTTCGCCGCTGCCCCCTCCCGCCCGGGAGCGGCACGCTGGCTCCTCGCACTGCGTGCAGGTCAGGCGGCTGTCCCAAACCGCCCTTTAACACCATCCTAGTTTTGGTTTTTCAATTGTTTACCTGAGTGGTTGTGAGCAGAGACTGCCCTCCCCGGGCCGGGTCAGAGTGAGGCAAGAGAGGAGCTGTGAGGAGAAGCCCTTCCTGAAATTCTACACCCTATGCCTGCTCACTCTAGTCCCAACCTGCTTCCTCCACTTTGTGTTAAATCAGATTCTAGCCATGCCTCCTCTAACACTAATGTATAATCATAGGAAACATTTTAAAATCCCTGGTGTTCTGGATTGCCACTAAGTGGTAGAGATCGCAGTTCCATGAAGAACTAGGTCTCTAAGTCCACCCCTTCAACAAATGTTCAGGCAGTACCTACTGTGCTCCAGATGGTGAAGAAGACAGACATGTGAGACAGAGGGACTTTGAGAAAAACCTTATTACACTGTGGCGTGTGTTAGGAAGGGGTGCAGATGGGAGAACAGACAGCTCCCCATTAAGAAGTGATATGCCCTGTGACTAGGAGGTGAGGAAGGAGGCCCAATACCTGGCCATGGGAAAGGGACAGTGTGCCAGGTCTGGGCAAAATGTCGTGTTTGTGTTTGAAGATCCCACTATGTTGGACATTGAGAATTGAAAGGGGTGGGGCGTGGAGGGGAAGGAGTCACTAACCAGCCCGGAGCAGTAGGCAGGTAGCACATGACCCAGAGCCTTAGAAGTTATTCCAAGAAATGTAGCCCTGGGTCTTCCCTGGTGGTCCAGTGGTTCAGAATCTGCCTTCCAATGCAGGGGAAATTCCTGGTTGGGGAACTAAGACCCCCATGTGCCTCAGGGCAGCTCGCCCCATGCCCTGTCAAGACTACTAGAGAGAAGCCTGTGCACTTCAACAAAAGATCCCACGTGCTGCAACTAAAACCTGATGCAGCCAAATAAATATTTTTTTTTAAAGAAAGAAAGAAATATAGCTTTGGAGAAAGGAAATGAAGAAATAGGTTATATGTGAAAAAAAATGTTGCCTGACCTATCAGTAAAGAATGTTGCAGCCATCAAGGCTTCACATTACAGCCGCTGAAGGTGAGCCCTGAGGGAACTGGGGATGGAAATGGGATGCCAGCCATCAAGCAGTCAGCCGGCAGTCACCCCCATCCACAACCCCAGCCCCCTGCACCCGAGGAGACTCAGGGGGAGAAAGCACAGGATACTGGCTCCATTAGCTGAGGTGGTATATCCGAGGAATGGCTTCAATGAGTCCAGACTCTTGCATCTTCCCAGTCATAGAGAGGTGCTGAGTTCCTTAACTTCAGATACCTGGTTTTCTTTAACAGTAATCTTTTGGACTTCTGACTACCTGGTCTTTGTTGCAAGAACTCCTATATATTCCGGCTCCTCCTATACCTCTTCAGAGCAATCTCTCAGAGATATCCTGGAGACTGTGTCCCCCGCTTAAGTCCTCAGTTTTGTCTGCTGAATAAAAGATAATTCTCAACTTTTAGGCTGTGCTTTTCATTTTCAAATGACAAGCATAGATTAAGAGGTACAAACTTCCAGTTATAAAATAAAAGTCACAGGGATGTAATATATAGTTTAGGGAATATAGTCAATAATATTATAACTCTATATGGTAACAGATGACTTATGGTGATCATTTTGTATTGTATAAAAATATTGGATCACTATGTTGTATACCTGAAAGTAATATAATTTCTTTTTACCAGGGAAGCCCATTATAATATTGTAAGTTAATTGTAGTTCAATTTTTTTAATTGCCTTTATTTTTAGAGAATAAAACATTTTATTCTTAACGTTTATTCTTAAAATGTGGGAAGACATTATAAGGTTTTAAGGGATTGTCATAATCTGATTTCCATTTTATTCTTTTAAAAATAATTTTTTTTGGTTGCACTGGGTCTTCCTTACAGTGAGTGGGATTTCTCTAGTTGCAGCTTGAAGGCTTCTCTTGTGGAGCACAAGTTCTAGAATGTACAGGTTCTCTAGTTGTGGTGTGAGGACTTAGCTGCTCCGAGGCATGTGGGATCTTAGTTCCTGGACCAGGAATCGAACCTATGTCCCCTGAATTGCAAGGTGGATTCTTAATCATTAGACCATCAGGGAAGTCCCTGATTTCCTTTTTAGAATGCATACGCAGGCTGCAGTGTGGGGAATGGATAGGAGCAGAGGATGCCTAAGGGCAGGGCAGTGTTTTTGGAGGTGATGATAGCAATGGCAGAGAGAGGACTCCCTGGGTAGTGGCAGAGAGGAGAAAGAAAGAAGCAGAGAAATTTGAAAGGTAAACCTCCCCTTTCTCCAGATTTAGTGAAAAGACTGACACATTCTTTAAACCAGGACCTACAAACTCAGATGTCTCTAGAGGCTAGGGTGGAAATAAGGTGGCAGGCTTACTGTAAGGCAACAGGGAGTAGTGGGGACTGTGGCATCCTGAGGAATACATGCCTCAGAGCAAAGAGGTAGCTGTTACTCAACTTCAGACAATTGTTACTATTGGGAATGTGGACTCGGTGTCAAATCTAATGTTTTTCAAGAGACATCGGAATTGCAATGCAATCATTCTAATCATTGTGTCAACAACTAATTCCAATTTTTCAAACCTAGAGTGGATCAACCAAAAATCTGTCTTTAGGACCAAGGAGATAAGGGGAAGGAAAAGATACTAGAACCTAGAGAGTGCTGTGTAGAGACAGCCGCCTTGAGAGGAGCCACAACCATTCTTCCAGAGTACAGCTGGCCCTATCAACCTCACAGTCAGGCCGGGGGGACAGGGCTCAGACTCTTGCTCTCTTTCCTTTGATCCCCTGCAAGATCTCCCTACAAACCAAACCCAGCTGGAACCTAGAGGACTATAGTCTGGGACAGAGCGGAAAATGAAGGGTGGAAATGGACCTGGGGAAGCAGATGGGAGATGTCCAGCACAGCAAGGTTGGAGGGTGAGAGAGCAGAATGCAGTAGAGTGAAAAACAAGGGGCGTGCCCCGAGTCATGGCATCAGGGAAGGTTTTCTAACACTTTCCCTGGAGTCTGAGTGTTAACTAGAGGGAAGTAGGGGAGAAACAATACGGAGATATACACATGGAGGTGGATACATATGGAGGGGTGTATAGAGATGTACAGGAGAAAAGACCTTGAGACAGGAAAGCCCCTGACACCTTAGGGGACTGGTCTATACACTCTTTTGATTAGCTTCCTTTACTAATAAAACATTTTTAACCATATCTTTCTGCCTTTTCATTACTGTTCATGGGGTTCTCAAGGCAAGAATACTGAAGTGGTTTGCCATT
>SJYA01002586.1:1654989-1741538 GCA_006410615.1 Neotragus moschatus
AAAAAAAAAAAAAAAAACAAACACCAGTAGGCCTTATTGGTTAAGCTTTACTAGTGCCTGTGTGAGTCTTCCAGCTCTGTTCTCCTGGGGGATTTCAGCGTGAGGAACCCACCAGAGAGTACTGCCATGCGTGGCTCCCTCCCACATCTCTTCTCACTACTACTGGATTTTCAGAGGATGTTATTATACTGACTTAACTCACCAAGGATTGTTTGAATGTTTATTACTTATACTGCATGTGGGGGAAGCCTGAGGATCTGTGAGACACAGTGTCTGACCAAGGAGCCTATGACCAGGACACACAAGCCTTTCGCTCTATCTGGATTTGTTAGGCTCCCAACCTTTATTATTCATTCATACTTTCTCTTGGGCTCCAAGATGGTCATTTAGCTCCTCTACTTCACGACCTCTGGGTATGTCCAATTCAGGGCTTCAAAATCTGCACTCTCAAATCCATTTCTTCTCCAGGAGTCACTGTTCAGTACTGAGGCTGGAAACCTAGCCTTTTTAATTTTATTTCTTCTCCTCCCTGTCCCCTCCTGCTTCTCCCCCATGCAGTCGACCACAGGTTTTCAATATTCTGAAATAGTCTTCAAACACATCCTCTTCTCTTCATCCTCACTGTCACTTCCTTAATTGAGCTGGACATCATCATTTGGACCATTAGACTAATATTTGATTCTGACATCCCTGACTCTTGGCAGGCCTCAACTTCAGTTCACTTTCCTCACTAAAATAAAAATTAATACTTTTGAGGCTTCCCAGGGGGCATAATGGTAAGAGAATCCACCTGCCAATGCGGAAGACACAAGAGATGCGGGTTCGATCCCTGGGTCAGGAAGAGCCCCTGCAGGAGAAAATGGCAACCCACCCCAGTATTCTTGCCTGGGGAATTCCATGGACAGAGGAGCCTGGAGGGCTACAGTGCATGAGGTTGCAAACAGGCAGACGTGACTGAGCAACTAACACTTTCACTTTTCACTCAGTTATTTGGCTGTGTTGGGTCTCAGTTGTGGCACCCACAGTCTTTGACTTTTGTCAGTAAGCAGGATCTTTAGTTGCAGGGGGTGGGATCTAGCTCCCTGACCAAGGACTGAACCTGGGCCCCTGCACTGAGAGAGCAGAATCTTAGCCACAGGACCACCAGGGAAGTCCCCCTCACTGCATTACTTTTACATCTCCAGACACTCCTCACCCTGGCTTATACTTCCACTCACTTTACATCTCTCTCTGCCTGCCATCCCCCTCCCCCTTGTATCATTTCCCCACAAACCTCAAGACAGATCACAAGCCTTCCCTGATCAACTGACCCTCTCCTGATCTCAGGTTCGGTTGAGCACACCCTTTGTCCCTCACCGGGTGACAGCACTTATCAAATGTTTCCTGTCTGTCTCCATTACTTACTGAGAGCTCCTGTCAAGCAAGAACTGTATCTTATTCACCTCTGCAAGGCACAAGAGAGTTAATTATGCTTTTTTTAAAAAAATGAATGAACCGATGAATAAATAAATCAAGAGAGAAGGAGAAAGGGTTCTAGAAACATGAGACTAGCATGACAGAGAAGACGACAGGGAAGAAGGGGTCAGGAAGGGCAGTGTCAGAGGAAGGGCCAGGCACTGTGGCCGCCTTTGCTTTTGTTTGAGGCAACAGATGGGACATAAAATATTCAGAAGCTGAGTGTGTCATCTCTTTTGAGAAATTTCCTCATCAGCTAAAATGGGACTCATGGTGGTTTCAGCCTGCTCTGTCTGCTTGCAAGGCTCAAGGGAATCTGAGCCATTAGCTATAAAAATAAACTCCAGCCAGCGGGGGGCCTGTACGGAGCCTTCTCCCGAGGGATCATGAGCATTGGGCGCCTTTTTATAAACTACTGTCCTGGGAGCTACCCCTGGCACTGAAACCTTCCATTTCCCTGGGAATCTCCTCCGTGATCTTATCCAGATTGTCCATGTTTCCTAGAAAACCTGATGACAATTCTGGGCCAGCTGGCATTGTATGGGAACCACATTTAAACAACTCGCTCTTCAGACGATGTCATCTGACACGGCTTGGTAACAGAACAGGGTATTTGGAATTCCCAGCAAGGTTAAACCACTCCCTGATAAATCTTCTCTCATTGTAGAGGTGAAGATTTTAGAGGAATGTCCCTCTGTCTTTCTGTCCCAGTCCCCTCCAAGTAGTCTAACGTCCTCCCTCTTGTCACAAGTCATAGTCCTTTAAAAAAAAAAATTATTTATTTGGCTCTGCACCAGGTCTTAACTGCAGCATTGTTGTTCAGTCACTCAGTCAGTCCTACTTGTTGCCACCTCATGGACTGCAGAAATCCAGGCTTCCCTGTCCTTCATTATCTCCTGGAGTTTGCTCAAACTCATGTCCCTTGAGTCGATGATGCCATTCAACCATCTCATCTTCTGTCATCCCCTTCTTCTCCTGCCCTCAATCTTGCAGAATCTTTAGCTGCATCATGTGAACACTTAGTTTCAGCATTTAGAACCTTAGTTTCCTGACCAGGGATCAAACCCAAGCCCCCTGCATTGGGAGTGGGGTGTTTTAGCCACCAGACCACCAGGGAGGTCCCACAGTATTCTGGTCTTCACTCTGTCATCTTCCTTAAGTTCTTGCTTCCTAGTACATGACCCCAGAGAAAGCAATGGCACCCCACTCCAATACTCTTGCCTGGAGAATCCCATGGATGGAAAGGCCTAGTGGGCTGCAGTCCATGGGGTCGCTACAAGTCAGACACGATTGAGCGACTTCACTTTCACTTTTCACTTTCATGCACTGGAGAAGGAAATGGCAATCCACTCCAGTGTTCTTGCCTGGAGAATCCCAGGGACGGGGGAGCCTGGTGGGCTGCTGTCTATGGGGTCGCACAGAGTCAGACACGATTGAAGCGATTTAGCAGCAGCAGCAGAGGCAGCAATACATGAACTGCCTGGCTCTTTCTTCACCCTCACATCAGTTTGCGTCTGGGCCCCCCTTCTTCACGCTCTCAGTTCCCTTTGTTCTCACCTTCCTATTCTTTCCTGAGCTCTCTTCCAGGAGAACCAGAGGAGAGATGAGCATGGGACCAGGGTGAGGCCATCCGGGGACAAGTCCGTAAGTCAGGAGGTGAAGTCCAGGACTCATTTTCCTGTTGCATCAGTACAGCATGTGCAGGGACCTGCCATTACACTTTCTGGCTTTTGTTTATAGGTTGAACTCATTGAACTGATTTTCCTCTGCCTGTGCTTTTAGCCGCCTTTCCCTCCTCTGCCCCCATACCATTCCATAGGCAGAGGTGACACTGGGCCTTTGCTAGCAAGGGTCCTCTGTGGGGGGTTATCAGTGAGGAGAGCATGGCGGTGAGGCCTCGGAGGCATCATCTGCACAAGCAGGAAAAGCCACTCTCTCTGAAACCCACGGGGCTAGAGTTAAGCTAACCCTGTAACACAACAGGCAAGTAGCCTTTGGCATTTGAGATGACGGTCACTATGTAAACGCCGATTGTTGATCCTCTTTCTTCTGTCCTCCTCACATAACAATGTCTACAGAATTAGATGCTCTGCTGCCGTTGGCCAGCGGCAGTTCCCTGCTTAACTGGCTACAGTCTCTGTCACGATGTGTCATCATTTCGCTGTGCTCTCCACTCTCCCTTCTCAGAGATGCTTCTCTGGACCTTGGGCTTTTCTGACAGTGAGGTGGGCCGTGTGACCCAAGGGCCTGCCACTGACTTGACGCAGGCAGGCCCTTGACTCAGCGGTGGCCCATCACCGGCTGGCTAGTGAGCAGTTATATTCTCTCTCTTTAAAATCTGAGCTGCAATAGGATGAGACTGGTCAGATGGAGGCGGGCAATAAAACTGAGAGATTACACAGATATGGGCAGCAGTCACTGTTGGTGATGTGCTTTTGGATAACTAAGCACAGCAGACCACTCTGCAGAAAGACGTATGAAGTAGAATGAGAAAACATGTGGCCCCAGAGAAAGGGGAAGTGGAGAGGGTAACCTCCATCCCTGAAACCTGGCTCCACCACCCCAATGTGGGGCCACAAAGTTCTCCTGCACACAAGTCACCTCGTCACTGCACCGAAATCCTGAGGAAGCTTGGGTGCAGCAAAAAGGAAGCTGAGTTCTAACCCCGCCTCTGCCCATAACCTCAGGACAGCCACTCCTGAACCTGTTACTCCCACTTGTAAAACACAGGAGGATGAGATGAGGTCAGTGTTTCCCAAAGCGGAACTTTGAACACTTGTGGGGCATGCAGTGATTTTAGTGCAAGGAAACAGCCTTAAATAGCACCAAACCACAGCATAAAAATGTTATTTTCATATCATTTAAGAGTTAAGAGTATCAGTTAAGAGTTCTCCCTTAACTCTCCTAAGTAAGGTAAAGAGAAACTCAGATGGGTTTCTGGCATGTTTTAAATTACTTTCAGTCATTTGTTAAGTTTCCTTAAAAAATTTTTTTTTAATGTAAGATATCACATTAGTAATTTCTTATATTGAATACATGTTGAAATGACAATAGTTTGGACATTAAATAAAATATTGTTAAAATTTTTTAAAAAATTGGCTGCCCTGGATGACTTGTGGGATCTCAGTTCCCTCAGCAGGGATTGAACTCGTGCCCCCTGCAGTGGAAGCGTGGAGTCTTAAGGACTGGACTGCCAGAGAATCCCCCCATTAAAATGTTTTGAAAGTTGTTAAGAGAATAGATTTAAAAGTTCTCACTATACACACACACACAATTGTAAGTATGTGAGGGGATGAATGTATTAAATAACCTTATCCAGGTAATCAGTTTGCAGGATACACATATATAAAATCAGAACGTTAATTTAGATTTAAGCAATATTGTATGTCAATTACATCTCAATAAAGCTGGAAAAATAAATACAACTTTTAAATTTGTCTTGTATTACTTTTACCACTAGCTTCTATTCACAGGTTTTCAAGACATTAATATCAAATTTCCATCTGAAATAAGTTTAAGTAAAATATAGATGTGCACAGTGATAGCAACCATTTATCGAGTGGCTACTATGTGCCATGTAGTTCATGTTATTCCTAATTTTTCCCTACAATTCTAAGAATAATTATCTCTGTTTTGCAGTTAAGGCAACTGAGGACCAAAAGAATGAGTATAATATGCACAAAGTCAAATACTTAGCAAGTGAATGAACAAGGATTTGAAGCCCATGCTCTGAAGCCCATGTTTTCAGATTTGTCTGTTTCTGAAGCCCACGTTCTTTCCACTCTCTCTTGCTTCCTCTCCACTAGAATTGAATATCTGAACCCACATTCAGGAAAGAGTTCCAAGTTGGCCACATCCAGTAGGGTTTGCTCAAACATCAGCCCCTCTGCCCTCTCTGCCACTTTGGGTACTCTCTCCTTTCTGAACTCCTCTCCTTGTTAGTGTTTATCCAATTTCTTGTCTCCCCTTCCTGATCAAGTCTTCCAACTGCTGTCTCAATCTCCAACCCCTCAGCTCTCCCTATGTGTTTTATCTTTTGCCCCTCACTCTTGCTCTAGACCACTGAAAAATTCTTTTGCCCGTCACTCTTCCTCTACACCATTGAAAAGAAACATCTGTCCTAATTTAGATTTAAATCCTATAGGCTTCCCTGGTGGTTCAGACAGTAACGAATCTGCCTGAATGTGGGAGACCCAAGTTTGATCCCTGGGTAGGTGGAAGATCAGATGCCCTGGAGAAGGAAATGGCAACCCCTTCCAGTATTCTTGCCTAGAGAATTCCATGGACAGAGAAGCCTGGACAGCTACAGTCCATGGGGTTGCAAAGAGTCAGACACGACTAAGCAACACACACACACACATACACACACACACAAGATCTGGAGAGTTCCATGAACAGAGGAGCCCGGACAGCTATAGTCCATGGGGTTGCAAAGAGTCAGACATGACTGAGCAACACACACACACATGGTTTACTTTTATGTAATCAGTGCTCCTGGCTGCATTCTGTCAGTGAGGAGCCCAAGGCTCACAGTGGTGCTGTCATGCACCCAGGTAGGTAAGATGAGTAGCCGAGATGTGAAGGCATGAACCCAGACACTTGGGCTCAGAGCAAGACAGAAGGGGGACGCTGCAGTGACTTGGGTGTGGGAGGGGATTGTCGGGGGCAGGATGTGTGTGTGCTGCTTTCTCTATAGGGATCCAACAGGGATGAGAGTGGGATGGGATTGGAGTTTAGAGAAGAAGAGAAAAGAAAATTCTAACATAAGAAAGAACAGCCTTGAAGACGTGGTGGCAGCCTGGCTCCAAGAAGAATAAATGTCAGTATGGGACTTGCAGGGAGAGAGCAGAACCCATGGGCTTTAGAAAGTCGACAGATGATACTGAATTGCAGGTGTGCTTTTTCTGTCTAGTAACTCCATTAAGTCGATCTCCAAGGTTAGCTAAATTCCAGGTAACTTGGAGAAGTTCCCACGTGGGTTCTCCTCACAGCTCCTGAGGCCCAGGCAGTGGGCACTGCTGGTCTAGAGTCCAGAGGGGCTAGCAGTCAAGCAAGCACGGGTCAGTGGTAGAAAGCAAGGAGCTAACAACAGTGAGAATTGGTGCAGGGCAGATGAAGCAGAGAATATCCTGAGATCAAGTCCCTTTTCCCCAAACCTCACAGATGCAGCAGCCTCAGGTAAGGAGGAGAGACTGGACCTGCTATCCACTGACCATCCAGGAGGGTCCCTGTGCCATTGGTATTGACACACAAATATAGACAGAAGTTACAAATAAGGACTTGGAACATGAGTGGCCTTGGAACCAAGCCACACTCCACTCGGCTTCTCCAAGGCGTAACTGGAGAGAACACCCTCAGTGTTTGAGGTCACTACATGGTATAGCAGAAGAGTTTTTGGAGTCAAAATCATCTAAGATGACACTGCTAAAGCCACACTGGACTTCTTTGGATCTTAGTTTCCTTATCTACAAAGTGAAAATAAAAACACCGAGCTCACACCATCACTGTGAAAATGAACTGCGATAACGACGGACAGCAGCTGCCCTAATGCTTGCCCTTAGCAGGGACTCAGTGATGTTGTCTACCGGCTTCCCTGGCCCCAGACTCCTAACCCGCCCCCCAAACCAGGTCCCCACACCCTGGACATCACCCGCAGAGGTCAGTTCCTACCTTTGGTTAGAGAGTGAATCCCCAGCTTGACTTGGGAGAAGTTCCCACTTCCGATCTCCCCTCGGATGCGATAGAAGCCGATCCGCTTGCCCAGAGTGATCTCCCTCACCACCTTCTCATCCTGGGACATGTCCTGGGTCAGCTTCTCAAAGGGTGTCAGCTGGCGAGGCTCTCCCTCCTCGTCCTCCTTGGTGCACTCCGTCTGACAGCCACTCTCCTCGCTCTCCTGCCGACCCCACCTGGCACAGTGGGGGTTCACCAGGCTGCCTCCATTCACATACACAGCAGTCATCGTCCACAGCGTGCTCACCTCTCCATCTCCGCAGAGGCACCGTGCAGGGGAGGATGGGGAGGAGAGGAAGGGGCCCAAGGGGGATGGGAGATGGGACTTAAAGGCTGTAAGGGCCCTGTGTCCTTGAGAGCTGGGCAAAGACTCCTGGATGCACAAACCCCTTTCTAGGCTTCAGTCAGCTGAAGGCAGAGACCAATCCCAGCAATGCCTACCCAGCCAAGCCCAAAGCTGCCCGCCTCACTCGAGACAGTTCACACTCTCCTTCAGAGTGAACTTCCCTGCTCTAACTGGACCATCAGGCATGCATCCAGGTACCCTAGCCTTAATCAGGCTCCAAGAACTTTCTGGCCGGCTTGCTGATGCTCGGTGGTAGGTGGCTCTGTCCCGAAACAAAGGCTCCAGTTTGCTATTTCCTTTGATGGTCAGAAAATCTTCTGCCCTGATGTGTAAAAGCCCCCAGGAGGCCCCCAGCTCCCCACTGCTGGTGTTTAGCTCTGATCTTCATTTTGCACTTTCGCCGGCAAGTCGCAGGTCCCTGGAGACCTGACAATCCAGACCCCAGGAAAGAAGAAACTTGCAAATCAGCCTTCCGGTCACACAGGCAGCTAGAGGAGGATTAAATCCCTGCAATGCCACCTTAGCCGGCCTTAATTTAGACGAGCTTGCCTCTAAGCCGTGAGCAGTCTCAAAAATTTGGTGGGTGCTGATTCATCCTAAGAACAGAGAATAAGAAAATACATTAGCCCATGTTAACACACTGGACAGCATTGATAATGAATGCAGAACTGCTGGGGAAACAACAATCGAAAAGCATCTACACATTTGGTTCTGACTCATATCATAGTAAATGCTTGATCACACACGATTTAGTCAGAAGAAAATATACATGCACACAAACACACCTGTCAACATTTCAGAAAAATCCCTCACAGGGTATAATATTTCTAGCAAAGTGACATCTCTATTTTTGTTTCTAGCAAAACAATTTTTCTTTTTATTGATGTTTAGGGAAATAAGCAAGTTGACTTGGCTGGCTTTAAAGCAAGACTTTTAAAACTATACGATAGTCATGATGATAAAGGTTTCCTATTAATATTAGTTTTCAAAAGTTCTTACATTGATTCAAATAACAGTGTATTTCCTGATGCGAAGAGCCAACTCATTGGAAAAGACCCTGATGCTGGGAAAGTTTAAGGGCAGGAGGAGAAGCAGGCAACAGAGGATGTGATAGTTGGATAGCATCACCAACTCAGTGGACTTGAGTTTGAGGAAACTCCAGGAGACAGTGAAGGACAGGGAAGCCTGGCATGATGCAGTCCATGAGGTCGCAAAGAGTCGGACATGATTTAGCAACTGAATAACAACAACAAATACTTCCTTTACCCTGAATGCTCCCATAGGACTTTTCCTACAGGGGCTGCTCCTGCTCTTTCTTTCTGTAGTATTCTTTGTGCGTGCATGCGCATGCTTAGTCCCTCAGCTGTGTCTGACTTTGAAATCCCACGGACTGTGGCCCACCAGGCTCCTCTGTCCACGGGATTCTCTAGGCAAGAATCCTGGAGTAAGTTGTCGTTTCCTGCTCCAGGGGATCTTCTTGGCCCAGAAATGGGGCCTGAATCTCTTGTGCCTCCTGCATTGGCAGGCAAGTTCTTTACCACTGGACCATCCTGGAAGACAGGTATTCTATCAGTTCAGTTCAGTCACTCAGTCGTGTCCAGCTCTTTGCAACCCCATGAATCACAGCACACCAGGCCTCCCTGTCCATCACCAACTCTCAGAGTTCACTCAGACTCACGTCCATCGAGTCAGTGATGCCATCCAGCCATCTCATCCTCTGTCGTCCCCTTCTCCTCCTGCCCCCAATCCCTCTCAGCATCAGAGTCTTTTNTTTCATGTCCATGTATTTACCTTTACAAAAGAAAATTAGGACTTCCCTCATGGTCCAGTGGTTAAGCATCCGCCTGCCAACACAGGAGACACGAGTTTAATTCCTGGTCCAATTCCTGGTCCAGGAAGATTCCACATGCCGCGGGCAAGTAAGCTCTTGTGCCACAACTACTAATCTGTGCTCCAGAGGCTGGGAAGCACAACTACCGAAGTCTGCGGGCCCGAGGGCCTACACTTGGCAATAAGAGAAGCCACTGCAATGAGAAGCCCATGCACTGCAACCAGAGAAATCCTCCTCGAAGCAAACAAAGACCCAGTGCAGCCAAAGATAAATAATTTTAAAAAAAGAAAAAGAAAAACATGTAATGTGTTGCCATATTATACAATTGGTGTACAAAAATTTTGCTTTATTTTTGGTTATACAGGGAAACTGCCATCCATGCATGCATGCTAAGTCTCTTCAGTTGTGTCTGACTCTCTGTGACCCTATGGGCTGTAGCCCGCCAGGCTCCTCTGTCCATGGGATTCTCCAGGCAAGAATACCGGAGTGGGTTGCCATGCCCTCCTCCAGGGGATTTTCCTGACCCAGGGATCAAACCTGCCTCTCTTATGTCTCCTGCACTGGCACACTTGATTCTCTAATACTAATGGATTGCTTTTAAAAATCAAAAGAAAATATGGAGCTTCCTGTTAAATGAGGAGTAGCTTTTATAGTCAACAAAAGAGTCTGAATTATAGTATTTGGGTGCAGTCTTAAAAATGACAGAATGCTCTCTGTTCATTTCCAAGGCAAACCATTCAGTATCACAGTAATCCAAGTCTATGCCCCAACCACTAATGCCGAAAAATCTGAAGAGTTCTACGATGACCTTCAAGACCTTCTAGAACACCAAAAAAAGATGTCCTTTTCATCATAGGGGACTGGAATGCAAAAGTAGGAAGTCAAGAGATACCTGGAATAACAGGCAAGTTTGGCCTTGGAGTACAAAATGAAGCAAGACAAAGGCTAGCAGTTTTGCCAAGAGAATGCACTGGTCATAGCAAACACCTTCTTCCAACAATACAAGAGGCGACAACTCTACACATGGACATCACCAGATGGCCAACATCAAAATCAGATTGATTATATTCTTTGCAGCCAAAGATGGAGAAACTCTACACAGTCAGCAGAAACAAGACCAGGAGCTGACTGCAGCTCAGATCACAAACTCCTTATTGCCATTTTCAGACTTAAATTTAAGAGAGTAGGGAAAACCACTAGACCATTCAGATATGACCTAAATCAAAATCCCTTATGATTATATAGGGGAAGTGACAAATAGATTCAAGGGATTCAATCTGATAGACAGAGTACCTGAAGAACTATGGATGGAGGTTCATGACATTGTACAGGAGGTGATATTGTACAGGAGGCAGTGATCAAGACCATCCCCAAGAAAAAGAAATGCAAAAAGGCAAAATGGTTGTCAAGGAGTCCTTACAAATAGCTATGAAAAGAAGAGAAGCTAAAGGTAAAGGAGAAAAGGAAAGATATACCCATCTGAAAGAACAGTTCCAAAGAATAGCAAGGAGAGAGAAGAAAGCCTTCCTCAGTGATCAATGCAAAAAAATACAGGAAAATAATCGAATGGGAAAAACTAGCGATCTCTTCAAGAAAATTAGAGATATCAAGGGAACATTTCATGCAAGATGGGCACAATAAAAGACAGAAACGGTATGGATCTACAGAAGCAGAAGATATTAAGAAAAGAGAGCAAAAATACACAGAAGAACTACACAAAAAAGATCTGAATGACCCAGATAACCACGATGGTGTGGTCACTCACCTAGAGCCAGACAAACTGAGATGGAAAGTCAAGTGGGCCTTAGAAAGCATCACTACAAACAAAGCTAGTGGAGGTGATGGAATTCCAGTTGAGCTACTTTAAATCCTAAAAAATGATGCTGTGAAAGTGCTGCATTATATATGCCAGCAAATTTGGAGAACTCAGCAGTTGCTGAAGGACTGGAAAAGATCAGTTTTAATTCCAATCCCAAAGAAAGGCAATGCCAAAGAATGCTCAAACTACCACACAATTGTACTCATCTCACATGCTAGCAAAGTAATGCTCAAAATTCTCCAAGTGAGTCTTCAACAGTACATGAACCGAGAAATCCCAGATGTTCAGACTGGATTTAGAAAAGGCAGAGGAACCAGAAACCAAACTGCCAACATCTGCTAGATCATAGAAAAAGCAAGAGAATTCCAAGAAAACACCTACTTCTGCTTCATTGATTACACTAAAGCCTTTGACTGTGTGGATCAGAATAAACTGTGGAAAATTCTTAAAGAGATGAGAATACCAGACCACCTGACCTGCCTCCTGAGAAATCTGTATGCAGGTCAGGAAGCAACAATTAAAACTGGACATGGAACAACAGACTGGTTCCAAATCGAGAAAGGACTACATCAAGGCTGTATATTATCACCTCGCTTATTTAACTCATATGCAGAGTACATCATGCAAAATGCTGGGCTGGATGAAGCACAAGCTGGAATCAAGATTGCTGGGAGAAATATCAATAACCTCAGATATGCAGACGACATTACCCTTATGGCAGAAAGTGAAGAACTGAAGAGCCTCTTGATGAAAGTGAAAGAAGAGAGTGAAAAAGCTGGCTTGAAACTCAATATTCAAAAAACAAAGATCATGGCATCCAGTCCCATCACTTCATGGCAAATACATGAGGAAATAATGGAAACAGTAACAGACTTTATTTTCTTAGGCTCCAAAAATCACTGCAGATGGTGATTCCAGCCATGAAATTAAAAGACTCTTGCTCCTTGGAAGAAGAGCTATGTCCAACCTAGACAGCATATTCAAAAGCAGAGACATTACTTTGCCAACAAAGGTCCATCTAGTCAAAGCTAGGGTTTTTCAGTAGTCATGTATGGATGTGAGTTTTACTGTAAAGAAAGTTGAGCACTGAAGAATTGATGCTTTTGAACTGTGGTGTTGGAGAAGACTCTTGAGAGTCACTTGGACTGCAAGGAGATCAAACCTCTCAATCCTAAAGGAAATCAGTCCTGAATATTTACTGGAAGCTGAAGTTCCAATACTTTGGCCAATATTTATTGGAAGCTGAATATTTATTGATACTGAAGCTCCAATACTTTGGCCACCTGATTCAAAGAACTGACTCATTGGAAAAGACTCTGATGCTGGGAAAGATTGAAGGCAGGAGGAGAAGGGGATGACAGAGAATGAGATGGTTGGATGGCAACACTGACTCCATGGACATGAGTTTGAGCAAGTTCCTGGAACTGATGATGGACAAGGAAAGTGTGGTGTGCTGCAGTCCACAGGGCTGCAAAGAAGTTAACAGGACTGAGCGACTGAACTTGAATTTGTCCAGTTAAATACAGAATTTTACACTTTCATTTATCTCTCTGTGTGTGTTAGTTGTCCAGTCGTGTCTGACTCTTTGTGACCTCATGAACTGTAATCCACCAGGCTCCTCTCTCCATGGAATTCTCCAGGCAAGAATAATGAAGTGGGTTGCATTCCATTCTCCAGGGGATCTTCCCGACCCAGGGATCAAACCTGGGCTTCCCGTATTGTAGGCAGACTTTGTTTACCATCTGAGTTACCAGGGAAGTCCTTCATTGATCTCTTTCTTACAAAACTCCACAATAGGAATAGAAAGGGGAAAAGGCATAAACCCATAAGGATAAACAGTGTAAGAGAAGTAATAGCAGATGCAAGGTGTCCACATGTTTTGGGGAGATGGGAAGAAACTGAAGAGTGGTTAATGACTGCAAACAAAGTACAGAAAACTGCAACCTAAAATTCTACATCAGTTCAGTTCAGTCACTCAGTCGTGTCCGACTCTTTGTGACCCCATGGACTGCAGCACGCCAGGCCTCCCTGTACATCACCAACTCCCAGAGCTTACTCAAACTCGTGTCCATTGAGTCGGTGATGCCATCCAACCATCTCATCCTGTCGTCCCCCTCTCCTCCTGCCGTCAATCTTTCCCAGCATCAGGGTCTTTTCAAATGAGTCAGTTCTTCACTTGGGGCTGCCAAAGAATTGGAGTTTCAGCTTCAGCCATCAGCCCTTCCAATGAATATTCAGGACTAGATTTCTTTCAGAGAAGGCAATGGCAGCCCACTCCAGTACTCTTGCCTGGAAAATCCCATGGACGGAGGAGCCTGATAGGCTGGAGTCCATGGGGTCGCTAAGAGTCAGACAGGGCTGAATGACTCCACTTTCACTTTTCACTTTCATGCATTGGAGAAGGAAATGGCAACCCACTTTAGTGTTCTTGCCTGGAGAATCCTAGGGACGGGGGAGCCTGGTGGGCTGCCATCTATGGGGTCGCACAGAGTCGGACACGACTGAAGTGACTTAGCAGCAGCAGCAGCAGCAGCAGCAGCAGCAGCAGCAACAGTGAACTGGTTGGAATTCCACACCAGGACACACCAATGAGATGTACCTTCCTGAACCCTCGAGAGACTTCAAACTGTAAGAGACCAACTACCTCAGGGTCTGAAGGAAAGAAAAAGACGAAAACCTTGGAGGCTGTTTGAACGCAGAGCAGTGGGAGCCCAACCCTCTCTCTTCTCAGAGCAGCGCTGCTCTCTGCTCAGGCACACAAGGCAAAGGATGGTCCCTTAGCTCAGACTCAATATGGAATCTCCTGTTCCCTTCTTCTGTCTGCAGCGCTATGCTCTGAGTTTCCAGAATAAAGGGAAACAGGTACAAAAGCTGCCAGGCAGGGGGTTTCTCTTTTGGTTAAAGAGAAAAGACCTCCTGAAACCCATACTTGGAAGTTCTCCAACCCACCTGACTGCCAACTGTGCTGTCCTCCAGGTGCCAGTTTCACTTGCAGGCAAGGAACTTCCAATCAGATCTGAGTGCCTTCTGCTCAGAATGAAGGTCCAGCCAAGAGGCATCAGACACTCAAATGAAAGAAAGAAAGCAAACCCAACCCAAACAGGAGTGACCGAAAAGAACTTGAAGAAAACAGAAAGCAACACAGGACAAAAGATAAAATACTGCATCCATAAAACCAGAACAAAGTGCTAAAACCAAACCAAACCAAAACAAAAACCCTCAAAGAACAAGAAAGAGAGCTCTGGGAAACTGAAATTAAGGAATTCAATTGAAGAGCTGTTTAAAGAGACCAAAAAACAGAGGACCATACATTCACGAAGTCCAACATCTAATTCCCAGACTCACACTATTGTGCTCCCAATAAAGACACATGGCTTCCATTGTACTTGAATTGCCTACAAATCTCAGAAATTTCAAAATTAGTGATGAATGGGGAAAAACTCCAGATTCTCACAAATTCCAACAGAGTATAAACATAGAAGAAAAATCTAACTAGAAAGATACACCCTATTTGGTGATGAATATTCATTTTTATTTTGCAGGATTTTTTTTTTCCTGAAGACTTCTCTTAGATATCTGGAAGCAGAAATCCTGATTAGAGGCTGTGGGATTACTATAAATAGTTTATATTTGAACTGCTTTCTAGTAGTGTCCTAAAATATCAAACTATATCATGCTGAAAATAAGCAAATAATGGGAATTATGACATACATAATTGCAGACAAAATCCTCGCTTTTCTTAGATGCTAGCTTGGTTTGTTGTTGTTTTACTCTCTGCCCTTTTGATTTTGACCAGTTTTTATGGACATTAATGAGAGCTTAGAAACCCAACCACCCAAAAATACAAGAGTCGTGTCACTGTGGATCAAAGCCTCTGGAGGAGGCAGAATGGTTCTTAATTATTAGCTTGCTGTGGCTGCATAGCAATGTATTAAATAAGATTAAAGAAAATGGAGCTTACTCGGTCATTTATTTTCTTGACTTGCAACCCACTGTGAAAATAATATCAAAGAAAACCATTTCGTCTTTGTTCTCTTTGTCTGAGTTTAAATTATAAAACTTCTGGGCAAGGCTCACAGACAACCTCTTCCTTGGTTGGCAAGGCAAGGCATGGGTTTGCTTAGAAAAAAAAACACTGGGTTTTCTCTCCCGGTGGCGACAGGATGGGAGGACAGCCAAAACTCCTGTAATCCTCCTCAGATGCAGGGGACATTCGGGGGAGATCATTAGCAAACACGCTCCATTTGAAAATCTATTTTAACATTTAAAAATTATTTGCACCTTATTAGCTTTTGGCCCCAGCTTCGTATTCCCCAACACATCCGTCAAGATCCCCATGGAAGGTGGTGAGCAGGGATGCTGGCAGTTGGGAAACTGTAAAGCAAATGGAAAATGCACGTATTGCCTCTGCCCTAGAGATGAACAGCAACATGGCTCCTTGGCACATCCACAGGCTACTTTCCCAGCCCTCAACCTGGGTCTCCCCATTGCCCTTACATTCGTGACCATGGCCGTCCACCCGGGCTGATGGGCTCACGTCAATTGACTTCTTCCATGCTAAGCTCTGCCACTGTTGAGGTGCTCTTAACCATCATGGTCACAGATGCCAGTGCCCAGGAGGGCTCTGCTGGTGTTCAGCGGGGCATAGTGCAGCCCCCAACACCAGCATGATAAGGGAGCCAGGCCCAGCAACAACATGGGCAGCCACACTAGAAGGTAAGCTTGCTTTTCCTAAGCCTTTTAATCCTTTAAAGGCAACTGGAAATCAATAAATTTTTAGTCAACTCTCTGTCTTTAAATGGTGGTTCAAATATTTTAAAAACACTGTGTGGCCATGTGAAAGAGAATCCTCCAGCCAGATTTGACTGTTAGGTTGCTAATTTACCAATTCTGCTCTAGGACTTATAGAAACACCATCAGAGAAAAAGGCAAGGGCAGTCAATAGGTGCACAGTCAAATACACCTGGGAATGATGCATGTTCACCCGTCCTAGATTTCTGCGTTGGTACCTCACTATCTTGCAGTATTTAAAACACATAAACAAATAAAATCTGTGTTTTGTTTGGTCATTTAATTCAGTGTTCTCCGAGTTTATTTGACCGTGGAATTCATTCTTACATTCTTTATCTCATTGGCATTTTCTTACAACTCTGATTTCAGAGTTAGACTAAGTTATGAAATCCTCAATTAACTGTCAGTAAGACAGCTATAAGAATTTGGGTCCCAAGAGGAAGATTATGAAAACAATTCACTATAAAATGAAACAGAAAATAGATTAGCCTAGTTTAATCCACAAATGTAGCTAACTGGGTAGGAGCAGCCACCTCTGTGAGGTGTAGGATGACATAGTTTCTTAGTGATTAAGTAAGTATCTTTTAACCTGGGGAATATACCATTTTTGTATCTGTACAAAAAAAATTTTTTGTATCTGTACTTAAACCTATTTTGTATCTGTACATTTTGTATAGATACAAATCCATTTTGTATCTATACAAAAAAATACATCATTTTTGTATCTGTATTAAATTTTTATATAATGCAGTTTAAAAATTGTTAAAATCTACTAGATCAAAAAATATAATATTTATAGTATTTTACAACAGGCAATGGTGCAGTGGATGACTGAGTGAATGAATGGATGAATGACATGACAACCTTTCCACCGATTAAAACAATAAACAAAACCAAGTCTATCTGAAATTAAAGTTATCCTTGATGTCTTGACAGTTTACTCAAAGAGAGTGAAGGCTGCCTATTTAAGTTACCCTTACAACATGTGAAACCAGGAATTTTAAACACATGAGCAAGAGAATGGGGACATGTTCCAGTAGCGACATGGCAGAAACTCAAGCTCTTCCCCATAAAGATATAAACCTCAGTTATAATTCATTTCCAAAACACAGGTCTTCCCAGCTTTTCTGAGAGAGCCTGCCTGCCTCCAAACAAATAAGGAAAGGCATTAAGATACAGAATGAAATCATCGGTTGAATCACAAGCAGGTGGCCCTGAGCAGAAAAACAAAATGTATTCTACGTCTCCTCAGAAATAACTAATTTAGGAAATGTGGTACAGGAACATTTATGCCTATTTGCAGCTCATGGCTTATTTTTAGGGGATTAAAAATATTTGCAAGTCAAAGCAGAAACTGCTCTTGCCCTGCCTTATAACTTTCTTCAACTCTAATGTAATGTGTTCACTAAGAAGCAGGAATAAACTTTGAGGGATGGCCATAGGGGACGTTAGAGAAAATGTTTTTTTTTTTCTATTTGAGCAGAACTCCAGAAAGTCTCACATGGCAGGAAGGACCGGAAGGCCACAGTCATACAGGAGAACAAAGCTTTTACTTTCATCGTCATAAAAATTTCAGGTGGATTTGAAATCGTTATTAAGATCCTCACATCTCTCATAAATGATCTCATTTGCACAGTATAAGCAACACATCTGAGCATTCGTAAATATTTACCCAGCAGTGGAGGTAAGCGAGCAAAGGGTGTTGGTGGCAGAGGACAAGACAGAAGTTACTAAATATAAAAACTGAACTCAGCATGCAACAGTGATTTGCACTAATAGAACAGAGAATTCTAAAAACCTTCATAGATATGGAAATTTAATGTGTACTAGAGATGACATTTCAAACCACTGGCAAAAGCTGATTCAGTTCATGATGCTCGAAGGGACAGAACCGAGAGGCAACTTGTGTAGACTTTAGCTCTCCTATCACCTAAATTCTCCATCAAATTCCCCCATTCTTTGATATAGATTATTCATATTTTCTTAAATGAATGTAAAGGGCCATGCAAACACACCTCTTTCGATAATATTACAAACCCAAAACCCAGCTATACACCAATTCAGGAGTCACTATTCGGTGCTGGGACAAACCACGTGTATATATACATTTGGGTATTCATAGAAGAAAGGCCTGGAAGAAAACTTTTGAACTAGTGGATGACCACTGGGAAGGGGCAGGGAAGTGGGTGGTACAGAACTGGGGGTAGTGAAAAGGAGTGTAGTGCAGGAAGCTAGTTATTCCCCTTCTGCCTGCTCTTTCTTCTCTTACAGTGGCTTTCAGCCTTGACTGCATCAAAATCACCTCAGAGCTTTTTAAAAATGCAGAAGCCCAGGCCCTGTCCCAAAGATTCTGATTTAATTGGTCTTGGAGGAAGGCATGCCTTTTTATCTGTTTTTCAGTTTCCCAAGTGATTGTGTTGTGTAGCCAGATTTGAAAACTACTATTCTACTACATTAAAGTTTAATCTGGGGACTTCCCTGGTAGTCCAGTGGTGAGGATTTTGTGCTTCCAGGGCAGGGGGCATGGGCTCCATCCTTGATGAGGGACTAAATATTTCTATTTTATTATTTATGCTGCATCTCATGGCCCCAAAATTTTTTTTTTAATCTGGACACATTACTATTTAACCATCAGTCTGACCTAATGTTATACAACTTTTACAATGTTTACAAAATAAACTTGTTTCATTTCTTCAAATATTTCTGTATTGTTTGAATCTTTTATAAAATATATAATTACTTCCAAAATTAGAAGTTTATATATATCTAGATAGATAGAAAATATGTGGGTCATTGATAGAAATAGCAACTGCAGAGACTTCAGATTTTGGTTTTCTGGTATTGCAAAAGATTTCAAATCATGTATACAAAGTCACAAATATTTATTGAGGACTGGTCATATGAAAGAAAATAAGGTGATATGAAAAAGTATGTCATTGTTTTTAAAAGTACCATATTTACTTAATTTACGAGGAACAAACCAACTTTGTCAAAAGAACTTCATCCATAATTTTCAGGTAACATTGTTAATCTAAATTTCATTAAATGTATGTTTACATTTAATTTAGTAAACTTTGTTTTGCTTTATAGCTGTTTATAAGCTACAAGGAAAAAGAATATAAATGGAGTTTCATATTCATACTTTTTTGGTGTCTTTAAAGTAGAATTTTTACTTATAGTAATCTAAATAATTTAAGTCCAAGGAGTTGTGAGAATTTTATTCCTTTAAAAGTAATTTTTACATGGCACAAGTTTGAGAAACGTGGCTTTTGACAGTGATTCTCCCAAATCAAAAGACCAGATGGGGTTGTGGAATTAGCACTGACTTAGGTCAGAATCGGAGAAGGCAATGGCAACCCACTCCAGTGCTCTCGCCTGGAAAATCCCATGGAAGGAGAAGCCTGGTAGGCCACAGTCCATGGGGTCGTGAAGAGTCTGACATGACTGAGCAACTTCACTTTCACTTTTCACTTTCATGCACTGGAGAAGGAAATGGCAACCCACTCCAGTGTTCTTGCCTGGAGAATCCCAGGGATGGCGGAGCCTGGTGGGCTGCCATCTATGGGGTCGCACAGAGTTGGACACGATGGAAGCGACTTAGCAGTAGCAGCAGGTCAGAATGAGGTTCAAGTCTCAACTCCCACTAAGGTCTGTGGGGCCTTAGGCAAGTCCCTTCCCCTCTCTGAGCTTTAGCGTCTTTACTGGCAAGTGAGAGTATTGGACCCCATGACAGCGATAGATCCTTCCAGTCCTGACCTGATGTTGATTTTAACAATGGAGGATGAATTCTAAAGTATTTATGGGAAAAAAAGGCCCTCCTGAAGTCCAAGTGTCACATCGCCCCCTTCTGGACCTTTGTGGTTTTCACATGAGTGAGATGGTAAAAAAAATCCAGAAGCCTGCATGGACATGCTGAAATAGGAGAGTTCCTTTTCCGCTCATAAACAATTTAGAAAGCCAGATTTGAAGGTTTCTTATAGAAGCGTTAGAAGACAACCCAGGAAAGAAGAAGGGACAAAGGCCACCGAAGGAGTAGGTGTTGACATGGGAGTGGGGTGGAATCAAGAGACTCTGACTCACAATTTTGTCATTATTAGCCGCATAGAACACCTACCAATGGCTATTGTTTCTCAAGTGTCTACTATGTGCTGTCCGAGAAGGCAATGGCACCCCACTCCAGTCCTCTTGCCTGGAAAATCCCACGGACGGAGGAGCCTAGTAGACTAGCTGCAGTCCATGGGGTCGCACAGAGTCAGACACAACTAAGCAACTTCCCTTTCCCTTTTCACTTTCACCCATTGGAGAAGGAAATGGCAACCCACTCCAGTGTTCTTGCCTGGAGAATCCCAAGGACGGGAGAGCCTGGTAGGCTGCAGTCCATGGGGTCACACAGAGTCGGACATGACTGAAGCGACTTAGCAGCAGCAGTAACTATGTGCTGTGTTCAGTCATGTCTAACTCTTTGCAACCCTATGGACTGTAGCCAGCCAGGCTCCTCTGTCCATAGGATTCACCAGGCAAGAATACTGGAGTGGGTTGCCATGCCCTCCTCCAGGGGATCTTTCCATCCTGGGTATCGAATCCGTGTCTCTTATGTCTCCTGCATTGGCAGGCAGGTTCTTTATCACTAGTGCCATCTAGGAAGTCCTCACCCCGATATTATTCATACCCAAATCATCTCATTATTATCAGAGTCCAAGACACCGTCAGATTTTTTAAATTATTTAATTAACATTTATTTAGTTTTGGCTGCACTGGGTATTCATTGTTGCGCACAGGCTTTCTCTAGTTGAGGACAGCAAGGGCTGCTCTAGTTGCGGTTTGCAGGCTCTAGGTGAGTAAGCTTTGGGAGTTGCGGCACATGGGCTCAGCAGTTGCAGCTCACAGGTTCTAGAGTGCTGGCTTAACAGTTGTGACCGAGTGGGCTTTGTTGCCCCTCGGCATGTGGAATCTTCCCAGACCATGATTTGAACCCGTGTCCCCCACATTGGAAGGTGGATTATTAACCACTGGATCACCAGGGAAGTCCCACCATCAGATTTTTTTTGGATTATAGTTAGTCTCTTTAGGTGGTCTCAGAGTTTCTGTTTTATTTGGCGACCCCCCCACCAGCCAGGTAAATCAGAAGCTCTGAAACATGGTCTCTTTCAAACAGAGCATCCAGGAGGATCCTTCTGAAAGATGTCAGATCATGTCACTTCTCTATTCAGAACCCTTGGGTGCCTTCTGTTCTCATTTAGAGTAAAAGCTGAGGCCCTTAAAATTACCTTCAAGGCTCTTCCCAGTACAGTCTGGTTCCCCTTTGATGTCATCTCTTCCAATTTCACCCACCCCAGCCACACTGGCTTCCTCTCTCTTCCTTGAGGGTACCAGGCCCAGTCCCCCACAGCCTCCTTCAGGATTGCTTTAGGTGTTACCTCATTCAGGATGCCTGTGCACCCACCCACTTAAACCAGGTGGAATTCTCTTTGTACTTCCAACATCTGTAGCTAGTATGGTGAATTTCTCCATCTCTTTGTACAATTATGACTTCTATGTTGTCTGTCTCTCTTATAAATCATATTGTAAGCTCCTTCAGGGTGGTGATCATACTCTCTTATTTGGACTATTTCTAGAAGAGCTACAGTAATTGGGACAGTGTGGCAGGATAGACCAAAAGATCAAAAAGAGTCCAGGAACTGACCCACACATATGGCCCATTATTGATTTTCCACCAGGGTACCAAGCCAATTCAGTGGGGAAAGAAAAGTCTTTTTTTAACAAATGGTGCTGGATATATTGGATGCTGTGTAAATAAAAGTTGAACCTTAACCTTATCTTACATCATACATAAAAATTAATCTTAGATAGATCATTGACTTAAACATAAAACTTAGCACCATAAAGCTTCTAGAAGTATACATAGAAGAATATCTCCAGGACCTGGAAAATTCTTAAAGAGACAGGAATGCCAGACCACTCTATCTGCCTCCTGAGAAATCTGTATGCAGGTCAAGAAACAACAGTTAGAACCAGACATGGAACAATGGACTGATTCCAAACTGAGAAAGGAATACATCAAGGCTGTATATTGTCACCCTGCTTATTTAACTTTTATGCAGAGTACATCATGAGAAATGTTTGGCTGGATGAAGCACAAGCTGGAATCGAGATTGCCAGGAGAAATATCAATAACCTCAAATATGCAGATGACACCACTCTTATGGCAGAAAGTGAAGAACTAAAGAATCTCTCGATGAAGGTGAAAGAAGAAAGTGAAAAACCTGGCCTTTTCACTCAACCTTAAAAACTCAACATTAGAAAAACTAAAATCATGGCATCCATCATCCTTGTCATCCATGTCATCCTTCATGACAAATAGACGGGGAAACAATGGAAACAGTGACAGACTTTATTTTCTTGGGCTTCAAAATCACTGCAGATGGTGACTGCAGCCATGAAATTAAAAGACACTTGCTCCTTGGAAGAAAAGCTATGTCCCACCTAGACAGCATATTAAAAAGCAGAGACATTACTTTGTCGACAAAGGTCCATCTAGTCAAAACTAGGGTTTTTCCAGTAGGCATGTATGGATTTGAGAGTCAACCATAAAGAAAGTTGAGTGCCAAAGAACTGATGCTTTTGAACTGTGGTATTGGAAAAGACTCTTGAGAGTCCCCTGAACTACAAGAAGATCAAACCAGTCAATCCTAAAGGAAACCAGTCCTGAATATCCATGGAGAGATGGGTGCTAAAACTGAAGCTCCAATACTTTGGCCACCTGATGAGAACTGACTCATTGGAAAAGACCTTGATGCTGGGAAAGAGTGAAGGCAGGAGGAGAAGGGGCGACAGAGGCTGAGATGGTTGGACGGCATCACTGACTCGATGGACATGAGTTTGAGCAGACTCCAGGAGTTGGTGATGGACAGGAAAGTGTGGCATGCTGCAGTCCATGGGGTCGCAAAAAGTCGGATATGACTGAGTGACTGAACTGAGCTGAACTGAAGTAGGACAAGATTTTTGGATGGGATACAAAAAGCATAAACCTTAAAAGGGGGGAAAAATAAGTTTAACTTCACTGGCATTTGACATTTCTGGATATCAAAAGATACTATGAAGAAAACCAATAGGGGTTTCCCTCGAGGTACAGTAGTTGAGAATTCACCTGCCAGTAATAGAGGGTAGAGGTTCGATCCCTGATCCGAGAAGATCCCACATGTCATGGGGAAACTAAGCCTGTGTCCCACAACTAATCCATGTGCCCCAAGTACTGAGGCCCATGTACCCTAGAGCCCATTCTCCACAACAAGAGAAGCCACTGAAATGAGAAGCCCCGCACATGGCAACTAGAGAGTAGCCTCCACTGGCTGCAACTACAGAAAACCCTCGAGCAGAAACAAAGACCTGCTTAGCCATAAATAAATAAATAAGTTTTTAAAAACGGCTTAGATCTTTAGAAGAAAACACACTTTTAAAAAGCATTAAAAAAGAGAGAAAGAGAAAACCAACAGACAAGTCAGAGGCTAGATTATATATCCAAGACTTTAAACAGTATCTGGCACACAGTAAGAGCTCAATTAAATATTTGCTGAGCTAATGTACAAAACACCTGATTCTTTTCCACCAAAATACATGGATATTCTAGCAGTACAGGGCTTCCCTGGTGGCTCAGATGGTAAAGAATCTGCCAGAAGTGCAGGAGACCCAGTTTCAATCCTTGGGTTGGGAAGATTCTCTGGAGAAGAGAATGGCAACCCACTCCAACATTCTTCCCTGGAGAATCCCACTGACAGAGGAGCCTGGTAGGCTATAGTCCATGTAGTCCCGAAGAGTCGGACATGACTCAGTGCCTAACACTTTCATTTTCACAGACAGCTGAAGTGTCAATATCCTGTGACTATTGAGTGGGCAGTGCTAGTTAGAGGGGATATCTACCACACTGGAGGAACGAAAGTGATCATGATTCACTAGTAGAAATGCAATGGGTTGAGAGTAAATTCAGGAAAATGTGAGCACGTCACCAAGACCTGTAGAAAATCAGACAAAATGAGGCTTGAGTAACAGTAGAACATTCACTTCAGGAAATTAGCTAAAAACACAGGAAGAATTTCACCAAGTGGAGCAGAAGGCACATGCCACATGCATAGTTGCCTCGGTAATGTTAATGATTTTATAATGAGAAACACAGATGCTGCAACTAGCCAATAAAGGCGAAGCTACAATTGATCTGGAGTTTCCCAGGTGGCTTGGTGATAAAGAATCCACTTGCCAATGCAGGAAGATGCAGGAGGCGTTGGTTCAATCCCTGGGTCAGAAAGATCCCCTAGAAGAGGAAATGGCAACCCATTCCAGTATTCTTGCCTGGTAAATCACATGTACAGAGGAACTTGGTGGGCTATAGTCCACAGAGTCTCAAAGAGTGGGACATGACTGACTGACAGCACACACGCCCAAGAGATCTACCTTAGATATTAAGAGGATTAGATCTGAGATCATGAGAGTTCTATCACAGGCAAAGGGTGGAGTCAGGAAGGGAAAATTTCCAGTTAGGTAAAAAAGGGCAAAATTGATTCTGCACACTTGAGACTGCTTCTGTGGATGGCACAGACCCAGGCTGACTGTACATTCTGGTTTGCTTAAGATGTCCAAGTGTTTCCCAATGCAATTAATTATCAGCTCTTTGTTCGCTAAAGTGTCTTTGTTTGGATGATATATATTGTGATTATTTTACTTATATGTGTTATTTCTATCTCTCAGTTTGAATACTCAGTGAGGATAGATAATCGTGTAGCTCAGGGGTCCCCAATACCTGCCTGAGCCACAGACTGGTACTGGACCATGGCCTGTTAGGAACCAGGCCACACATCAGGAGGGGAGTGGCAGGTGAGCAAGTGAAGCTTCACCTGCGGCTCCCATTCGCTCGAACCATCCCTCACCCCTCACCCCCCCACCCCCACCCATGGGAAAATTGTCTTCCACAGTCCCTGGTACCAAAACGTTGGAGACGTCTGATGTAGTTGCATATTCACTGCACTACTTCTACCTATTAGCATCCATTCCTGGAAGGAGAGGTCCCTTCCAGGCCAAATTAAGAGCGAGTGCTCACTGTCCTAAGGACCAGTGTAAGGCTACTGACAAGTGTATAACCTGATGTTTAGATTGCTTCCCTGCTCCTTGCTGTAATCAGGTGAATTGAGCAGTAGAAGTCTTCAGTGTAATCAATTTTGAATGAACATAGCTCTATTCTACTCCTAAAACCACTAGTTATATTCTAATCAATACTTTCTTTTAAAGGCATGTAAACTGAGGCAGAGAATGATCTGGTTAAATGACTTGTCTGGGATCATTCAGGGTAAAAATCTAGATGAGATTCCCATTTATAATAAATTTATTTTCAGCTCACCATCACCACCATCATTCATTCATTTAACAAACATTTATTAAACACCTCTTATGTGTCAAAAATCCCATTTCCACATGATGCGTTTACTAACGATCCAATGACGTGGATACTCACTGAGCATGCATGGCTTAAAATAGGCAATCTGCAGCTCAGAGAAGCACACTGGGTACCAACGTTTGGGGTTTGAAGTATGCTCTGTGTTTCTACAGAGAAAATTGAGTGGAAGGGACCCTGCTGTTCTACAGTAAGACAAATCTTGATTGTACAAGTGAACGGTACTTTAAAGGTCCAAGAAATACAAGTGGGTTATAGAACACTGATGCAGAGTGTTGGAGTAGGGGGAGGGGAGGGTTCTTGCACTCAGTAACGGAAATAAATATCCAACCTTTCTACTGTATCTTTCTAAAGACTTTTTTTTAAGCCTTAAAAAAAGACACTTTCATGGTGCTGCTGTCTTCCAAGATAAAACCAGCTAGGAACAGTCATTAATTAGGGTTGTGACTGGCTCATACATTTACATTAAGAACATCACCTGTGGAGCCTTTGATTCCTGAGTTCATTGATCTGACACAGCTTTGAAATCTCTGGCAGGAATTCATTAAAAGCAACCTGATTTGAAAGAAAAACAACTGCTTTCTAGCCCTCTAAATTATCTATCCAGGGGGCTCCTCTCTGTTCTGGTAATCTTAAGAGTAGAGCTGGTTTTTCAAAGGGAGAAAACAGCTCTTTGTCATAGAAATTGCTTAACAAAACAAAATAAGCGAATGTTAAGAAGAGAGTTGCTTCATAACGACTCAAGCTGTAAAATGATGAATCCATATTTACATGATTGACTGCTACTGGGAAGATGCCTGACTTTACTGGTGGATAGACAATAAATGATCTGTGGGAGACCTGGGTTCGATCCCTGAGTTGAGAAGAGCCCCTGGAGAAGGGCATGGCCCCCACTACAGTATTCTTGCCTGAAGAACCCCATGGACAGAGAAGCCTGGTGGGCTACAGTCCATGGAGTCACAAAGAATTGGACACAACTGAGCAACTAACCGGAGAAGGCAATGGCACCCTACTCCAGTACTCTTGCCTGGAAAATCCCATGGATGGAGGAGCCTGGTGGGCTGTAGTCCATGGTGTTGCTAAGAGTCAGACACGGCTGAGTGACTTCACTTTCACTTTTCACTTTCCTGCATTGGAGAAAGAAATGGCAACCCACTCCAGTGTTCTTGCCTGGAGAATCCTAGGGATGGGGGAGCCTGGTGGGCTGCCGTCTGTGGGGTCGCACAGAGTCAGACACGACTGAAGCGACTTAGCAGCAACAGCAGAGCAACTAACACACACACACAAGAAGATGCCTAGGTAGCTAGGTAGTATGAAAATGAGAAGTCTAAAATTGCGTTGAAATTTACTGATAATCTCAACTAACTATTCTAGTCTTTGTTTAATATCAGTTATTACATCAGGAATAATAGCTAGCTCTTACATATTACATATTATGTGGTAGGCACTATTCTAGAAGCTTTATGTGTATTAACCATTTAATCCTCCCACACATCTCAATTTTACAGAAAAGGGAGGTCAGGTGACTCTATCCATCCAGGATTCAGGCCTAGGCAGGGAAGCTCCAGTCTCAGGACTCATTTTAACCGCTACAGTGGACTATATAGTTATTTCCAAAGTGCTCTTATAATACAGTAGTTTTTTATGTCTAGGATTTAATATTTGGCATAGGGAAAGCTGACACTTTGTTCTAGGCATCTCTAACCTGGTACAAAGCAAGCTTTCAACAAAATGTTGTGGGTGAATGAGTGAGTACCAGATGTAGATCACAGGTTTTGTCTCGGTTGCTTCCATCTATCACCAATAGCTTTCTTCTTCCCCTTCTTGCTGCCCACCCCTCACTCTACCAACCTGGTTAACAATAAAGTATTTTGTCTTCCCTCTGCTCAGACCTAACCAACAGGCTTGCATGTCTCATCCTTCAATAACTGGACATCCTGCTTAGGACACACTAAGGGAGCAGGTTGTCCAGTGGGGATGTGGGACACAAGGCAAGACCAGCTCAGAAGAAGCACCAGTTTAGACCCACAGGCACTGAGACAGAGACTGCATCCATTTGAGAAACACAAGGACTTACAAGACTGATGTCCTCTTGCCTCATTCTCCAAGATGTGCACCAGCCATAGGATGCTTCACTCATTCATTCAACATTTATTGAGCATCTGCTATGTGCCAACACTGCTAAGCCTCAGTTACATGTGAAACTGAAAAAGAAAGACATTCTTTCTCTTCTTTCTTCTCAGGATGATTATTACTTCTCCCCCAATAAGCACAACTCACACAGCCTTGCTCCCTTTAATGTCTTTGTTATTCATCGCTATATCTTATTCGGACTCTCTTTCTCTAGGAGTTCATTTTTTATCTGTATGAAGATCATTATTCATTCATTTATATATTTAATGAGCCTCTGCTATGTGACAAACACTGTTCCAGGTGCAGGGGATATGACAGTGAAGCAAAGTAGAGACCATTTCTTCATTGGAGGGATTTGTAATAATCCCCAACTCTATTTACACTTGTTTTCCTTTCTTTTCTCAGCTTCTCTAAAAGACACTAAATTATATAAGTTAATAATTATAACAATATGTTGTTTTATTTTTAACATAGATACCATAATTATAACAATAATAGTATAGCAAAGGGGAGATGGGAATGGAGCTATAAAGGAATAAAGGTTTTTGGTTTCACTAAAATTGAGTTCACATAAATTTAAACTAAGTTCCCCAGTGGTCTATTGGTTAGGATTCGGTGCTTTCACTGCCATGGCCTGGGTTCAATCCCTGGTAGGGGAACTGAGATCCTACAAGCCTCACTGTGCAGTCATAAATAAATAAATAAACTAGGCTCTGATAAATTAAAATATGTATTTTAAGCCCTATAGCAATGACTTGGAAAATAAGTAGAAATATATAGTCAAAAAACAATTAAAGGGTTATCCACATGCAGAAGAATGATGTTAGGCCCCTACCTCACACCATAAACCAAAGTTAGCTCAACATACATCAAAGATCCAAATGTAAGAACTAAAACTATAAAGCTCTTAAAAGAAAACATAGGCATGAATCTTCACAATCTTGGAGTAGGCAACAATTTCTTAGATGTGACACCAAAAAAATGAGAAACAAAGAAAAGGCAGATAGACGAGATATCATCAGTTAAAACCTTTTATGCTTCAAAGGACACCATTGAGAAAGTGAAAAGACAACCTACAGGATAAGAAAGACTTTTTTGCAAGTCACGTTTTTAATAACGGATTTGTATCTAGAAATAACATAAATATAAAATAACTCAAAAATAAAAGGTAACTCAAAAAATAACTGAATAAAAAGTAATATAACCCAATTAAAAATGGATCTAAATAGACATTTCTCCAAGGAAGATGTACAGGAAGCCAGGAAGCACATATGAAGATGCTCAACATCCTGAACCATCAGGGAATGCAAAACCAGAACGATATACCATTTCACACCCACAGGGATGGTAGAATAAAAAATAGTAGGTGATAACAAGTATTAGAGAGGATGTGGAGGACCTGGAAACTTCATACACTGCTGGTGGGAATGTAAAATGGCACAGCACCTTAAAATGACAGTCTGTCAGTTTTTAAAACAGTTGAATATAGTTATCTCATAACCCAGCACTTCCATTCCTAGGTACATATGCCTTAGAGAAATGAAAACATGTTCACACCAAACCTCATACACAAATTTCACATATTCATAAAAGCTAAAAAAGTAGAAACCACCCAAACATCCATCACCTGATGAAGAAATAAATAAAATGTGGTATATCCATACAACTGAATATTAGTCATCAGTAAAAAGAGATGAGGTGCTGACATAAGCTTCGACAAGGACAAATCTTGAAATCATTCTTCTGGGTGAAAGAAACAAAGGACGAAATATTGTCTGATTCCACTTACACGAAATGATGAGACAGTAGGCAAATCTATAGTAACAGAAAGTAGATTAATGATTGGTCAGGGTTTGTGGGGGATGTGGTTAAGCAGAGCAGCATTTCTTTGTACAGTAATGAAAATACTCTAAGGTTGATTGTGGTGATGGTGATGATGTAAATATAGACACCTCTGTGAATATACTAAAAGTCATTGAATTGTATACTTCAAATGAGTGAATTGTATACTATTTTGAATTACATCTTGACAAAGCTATTAAACTACATTTGAAACAATTAAGGGAATTAAAATCTTATACTACAAAGTTTTAACTTAATGCAAACTACCCAGCCAGCTGCCTTCAAATCTTTTCCCTGCCTTGACCATATATTTGTATTAAATACAATCTTCTGATTCTAAACCATTTATGATCTCTCTTTGCCACTCACATCTTGCCCCCATCTTCCATTCTAGCTCACAGTCTTAATAGCTATCCCCCCCTTTCACACTTTTATTTAGGTCTTGGCTACAGTCCTTTACCCACACCGTCCAAAATAATTGGAACAAAGAATTACTCGATCCTGGAATATATTTATATTCCATTTCTTTAGATACATAAGACCCCCTCAGTGCTCCTCCCCTCCCAACCCTTCACTTTAGGGCTTAGGAGACAAGGGCCCAGAGAGGTTACGTGACATATCCCTGGTTCCCAAAATATTGGGTTGGCCAACTAGTTCGTAGAGGTTTTTCCATAACACCTTGCAGAAAACCCCAAATGAACTTGTTGGCTAACTCAATACTTTTTCTTTGACTCACCTCTTCCAAAAAGCCTTCATTCATTAAGTGAAGACTTCCTTATCTTTCTACCCAATCTGTGACACTATTCTTTATTGCACTACTGAATGGTATTAAATGCATTGATCTTAAGACATCATTCACATTTAAAGTCAAATTTTGCAGCCCAGAGAGAAAAAAGCAGTTCTTTTATCTCCATGGCCACTATATCTGACATCTCAGCTGCTGTAGCATTTCCTTTTTCAATTGTCATGAACAATTCAAATTTCACAGGAAGCTGGCCTCAGACCAGCCAGGAGCAAAGTCAGGGACAAACTCCTTACCCGGTTTCCATAAAGGACATTCCCTCAACTCACTTCACAGAAAACCATTCCTGAGGTCTTCAGTAAAGAGCAATTTAGTCCATATAAAATACAGCATCTCTACATTCTTAAATGCCCTTGGGAAAGAACATGGTACAAAGGGTATTTACATGTCCCTATAGGTTGATACCCATAGGTATACCAGGATCAAAGATTAAGTTGCTTTTTAAAAATCAAATAAATATTTATCTTGATGAGAAACAGAAAATTCTCTAAAGTGTTAGTCACTCAGTTGTGCCCTACTCTTTGCCACCCCATGGATTGTAGCCCACCAGGCTCCTCTGTCCGTGGGGATTCTCTAGGCAAGAATACTAGAGTGGGTTGCCATGCCCTTCTCCAGGGGATCTTCGCGACCCAGGGATCAAACCCCAGCCTCCGGTCTTGCAGGCTCTCTAGAAAGGCAAGAAATTCATCAATCATTCAGGTACAAGCAGTCATTCTGGATTTTATATGAAGAGAAAATACATTAAAACCAAACTGGCCTTCCATGTGCAGGGGGTAATGTAGTAAATAATAAGGCAAACCCATTAAAGAACATGAGTCAAGAAGTCAAAAGACCACGTAGGCTACTAGGCTTAGGAAAGCAAAATTCACTGCTCTCTGAAAGGAGAGGAAGAGCCTTATCATATCTGGCTGTGACTTTGCTGCTCTAGGAACTGCTGGGCACCGGTGTCTGCACAGAGGACCATGGTGACTGAGGAGGAGAAAGACAAATGTAATTAGAGATGCTGCCTTTCCCAGAGCAGGACCCATCTGGGGCCGATTGAAGGAGTGATTGCTCAGTGTTGGGAGGCAGTTTAAGTGGTGCCCACCAGGGAGCAGGAGGCTTTCGGAGCCAGTTCTGAGAATTACATACCGTTCCACGGTGCTTAGCTAATTGACCTGGTATTTCTGGCTGAAAAAAAAAGTTCCCCAAGGAGGTGAGTGAAAGTATATAACAAAGATCTCTCATCTCACAGGGAAGCCCATGAGTAGAGCATCAGCTCTAGAGACCCAGGTATCATTCAAATATATAAAACTGTGAAAAGATCACAGACTGAACATGGAAAGATTCTGCATTATGCATCAGGAAGTTTTCTGCTGTGATTCTCAGCCCACACTCCCCCTCCTTCCTGCCCTGTACAACCTTCTAGTTGGAGTTTTATGAATTATTTATCATTGTAAAGATAAGGGGTATACTGGGGAACAGCCGTGAGGCCCAGGAAATGGGCACGTCTTTGGGAGCTTCAGGGTAAGAGTCACTATTCATTTCCTTATATGTGCAATCTATGCACACATAGATTGCACATATAAGGAAAGACATCTACCAAGTTCAGGAAAAGCTCTGGATGTGCATACCCAACTGTTGCCAGGGAGGAGGGCAATGAAATAGGGGTAGATATGGAAAATAAAGAAGCTCTTCCACATTTCATCCTGCTTACTTCTCTGGTTGTTGCTATTTGGGCTGTTTATGATTGACTGTGATAGTGATTTTCCTAAGGACTAAAACTATACATTCATCTCCACTGATGTCTGGGGAATGTGGCCTCTCTCTGGTGACTGTGTATATAAAAGTAACTCATCTCTGATACAGTAAATTGGCCCACCCACCTGGCATGGTTGAAATGGTGACATAATTACCAACTGACTGCAGAATACACCCCACCCCCAGGCAGAACAGGGTGCTCCAATATTGGCAATGGAAAACAATACCTGGCACTAAGAGGCCAGTGTCTGGACACCAGGCCTGGAGAGGGAGTTAAAGCTCTCATGGAGAATACGTGCTGGTGTCCGCTTTTTTTCTTTGTTTCTCTAGAAGTAACAGCTTAGGGAATCCCTAAGGAAACAGCAATGAACAGTAAGGCCCAGGATCATGGGGGCAATTCTCTTCCCAACTGAGTTCTTGATATTTCAGAATATTCAAGAACAACCCCAGAGATATATTTAGCTGCTGTCTTGGACCTTGTTCCCAGACAAATTGGGGGCTGGTGGTGGATTTGTGACTATGTCTCCATCAGGCTACATTTTATTTTGTCACTGGGCCACAGTCCCAGAATGAACAAGGAAACAGGGTTATCTTTGCTTGGAGGAGCCACCTATAAGGAGAGGACAAGAGACGGGAGAAAGAAATGGGAGTCCCTGCTGCGCCCTCCTGTCTGAGCCAAGGTTGAGTCAAGAGCCTCATGACAGAGCTGTGCTGAGACAGCGGTTATGTCAGAGGATAAATCTCACCCTGAGGATTTTAAAGTTTGTGAAGAATTTATTGGTGGCCCTCAGAAGGGGGCATTTTTAAATACCCATGGGAGTCTGGACTTAGTGCGAAGGATGGAGGAACTCTGCAGAGGGAACAGATGCTGGAAGCGTGCCTGCTGGGGGGGTCCTCTGCCAAATGCCAGGAGTGATGAATGCTAGATATCCACGGTCACCACTCTGCCAACCAAGTCAGAGATCTCAGCGCCGGGCTCCCCTGGTGGCTCAGGGGTAAAGAATCCAGAATCTACCTGCCAGTGCAGGAGACACAGTTTCCATCCCTAATTCGGGAAGATGCCACTTGCCATGGACCAACTAAGCCCGTGTGCCACAACTGCTGAACCTGTGCTCTGGGTTCGAGGAGCGGCAACTGCTGAGCCCAGTGCTACAAATACTGAAGACCACGCACCTGGAGCCCGTGCTCCATAGCAAGAGAAGTCACTGCAACAAGCAGCCTGTGTACAGAAATTAGAGAAAAGCCTGTGCAGCAGCAAAGACCCAGCACAGCCAAAAATATTAACTAATAAATAAAATTACATATGTGAGTGTGTGTGTGTATAAAAGAACTCTCAGAGCCATCCCTGGCTTCTCTCTTCCCTGAACCCAGTCACGCAATGCTGTTCATCCTCCCACTTTAAACCACCCCAATCCTTTTACCTATCATCCTGACCACCACTTCTACAGGGCAGGGCTGGATCTCACAGTTCACAGAGATGCACACGCTGTAGGGCTTCAGCAGACCAGGGCACTGGAGACGCAACAGAAGTCTTAAGATATTCTTATATTTGATATAATTTTTTCAATGCATCTATACAGTCATCATAAGAAAAATCAGAACTTGGGTTTTCTTATTTTACAGTTGAAAGTGAGAGTGTTAGTCACTTAGTCGTGTCCAACTCTTTGTGACCCCATGGACTGTAGCCCGCCAGGCCCCTCCTTCCATGGGATTTTCCAAGCTAGAATATTGGAATGGGTTGCCATGCACTTCTCCAGGGGATCTTCCTGATCCAGGGATTGAACTTAGGTCTCCTGCACTGCAGGCCGACACTTTACTGCTGAGTCTGCTTAAATTTTGAATTGCATGTAGGAGATGATGAGGGTGATAGCCTTTACAGGTCTTAATACCCCTAGTAGCTACTTGGCTGAAACAGTCTTCTAGCAGGCTTTTCTACTTCCCATCTTGCCCAGTTCAACTTTAGTCTGCAGCAAACCACCTGCAGGATCTTTCTAGAATGCAAATATTACTTTCCCATTTAAAGTCCTTTATTAAAATGACTATAGGACAAAATTCAATCTCCATTGCCCGATACAGAAAACTCTGCAAAGTCTGGGTCTTGATTTTATTTCCAGCCTCATTTCTCATCTCCCAGGCTCCCTCTCATTTGTCCCCCTCCATATACCCTGATGGGGCTCGGGACAAGCTACCCCAAAATATGGCACTCTAGTATTTTCAGCAGGAGGGTCACTCTAAGCTTTCTTCCCTGAAACATGTGAGACAACCCTCAGGTGAGATAGCCCTCCCTATATCTGGAGGAAAGGAGCAGCCTTATCTCTGAAGACAAAGAGATTTAAAGAAGAATCCTAACAAACAGGTCTTGCTAAGTTGACTACGCTCAACTCTGCTCCTCAGCCTATCACATTCCTCCATGACTGTCCACTTGTCATCAAATCCAGCAAAAAACATTTAGATCTGTTTCTTTGGGTCTTCATTTCCTTATCAAGGCTCCCATGTCACATAAAATATATAGTAAATAAACGTGTATCTTTTTTCCTGTTAATCTGTTTTTATCATTTTATTTCCAGATCCAGCTAAACTCTTCCTCCCCTGTGTGTGTTAGTCGCTCAGTCATGTCTGACTCTTTATGACCCCATGGACCGTAGCCTGCAGGCTCCTCCATCCATGGGATTTTCCAGACAAGAATACTAGAGTGGGTTCCCATTTCGTCCTCCAGGGGATCTTTCCAACTCAGGGATCAAACCTTGGTCTCCTGCATTGCAGGCAGATTCTTTACCATCTGAGCCCCTGGGGAAGCCTGAAGCCTGAGACATACCAAAATACCCAAGATCCCGTGAAAATACCAGGCGCTTCGTGCTCCTCTGCCTTTGCACATGACATGCCCTCCACATGGACTGTTTCCATGACCCACTCACCATCAAACCTGCAAAATGCTATCCTTCCTTGAAGTCTTCCTTGAGTTTCTTTTTAAAAATAATTTTCTTATTTTGGCTGCATGGGTCTTAGTTGCAGCATGTGAACTCTTAGTTACAACGTGTGGGATCTAGTTCCCTGACCAGGGATTGAACCCAGGCCCCCTGTATTGGGAGCATGGAGTCTTAACCACTGTACCCCCAGGGGGGCCCATCCTTGAATCCCTTATGTCCACAGTGCTCTTAGAGTACTTCATGCTTTCCTCTGTGTATATCTGTGGTGTCACTGTGCACACATCTCTGTCCACCTTTAGACTATGAAGGAGCTGAGAGCAGAGATGGTCTATCTCATCTCTGACTCTAAAGAGTGCCTGGCACATCATAGGTACTCAATGCATATTTATGGAGTAAACATGAGTAAATGAATTAAAACAGGTTTCTTCTGTTGATGAGCAGAAAATTATTTTAAATTCTCACTTTACAAGAGATTAATTTCACTGCTTTTCTTATCTCAGTCACCTAATAGTTGAAATTCTACACATTCAAATCTAGATTAAATTCCATTGTCTTCCCATTCTTTTCCTTCTCTTCTCCTTCTGATACTCCAAGCAAAAGCTTAGCTCCTTCTTTGGTTTTCCCCATGAACTCCCACATTCTCAACATCTTCAAATCCTGTCTGATGTTTGAGTTACTTGGGTACACATTTGTCCTCCCAATCAGAATCTGGGTTTCTATGAAGTAAGTCCTCATTCTTATTAATTTCAAGGTTCTGGGCACCCAGTACCCAGGAGGAGTCCATAAATGCCAGCTGAATTGACTCGAATCATACAGATACTTTAAAAGGTAGTGTGGATCCTGGAAGATACAAAAATAGATATTTATCTCATAGACATCCTTCTCTGGCTAAAAAACAAAAACCTCACCACAAACAACTTGTATCATGAAGAAAAGTATGGCAAAAATTCAAAAAGACAAACAAAAAAACCAAACCTCTCTCAAGGCTGTCTTCTAAAACAAGAACAGGTTTGTTACAAGTGCCCCTAACCCGAGCACCTCTGGCTGGAAAATTTCTGAACCCTTGTGGGTTTGATGAGATGCCCCATTGCTTCTGTACCTCGAATGTGGGTAGACATTCCTAAGAAGCCTATTTGAGTTGGAAGCATCCAACGTTTACAGACCAAGGCTTGCTCCTGCCCACAGACAATAAAAACAACCTGATTACAGCTTCCCTTTGGAAGGCTACTGAGGTTAAAAAGTATCACAGAACAAGAAGGCTCCGTCTCCCTTCATTTTTATTTTAAGAGTGTGACGTGTCAGTAGCCTCCAGCAGATTTTGTCTTTTAAAGCAGGAGGACTAATCCCTGCTCTGTTTTCAAGACTGCATTCCTCAGTTCCTCCAAAATGGTTCTGCAAACACATACACCCATGCACTTGCTTCTGCTCTTCTCCCTACTCCTTGCCTTCTCTGTGTTTACTCTTCCCGGGGGAAGCCAACACCAACAGTAATTAGCAGTGAATTAAATCCCACCGCCGGGACACCGCCGGGACACTAGAGGGTCAGTGTTTTCCCAGCATTCCAAGGCAGTCCTCCTCCCTTGCCCTAAGCCCGAAGACTCATAGTTAGCTATGCAGCCCGGAAGGGAGTTCTGAGATCTGAATCTAGCATGCACTTTATTCCTACATCTTTACCTTTCCTATCGAAAAACATCTTTTCATGCCTAGGAAGCTTGATCCAGCTGCCCCGACTGGATTACACTTGCTCCTTGTCTCGTTCAGTCTTCAGGATCCTGCTGAAATACCACCTTCTTGGTGTTAGACCAGACAGAACTAGCTGTTCTGCCCTCTGAAATTCGTTTATTTTTTAAAAAAATATTTATTTAGTACCATTACATACTTTCCTTCTCAAGAGGATCTTCCCCACCCAGGGATCAAACCCAGGTCTACTATATTGCAGGTGGCCTCCTGCACTGCAGACAGATTCTTTACCAACTGAACCACCACGGAGGCCCAAATAATTAGTCTAATATTTACTTATTTGGCTGTGTTGGTTCTTTTTTAAAATTAATTAACTGATTTTAATTGGAGGCTAACTACTTTACAATATTGTGGTGGTTTCTGCCATACATCGACATGAGTCAGCCATGGGTGTACATGAGTCCCCCCGTGTGTTGGTTCTTAGTTACTCAAGAGCAAGCGCTGGCTCAGCAGCTGTGGCATGTGGGCTTAATTGCCCACTAGCACATGGGATCTTAGTTCCCCAACCAGCGACTGAACCTGGGTCCCCTGCATTGGAAGGTGGATTCTTAACCACTGGACCACCAAGGAAGTCCCTGAAATTCATTTCTTGATATTTTCAGATCTCATCCTGATATTCTATCTTGATATCTCATATCTGATCCCTTATCAGCTCATATTCTAATTATGTTTGGCCTTTCTAGACTGACCTCTGCTGCTTCTTTACCTTGTATCCTCAATATTCCCCAGCATCCAGGCCTAGGATGTGGTAGGCACCAAATAAATATTTGCTTTCAAAATAAAGACTTAAAACATAATATATACAAAAGGTGATGTATTTAATAGAAACCTATAAACCAATGGCACCCCACTCCAGTACTCTTGCCTGGAAAATGCCATGGACAGAGGAGCCTGGTAGGCTGCAGCCCATGGGGTCGTGAAGAGTCAGACATGACTGAGCGACTTCACTTTCACTTTTCACTTTCATGCATTGGAGAAGGAAATGGCAACCCACTCCAGTGTTCTTGCCTGGAGAATCCCAGGGACGGGGGAGCCTGGTGGGCTGCCGTCTATGGGGTAGCACAGAGTCGGACATGACTGAAGCAACTTAGCAGCAGCAGCAGCACCACAGTCTTACTAGCATTTTATTCAACAAAACAGAAAAGGTATACTAAAAGCTACTTTTATTAAGCATTTACTATATACCAACACTGCGTTGCTTATATAATTAATTAGTCATTATGACTAACACTGTAAGACAGATACTAAAATTCTCACTGCATTGATGAAATAATTAAGGTTTACAGAGGTTGAGTGGAACTTCCCAGGTGGTCAGTGGTAAAGAATCCACCTGCTGATGCAGGAGACACGGGAGTAGCAGGTTCGACCCCTGGGTCAGGAAGATCCCCTGGAAGAGGAAATAGCAATCCACTACAGTATTCCTGCCTGGAAAATTCTACTGACAGAGGAGCCTGGCAGTCTGCAGTCTAGTCCAAGGGGTCGAAAAGAGTTGGACATGACTGAGCAACTGAGCACACACACACACACAGATTGCACAACCTGTCCAAAGTCAGAGAGCAAGTGAGTGTCAGGGCCAGCCTGGGCCCCAGGCCCTCCTGATTCCATTGGCTGCCTCCACGCAGGGTCACTACAGAGGAACAGGCCTCTGCCCAGAGGTCCAAGCTCGGGTCTGGGCCAGAGACAGCAGCAAAGGCAGGCAGGAGAATCAGAAAGGAAGAGTCTTTCTTTTTATTGGAGGGTGGTTGCTTTACAATGTTGTGGTGGTCTCTGCCATATATCAATGCAAATCAGACATAATTATATATACGTATCTCCTCCCTCTTGAGCTTCCCTCCCTAAGGAAGAGTCTTCAAAGTGCTTTCCTTTTTAATAAACCATTGACCCTGATGAATATCAGTGACAGTACGAACACAAATGAAAGTATCCTTTGTTCCCAATGACATAAGGATCTAAACTGACTTGATGCAACTCTAGATTGCCCTATGCTATTGGATGACAACCTACCCAGAAAAAAGCAAATAATAATTCATATTGATTATTATTATTGCTGAACAAGTCCAGTGCCTCAAAGAAAGCTATAAATAAATAAGAATGCACAGCAATATTTGCTGTATATGTATACACCAGAGAAGAAACAAGCTATACTTTAAGTTAGATCATAGCTCAGGCCATCTTGGAGCAGAATATCTGTTGTAAGTTTAGCAGACTGAACAAAAAAGCAAAATTACAAGCCAGTTTCACTCCCTAACGTAAATATCAAAACTGTAAAACACATAGTACTAAATCAAATCTGGCCGTGTATTTATAAAAATGTGATTGACTAAAACTTCCCGCAAGAATGTGAGCATGGCCTAATTATAGAAGATGTGTATATTTAACACATGAATCAGTTAAAGGAGAAAAAAAATCTCAGCAGGTGCAGAAAAAGCATTCTATAAAAATGTATACTCATTATCAATAAAATTGTTAGCAAACTAGGTACAGAGGGGAACGTGCTCAACCAAGTTAAGGCTATCTACCCAAACCCTACAGCAAACATCTTTTTAAATGAAGAAATATTAGAAGCATTCCCTACAAAACCAGAAAGAAGACAAAAGTGCCTGTAACACTGCTTCTATTCAATATTAATTGAAGCATCTAGCCAGTGAAAGAAGACAAGAACTAAATACTGAAAATAAAACTGTTCTGATTTGCAAAGGGTTTTCTTTTCAGACCTTCTCTCCTGCTGTTCTTTTTTAAAAGTTGTATTTATTTTTATTTGGAGGATAACTGCTTTACAATATCGCATTGGTTTCTGACATACATCAGCTTGAATCAGCCATAGGTATACATATGTCTCCTCCCTCTTGAACCTCCCTCCCACTTCTCACCACATCCCACCCGTCTAGGTTGTCACAGATTATCAGTTTGAGTTCCCCGTATATTACAGTAAATTTCCACTGGCTATCTACTTCACATATGGCAATGTAATTGTTTCCATGCTTCTCTCTCATCCTGCCCCACCCTCTCCTTCCCCCACTGTGTCCACAAGCCTGTTCTCTATACAAAGATTTTAAACACTGAAAATCCTAGAGGCTCTATTCATAAACTATTAAAACTAATAAGTAAGTTTAACAGCATTGCAGGAGGCAATATTGCTGCAAATTCAATAACATTTGAATTCACCAATAATAATCTTGTAATAACAAGGAAGTATAATAAAACACGTTCCATTCATATGAGTAGCCGTAAAATTCATGAGATACCTAAGAATCAACCTAACAAAGGAGGTTAGAGAGACATAAATTAAGAAAATTATGGAAATTTATTGGAGAATATTAAAAAATACCTAACAAATGTGAAAAAATACCACATTAATAAGAGAATACTATCAAAAACATGTAAACTCATCCTTAAATGAATCTATTAATTTAGCAAAGTTCAATTTTTTGTTTTTTGGTATGAGTACACTTAAAACGGTATATTGAATTGTATTCGTTAACACATACATACAAAAACACTTGTTTCTTTTTCAAGCTGTAGATGGGTACACTTGCTCTCATCTCCAAATTTCAGGTGAGCAAACCTCTTTTGTACCTTCTAAATGAGGTATCTGCAAAACTGTTACGTGTGAGTCATTCAGAACAGCCACAGAAGTGCAGAGTTTTATGCAACTTTCCAAAAAGGCAATGAGTTGTCCTGGGCATGAAATGGGGAGGAATCTTTCTCAATATTTCCATCAGTTTGCTCAGTTAGGAAGTACTCAGCAGATGATACTATCTTCTGATAAGTGAAAAGCTGGGGAAACAAAAATCTTACCTGAGGAAGATTTCATAAAAATAAATGAGTTTTCTTGAATGGGGAAGAGAGGTTAGCAGAGAAGGTAGAGATGATAACTTTCAGGGGGAAAAAGTTCCTAAAAATAATTCCAAACCACATTAAGAGTGGTCAGGGACGGGAGCATGGAATGGGTCAGGAATAGGAGTCCTTGGTACCTTGAAGACATCAGTCCAGCATAACCATTTCAATAAGCAACTTAACTGTCAAAATCTATGACATGGTTACTCCTTAAAGGAGCAGTGTGATATTGGGATACTAATATATTCATCTACTTGGTAACATAATATTTCCCAAGGGAAAACCTAAACAAAAACTAGTTGGGATGTTTGAACATGCAAATTATCTCGATTCTAAGTCTTTCCTTTCAAAATTCAAAGTGATAGTCAAGTATGGTCGCAAAACATAAGGGGTGCCTTTTAGAAAGGAAGTCATACAAACATGGGAGTGGAGGGGTGGAGTTGAAGAATAGCCAGCCACAGACTGCCAAAACAATGAGACCAGTGAATTGCAGTTAGAACATTATATGAAATCTTGGCGTGTTATTTACCTATAGTTGTAGTCTATCCCCCTTATTAATAACTACTGTTTAATGAGAATCTATGATAAATAGCAAGTCAGTAAGTAGGGAGACATAGAATTTGTCATTCAAATCAAGACACTTTTGAGAGTTGAAGGGGGTGATAGTAATGACCACTCTGGGACAAGAGGTGCAAATCAGGGCTTTCCGTGACCAACTGGGACATATGGCTGCCCTGTCAGTCAGTGATGAGGGCTTCCCCGCTGGCTCAGCGGTAATGAGTCCACCTACCAATGCAAGAGATGCAAGAGATGTGGGTTCGATCCCTGGGCTGGGAAAATCCCCTGGACTTTTTGTTTTTCAGTTGCTAAGTTGTGTCTGACTCTGTGCCCCCATGGACTGCAGCACGCCAGGTTCCCTGTCCAATCTCTGGGAGTTTGTTCAAACTTGTGATCCTTGAGTCAGTGACACCATCCAACCATCTGTTGTTGTTTAGTCTCTAAGTTGTGTCCAACTCTTTTGTAGCCCCATGGACCGTAGCCCATCAGGGTTCTCCATCTATGGGAATCTCCAGGCAAGAATACTGGAGTGGGTTGCCATTCCCTTCTCCAGGGACCCTCCCCACCCAGGGATCAAACCCACATCTCCTGCACTGCAGGCCCATTCTTTACCACTGAGCCACCTGGGAAGCCCACAATTAGGTTTAGATGAGGTCATAAGGGTGGGGCCCTCATGATGGGTATAGTGTCCTAATAAGAAGAGACGAGAGAGTGTTGCCTTTTTTTCTCCCTCCCTCCCATGTGATGGCACAGCAAGAAGCCAAGAAGGGCACTTTCAGCAGAACCCAGCCAGCCTGCCACCTTGATCTGACTTCCAGGCTCCAGAACCGTGAGACAATTCATTTCTGGCACTTAAGTCCCCAAGTCTATGGCATTTTGTTATGACAGCCTGAATAGACACATACGTCCATCTAGAACTGGTCTTCTGCAAGAAAAATAAACTTATTTTAGCTGAAATAATAGCTTAACCTCACCTACCTTAAACATGTTCTAATCACTTACATTCACCTGTGTGCATACCTGCTCAGTTGCTTTAGTCATGTCCAGCTCTGCAACCCTACAGATTGTAGCCTGCCAGGCTCCATTATCCATGGGATTCTCCAGCCAAGAATATTGGAGTGGGTTGCTATGCCCTCCTCTGGGGGATCTTCCCAACCCAGGGATGGAACTGGAGTCTCTTACATCTCCTGCATTGGCAGGCAGGCTCCTTACTACTAATACCACCAGGAAACCTACAGTCAGCAAGATCACTTAATACGAAGCCTATTTTATAATAAAGTATTGAATATCCTATGCAACTGATTGATCACTGTACCAAAAGTAAAAAACAGAAGGTGGACTGTGCAGAGAATGGCTGTAAGGATTTCAGTGGTTTGCCCTTGTGATTGTGTGTCATGAAAGAGTATTGCTGGCCTGTGAGAAGATTAAAATTCAAAACTGGAGGTCTGGTTTCTACTGAACGTGTGTCACTTTCACACCATTGCAAAGTCGAAAAATCCTAAGTCAGAAGCAGTCTGTATATGCTTTCTTCCATCCTTACAGCAGCCCTGAAAGGTGCCTGCAGTTTTCCTCATTTCTCAGGAACTTCAAAAGAACTTTGTAACTTTTCTAAAGTCACACCAGCAATAAGCATCAGAATCCAGGCTTTTCTGACCTCAGAGCCTGTGCTTCAACTGTGCCAACCACAGGTGCTCCGGCTTCCCCTGGCCTCGTGAGCAGGAGCTGTGTGTGTCACAGGGTGCCTTCGCAGGACAGATGCCGCAGGAAAGGACGAGGTTGAACGAGAGATTATTCTCCCCCACTTCCTCGCTCTCTCACTCGTGCTCAGTCCTGTCTGACTCTTTTCGATCCCACGGACTGCAGCCCGCAAGGCTCCTCTGTCCATGGGGAATTCCCAGGCAAGAATACTGGAGTGGGTTGCTGTTTCCTTCCCAACCCAGGGACCCAACCCATGTTTCCTGCATTGGCAGGCGGGTTCCTCACCACTAGCACCACCTGGGAAGCCCTTTTCTTGCTCTCACCTAAGCAATGTGAGGTTGCTACACTCTTCCTCCACTGGGGAATATTCCCCCAATAACAATCCTGTTATTGAACTGAAGTGTCCAGTTCAGCAGACTGTTTTTAAGGGCCTGCCTACTTTAAAGCCATGGTACAAGGTCCCTCCCCAAGAGTCATGTGGATGTGATTAAATCATCAGCTAGGGGGCAAGGTGAATACATAAATAGATAACTAAATACAACATTCAAAGCACTGGGCTAGACATTTGTACAGGAAGGATGGGACCCAGAGAGCACAGGCGGTATGGGCCATGTTCAGGGAAAACCTGAAGGAGATTTGGCCTGGAAGAATCTGCCCGTGTGATTCAGCAAGTGCTAAAATAAGGAATGGAGAAGGCACTGGCACCCCACTCCAGTACCCTTGCCTGGAGAATCCCATGGGCGGAGGAGCCTGGTGGGCTACAGTCCATGGGGTCTTGAAGAGTCTGACACAACTGAGCGACTTCACTTTCACTTTTCACATTCATGCATTGGAGAAGGAAATGGCAACCCACTCCAGTGTTCTTGCCTGGAGAATCCCAGGGACGGGGGAGCCTGGTGGAAAATGTAGGTCAGGGAAGTAGAAAGTGAATATGTTTTATTATTTGTAAATGTGCTTGGACTTGAGGCAATGTAAAGGGTGGGAAAATCTGTACCTCATTGTCTGCTACAAGAACTAGTGCTGTTTGATTGTGTCCAAGACGTATTTGTCTGAACTAGAAGTTCAGAGAAGTTTAAAAGGTTTTAAATTTTTTTCCATAATTAAATATGATCAAAGCATATCTTACTACCCAAGAATGGGGGTAATAGTCTGTATTTTAATTTTAGTCTCTGTTCTGATGGGCAACTCTCAACCAAACAATCTAGCATTGAACAAAAAGTCACCCGTTTTCCACTCTCACTGAACATTTCACCAATGAGACAAACAGCTTTGCACTGCGATCTACTAACCTTTAAAACTCGTTGCACCCCGTTTCCTACAGATATTAACCATGTCACTCGTTTTGTGGTTTTGGTAAATCTTTTTTTACTTTTCTGGGCGAAGAGTAGTCACCAAAGCACACAGACTGGTTCTCACATGGATATGATGTGCTATACAGAGAGGGTGACTCTTAAGGAAGCTTGAGTTTAGGCAAGACAGAAGCTTCCCTCCTCACCTTCTGTATCACCTTCTACATCTCTCCATCCCAGCCCACAATCCTCTGAAGAACCTCTCGGCCTCCTCCTGGGAAGACAGTAACTCTCTAGTATATGTGACGTGACAGAACGCAAAGCCGCTAACATCCGTTTGTCTCAGGGTTACATGCAGTGCTCTCAAGAAGCATGGATCTTCACTGGGCCGCTCAGGCTCAATTCCCAAATTCTGGAGACATTGCTAGATTGGCTGTTTCTGGCCACACAGGCCCTGTGTGAGTGCAGCAGGCTGGTGACTATCATGTTCTGGGGAGAGGCCAAGTCACGTCAGCTCTCCCCGGAGATCAAAGCAGCTCCAGCCTTCAGGATGCGTCTGTACACAGAAGCCTTTTCATTGGCTTCCCAGCCTCATGGAATTGCTGAGGTTTCAAGGAAAATTGAAAATATCAGATCCACATTCCATGTGGTCTCTGCTGTGTGGGTGGGGAGACCCACATGTCCATGGGTGATGGCCCCACTGAGTGCCACCCACCACTGCCATCTGGTTCTCCCCCAGCCCTCCCCTTCCTCCCCCATAATCTTTTCATGCGAGTACCCCTATCACTCTGTTCTAATGCACACTTTTCAGGTGCCATCTCCAGAATACTTTCATTGTGTAGAGAAAGAGAAGACTGTCTTCATTGTAACAGGGTCTTCTCAAATTCATGATAGGAGGACTCCTCTCTACACCTATTCTAAACCCAAAGGGCGTCCAGAAGAAAGAATTGGCTTCCCAGTCAGGTGGTTCTTATGAAGAACATAATTTGTAAGGCTCTGTGTTAGGAAGAATACAGAAAGCCAATATATCAATATCACCCAGAAGCATACCGAATAATCAATAATACGGGGAAAAAGCTCAAACTATAAAGACAAGTGGAAAAATAAACAATAAAATTGTACATACAACATTCCTTTTTTTTTTTTTGCTTTAACCACCAAAAAGCAACCCTCTAAAATGTTAACCACAATTCTCTCTCTAGTTGGAATTATTGACGGTAGTAGAGACAGAATAATAGATTATTTCTTTTAATATTTATTTCTGTATTTTTGACAATAATACTAGCAACATTGATATTTATTGTATGCCAGGCATCATTCTAAGAACTTCACATGAATCAACTCATTTAACTCTCACAACTATGGGAGAAGGTCGGTGTGTTACTATAGGCCCCCCAAACTGAGGCACAAAGTGGTCAAGTAATGTACCCAAGGTCACACAGTAAGTCACAGAGACAGGATTCAAACCCAGTAGGCTGGTTCCAGAATTAGACTTAACCACTATTACTTGCTGCTTCTGTAATATGTACTGTTTTTGAATACATATTTTATAATGTCTTATAGTAAGGAATTATGTTTCTTTAAAGCTAAAGAAAATAATATTAAGAAATGAAGGGCCTCCCTGGTGGCTCAGTGGTAAAGGATCCGCCTGCCAATGCGGGAGACATGGGTTCAATCCCTGGTCTGGGACGATCCCACACGCTGTGGAGCAACTAAGCCTGACTGCCACAACTATCGAGCCTGTGCTCTTGAGCTGGGGAGCTGCAGCTACTGAGCCCATGTGCCGCAGCCACTAAAGCCCACACACCTGGAGCCCATGCTCTACAAGACAAGCCACCACAATGAGAAGCCCCCACACAGCTACTAGACAGCTGCAACTAGAGAAACTAGGGAAATGAGCCCCCACTTGCCGCAACTAGAGAAAAGCCCACGCAGCAACAAAGACCCAGCACAGCCAAAAATGAATTATCATTTTTTAAAAAGATTAAGAAATGAAAAGAAAAAGAAATATAAGACAAAGTAACCAGGGAGAGAGAAGAGACAGGGTGAAAGAATAAAGGTTTAGTAATGAGTCAGGAGAAATGACTCCACGCTAAACATCTCTGGGTTGGTTTCCTCCACTGTAAAATGTGAAGGCGTGCAAGTCTACATTCTAGAGAGATATCTACTCTGCAAATTACCAATAATTGACATGAAAGGTTTGAAAGCTGTACCAGCATTTTAGACTTGGCCTTCACATCCCATAACAAATTTGCTGTCTTTGTGCTTAGATTAACATCTTTAAACCAATATGTACATAAAGCAAATGCCCCAAAAGCACCAAAATTATTAGTAAAGTTAAGGATATGATTCTACGTGATTGACACTAGAGATCAGTTTCTGAAAGACAAAAAGTGATGAGAACAGAGAAGCTGGTCTGGCAGCATGCATGATTCCAAAGGACAGCAACCAATTTATTCAAAGCTAAAAATCCTGAGTGGATACAATTAACAGTAATCAACACATGACAAGGAAAAGAAACCAAAAAATTGAGTAATTTCCAAGTATGTCTACATCACTACTTCCCTGAAAGTGCAGGACATGTTTCCTGGCTCCACCAGGTAGATGGACATAACCCAGAGAAAGTGAATCTGTACTCAATGAAATTTCATTTAAAAAATGAGAGAACTCCACAAGGTTCCAGACAGAAAAAATAGATCTCATGTCAAGAATCTAGCATCATAATGGCATTGAACTTTCAGAAACACTGGAAGTTGGAAAAGAATAAATCAATGCCTTTGGAAATTTGCAGGAATAAATTTTCAGCCGAGAATCCTATACGCAGGCAAACCATCAATTAAGTGTGAGAGTGAAACAGACTTTTCTAGACATGCAAAGTCCCCCAAATTTACTTCTTATACTCCCCTTTAAGAAGTTGTTTACAGCAAAACAGATGCTTTATAAAATGAAAAGCATAAACCAAGAAAGAAAAAGACAAGAGAACAGGGACAACACAGAAACGGGGTGAAGAGAAATCTCGGAAAGCTCCTATATGTCCCGACCATCAGAAAACCGGTTCAGACTGGAGAACTGGGGGGTCCATTCAGAGGGCTGAGGTGGGGCCCAGAAGGAAGAGGATTGGCAGATGCATTTCATTGTGTGAAAAAAACCAAGGAGAAGCATTTTAAAGAGCCACTAGAATAAATGGTGATAGATTCTAAAAAGCAAACAAACGAAAAACTATTTTCCTCAAAAAAGTTGTACAGAAAAAGAAATACATCCACAGTCCACAACCTGGCTCCAGTGAAAAATAATTACACAATCATTGTCATGCAGGTGCAATGTTGATGTAATTAACATTGTGATGTCACTTGTGAGAAGCACTAATAGGGCAGAACTTTGCACGGAGATATGTGCAAGTTCTTTGCTCCTGCACCCTCCCTTCTCACCATCCTAGTACAAGATATTAGGCCCCAACTCTTCTTTCCCACTCCGCTGCAGAAAATCCATTTTACTCAAATAATCGTCACCAATTTGAAAGAGCAATTCCTCCATTTTCTATCCTTGACCAAATATTTCCTTTTCTTTTTTAAAACAACTTTTAAATTTTATATTGGAGTACAGCCAGTTAACAGTGATAGTTTCAGGTGAAGAGCAACGGGACTCAGCCATATACATACATCTATTCATTCTCCCCTAAACTCACCTCCCATCCAGGCTGCCACATAACTTTGAGTAGAGTTCCCTGCACTATACAGTAGGTCCTTGTTGGTTATCCATTTTAAATATAGCAGTGTGTACATGTCGATCCCAAACTCCCTAACTATTTCTGAAATTAACTGAACTTTGGCTGCTCTGGCTGGAGTCTTAGGAAACAGCCAGTCCTCCTTCCCTCTCTGGAGCATTCCCCTGCCTGGCGTTTGCAAATAAAGGATTATACTAACGGTGCTCTGGCTGATTTTTTCCCACCAACTGTGTTGCAAAAATGGAGGAAGGAGAAGTTGGAGGGGANTTCTGAAATTAACTGAACTTTGGCTGCTCTGGCTGGAGTCTTAGGAAACAGCCAGTCCTCCTTCCCTCTCTGGAGCATTCCCCTGCCTGGCGTTTGCAAATAAAGGATTATACTAACGGTGCTCTGGCTGATTTTTTCCCACCAACTGTGTTGCAAAAATGGAGGAAGGAGAAGTTGGAGGGGAGGAGTAAGAGAGTTATATCCTTCCCTGTAATAAAAGAAAGTGTACAGATTCTGTCTAAAATTGATAACTCAAGGACCAGCCACATAAGAGAATTATTTCCAACTAGGGAAGGATGGGATCAAACAGCTAAGAAAGAGGAGAGCAATCATAAACCCAGAGGGACTGTTTTTTGTTAGAATCTTTTAACATGTACTAATCCATAAAATTATAGATGAATGCACTCAGCTGATAACAACTTGAGCAGTTTTTAAAAGTGAAGCTTGCAACTTAAAGTTAAGAATGACCCAACTAAATGATCCAGCCAACGCAGTGTAGAAAGCTTTCTTGGTGGCTGAAGGGTTGAGAAGAAGCAGGTCTAGCCAGAAGATGGGAAGGCCATACCACTGGAAGTGAATTTTGGTCCACTCTCAGTCCTTCCAGAGAGCCTCTAAGTTGGAGAATTTGGCTAAATAGGACAGCCAGAGCTTTCTTGAAAAGCATCAGGTTCTCTGTTCTCTGTGAAAGGTGAAGAGTAAAGTTTGTTTTAGTTCCTGGTTCCCCAACTTGTGTTTTTTTGTTTTTTCTGTATAGCTCCCATTACACTGTTTTTTTTTTTTCTTTTTGCTCCCTTCCCTTTCATCTGTGAGTTTTCTTCTCATTTAAAAAGTCTTTTCTCCCTACTGTTTCATTTTTCTCTTAATCCCCAATTCTTCCTGCCTCTGTACCTTGTCTCTCTTCTCACCTAGATTTTCTCTGAGCCCTACCTGACACTCATATTCCTAGACATGCCAAGGGTTTTAGTTTTCATTTCTTAATTTTCCAAGTAGTTACCTGCAAGGACTTGAGTCTTTTGAACACAACTTGCCTATCCATAAAACTGATTAACATTCCTCAGGATGCTATATATCAATGGTTGAGCTATCTTTGAGGTTCTTGAGAAAAAATAATTTAAGAACTGTGATCTGCTTGATTCAAGTTGTAGACACTGTCATCATAAGAACTTTGACTATTTTCTTCTTTTCTTGAAATTTATAACTTCAATTCTAGAGAACTTTTCCTAGAATGACCATGGAAAGCGAAAACACAGAATGAGACTCATTTTATAAACTAATTTTAGTTGTCATTTCAACGACCGAAAGAAATCAGCAAATGAATTAAGAGGCTTCAGTCTTTAGAGTAATACTATAATGATATTCAAAGAATGCAGCTGGATTTTCACATTATATTTTAATTTTTAAGTTTCTCAAAATGGAACTAGATATTTGGCTGAAAACATTAACCTATTAAAACAAGTTTTTTTTAAATAAAAAAAATTTTAATATTTATTTGGCTGCATGGGCTCTTAGTTGGGACATGTGGGATCTAGTTCCCTGACCAGGGATCAAACCCCAGATCCCTACTTTACAGAGTCTTAGGCACTGGACCACCAGGGAAGCTCCACTTTCTTTTTTAAAGAAACTGTAAGTCTAAGGACTGGCTTTCAAATTTTCCAATCATATGCTATCAACATGTAAATTTAATTTATAGGTTTCAATGCTTAAGACTTGTGAATGTGTAAAGAATTAGGATCCTTTAAAGACATCAACATGTACTAATAAAAGTATTTGAATGGGACCATTACTCTGCCTAAATTAAACCTTTTTAACTGAAAATCTAAGGCCAAACCAACAGCATAAAGGGCTCTATGGCCTATCTGTAGTTATTACTGGGAAATTTAGGTTTCACACAAAACTGCCTTTATTCTAAATTCAGTTGTTATTAGAAAAGAGCACACACCTCAAACTAAATATCAGTCCACGTTTTCCCCTCACACAGAAGGAGACCTCTCTGAAGGTTTTTCCAGGCTTACCACTTAACAGTGGTCAAGCCAAAAATAAACCTATGAGGACTTTACTAGGCAAACTCAACAGCATACAAAACACCAGTCCGTGGAGAGCTGGACTTTTTCCCTACTAGCCTCTTTCTGGGGTTTCCTCTCGCATTCCTCCACCTCCTAATTAGAAAGCTAATTAGGAGTCCAAATTTAACGCTAAATGAGGAGAGAGATCTGGTCACAGGCCAGGATTCCTTTCACATCAAACACTGTTCTCCGTCTTCCTCCCTTAGGGCAGCTGAACTGTGGGAAGAGAGCTGGGCCAGCAGGACCCATTGGCTGAGGGCAGTGTTTACTCTCAGTTGTCTGCGAGGGAAGATCTGTTTCACAAACTGCAAACTCTGCAAAGGTAAAATTAAACAACAACAACATGCCTCGGGCCTTCAGTACCCTAAAGAAACAAGTATCTTCTAGGCTCAATTATTATTACCATGGTAACATGAGGGGGCTTGGGGAGGTCTCCTCAAGAACAGTTCCCGGTTCCATCCAGGCAGCCTCTCAACTGTGCCGGGCGACTTCTCCAGTTACCATGGCAACCAAAATTAGAAGTGCTTTTGCAACACTAACAGAAACCATCTTTTGAAGCTCTTCTGTGAATCACATTGAATACTGATGATGCAAGCTTGAGTGATACATATTTTATAAACATTTAAAAAATCATATTGCCATAAACAAATACTCGTTTTGGAGTTCCCTTTGCAATCTTTTGACTTAACCTTGGAATCGATCCTTCGGTCTGGTTCTGTTTGTTTCCCTTCTGGATTCCCGCGGCTTCGAGTGTAAAGGCGATTTGTTTAACTTCCAAACTTGTCTGAATTGCATGGGTGAGAGCTTAAAATGTGGTTCCTTTGCTCTGGGTTTGAAACGGGGTGAGGAAGGGGATGGGGGAGGGTGGGTCTAACAGAGAGCCCTCTTGTCTAATAAAGTCGGGAGGACGAAAACCGGGAGGGGGTGGGGAGAAGAGCGGGGAAGGGACGGAGGAGGAGGGAGAGAGACTGGAAGGAAAAAGTGCAGATGGCGAATCTCCGCTGCCCTTACTGGGGCTAAAAGCACCTTTATCGGGTGCCTTGACCTCTCCATCTGCTCAGATACTGGGTCAGGCACACAGAGCTGATCGGAAACGGCATTTAAAAAACCCTGTTGCGATCCTTTCCAAGTCGTGTCGCCGAATCCTCGGGCTCCTAATATTCCTGAAGGGACCTCAGGGAAGAAGAGACAGGCTCTTCTTTACTTGTACAGTCTTTCCAAAGGAGCGCCTTTCTTTAGGGCGCGTAGTGGCGTGGGGTGGGATGGAGGGTCCACTCCTCTGGTCCACCGCCGTTCGCTGTCAGTGCCCTTCACTGCCCACTGCCCGCCGGGGTCACGCAAGTCACCGGCACTCGATTCAAACTCTGCGGCTCCGGGCTCGCGCCCAGGGGCGTTGGTGGCGCGCAGCTGGGGTGCGCGGGGTGAGGCTGGGGGTGCGCGCACAGACCTGGGTGTCCGCACCCAGTTGGGACCGGGGGACACAGGCGCGCACACCCTGGGCTCACGCCCCCAGGCACCGGCAGGCTGCTCGCGCCGGCGCACCCCGGCCTCCAACGCTCTCGCCTCCCAGGCGCGATGGGCCTCGGAGGGGGTGCCCCTAAAGAGCGCTAATCCTCTCTTGACCCCAATTCGCCCACCCCCGCCGGGAGTTGGGTCTCTCTTTGCCCCGGGGTTCCGGGGAGGGGAGGCGTCCCTGCTCAGCACCCAAGTAGGCAGCCTGGCGGAGGAAGGGGCGGCCGGGTCGGGTGCCAGCTGCGAGCCCCGCGGCCCTCGCTTACCTTGGTGGCGAGCTCCGCTCGCGGGCTCGGCTGCGCGGCGCCCGGCTGGGCTCTCTGGGAGGTGGGCTCGGGCGCGGGCGGTGCGTGGGTGTCAGAGCGCAGTGGCAGCGCCAAAGGCTCGGGAGCTGTCAGGGGCGGTAGTGGCAGACCCCGCCCACCGGCCTGGCCCGGGCTCAGCAGACCGGACTCAGGCGCCCCGCAGCGTTTCCCAAAGGACCAATCCGGAGCGGGGGGCTGACCCGGGGAAGGGGGGAAGGGGAGGCCGGAGGGGCACCGGGACGAGGGCCTGGACCTCGTAGGCCGGTTTCTATGGCAGCCGGAAGGGAGGGGCTGAAAGGAGGTGGGGTTATGGGGGGGGGGCGCGCGGCGCGGGGACACCCATCGTACACACTGGAGCAGGGGGGGTTGGCCCTGCCGCAGAAAGGAGCGCTCCTGGAGCATGGATGGCAAGAGGCGACACGGCTCCCATCAACTCCCGCTGCAAGCTGAGTCGCTCCAGCCTCTTGATAAAAAGGGTTTCCGTGTCCTTGGGAGACCCAGTAATCTTCCTAACAGAACGGGGTTTTCGAGCAAACCACCGTGACAGCTCCTTCAGGTGAGTCTGGGAGCGTTTAGGCCTTGCAGAAATAAGTGCTAACGCCGCCCTCAGCCAGGATTCCTAGAATACATTAGGCCTAGTTCCGTGGGTGCCCCTTGGGCAGTGGATCCCCAGTGTCCTGTGTACTCCCCAACTCATGGTGAGTGCCAAATGTTTTTCCAGTTTACAAGCAAGGAAAGAATGCGATTCACCGAATACTAAAGAATAAAGATGATTTATTGAAGTTCACGTCCTTCATTTTACAGAGGAAGAAATTGAAAGCGGAGGAGTCAGTTAACAAGGGCCACAGGGCTGGTTAATGGCAAAGCCCTGACTGGGGCCCCTAAATCACAGCTCTGTGAACACTCTTTCCACCTCCTCATGTGGCTGAATCCTCCATAATTGTTAGGGTGTATTTACAAAAGCGAAAGAGCTAAGGGGAAAAATAAACTGAGTTTAAAGCCCTTTTATGGTCGAAATTAGGGAATCGAAAGATTCCTTATTTTGCCACTTGCCAGTAACTGTTATAAATACTTTCACAGAATGACTGGCTAAATCCTCACAATAACCTTTTCAATTAGGTGCTCTGCTTACCACCCCTGTTTTGACAGATGAGGGAACTGAGGCCCAGAAATTTACTTGACTTGCTCAAAGTCACACAGCTGTCCAGGACTGATGCTAGGACTCAGACCTGAGGGTCTGACTCAAGGCTGGTGCTCTTCCTCCGTAGCCTGTGCTGCCTCTTTGAAGGATGATTAAAGGGGCCAGAACAGGAAGGGCAAGAATTAAAACCTTGGACAGCTCCACAGACTGACCACTGGGATTGGCAGGAAAACTAAGAGAACCTGGAAAAAATGCTTTCTTGTTTTATAAGAGTGGTTATAAAGGTTCTCTGTGAGAAAAGTGTGTCTTTAAAGGGAGACCTTCTCAAAGACAAAAGAACTATTTTTTAAAAAAGGAGTAATCTTAAAATAGTACTTGCCATCAGTCTTTCTAAAACAATGAAATACAGGATAAATCATTGCATATTTTAAATACAAAAGACTCCTTGAATTCTACAACATGACAATCCACAGAACAAGAATTCATAAAGAAACAGCCCAGAAACCAAGAGCCTCAACTTCCCAGATGACACATATTCTGATATAGGTTATCCCATGGTGCCCCTGTAAAGCAACGCTTGGCAAAGCCAATCCTGGATTCTAGAGGAGTAAGAGGTTACCGAAAACTTTAGGCTACCATAGAAAAGGAAATCTTGAAACTTAGCTTCAGAAACCACTTTTAAAGTCCAGTAGCCAGACTTTTTTCCAGGAGTCATCCACATTCCTCTTGCAGAGACTGCTAGGCCTGCTCCGTTTCAAAATATAAACCCTTCCTTCATGCCTCCCTTTCCCTTGGGGGTCCTGGGATACTCAGCCGCTTGAAAAAAATGTTTTTCTCCTAGACAGGGTCATTCAACAATAGGCTAATTACAATGGAACAGTATATAGAAAAGTTAACATTTTTGTTTTGAATAGTATGGAGAAATACTTTCAACATGTTAAGTGAAAGCAAAAGTTACAAAACAGAATGATACAAATTTGTGATATGTATAACTGGAAGGAAATATATCAGACATTAGAAATACTTTTTCATTATCTTGTGGAACCTGAGGTGATCTAAACAATGTTAATACTTTCCAGTGTTGTTTGCATTTTCTACAATGGGAGTATATGTTAGAAAAAAATTTTAATGTCAGAAAAATATTATTTTCCAAAAGAATTGATGAAACTGTAAAAACTATAAAGACAGTATAGTTTCAGGTTATTGGAGAGCTCATTAAAATTTAGTGTGTTAAACCCTGCTCCCTTTCTTTAGCAGTAGCCAAGTACATTCTGAGAAACAACTATTAATAGAAGAACTGACTCTAAAGCAGGAGGTCCTTGTTCTACACTTTAAGAAGTATGGACAGTGGCTAAAAGTTTAGAGTTTTGACTCATAAAGCTACACCCTGCCCCTTAGCTCTGTTCCTTACTAATTATATGACACTCTGGTTTCGTGTACCTTCATCTATTCTCTCATCTGTAACTGGGGAGTTGTGAAAATTAATGAGACAAAGTTTCTGGTAAACAATGAACTAGGTTTTCTTAACCTAGAGTCCCATGGGCTTGGATGATTGGCAGGAGGCTCCCCCATCAACAATAGATTTGTCTACTCCTTTCATCACATCCCTCTAAGTAGTTGGGGCCCAAGTGTCAGAACCCCCTCAATAAATGCTTAATAAATGGTAACATTATTATTTCAAGTTCTGACATACCTTCCCACCTTTAGTGCTATTCTAGGGAATATAGGCACATTCTACTCTAATTTTAAGTTACCTGATACGGAACATCCCCACTGAATGTGAACCTGGGCTATTCATGAGGTTTTCCTACCCCTGCTTTTCTTCCTCCCCTTCCACTAGCCACTGGCTAGTGAAAGGGGGGGATATTTGGAGGGATATGGGAGGGATATTTGACAAATGTCAGGGAGAGGACACAGAGCAAAAGTTTTTAAGACTATATTGCTGCAGGATATGCTCAAAAGGCATATCCTGTTCCAGGAAATTTTATTTATGCTGTTTAGATTCTAAATGCTACCTCAATCTGAGACTTCATGTCTTTGAGACAATTCAGAAACAATCTCAGACAATATCTCTTTGACTATGATCCCTATCCCATGTTTATCTTTCAGAAATTCCAGTTGAACATTATGTGTCAGATCTCCTTATTTTATCTCACGTCTTTCTTGTGTTTTCCAGATTTTTATCCTCTATTTACGTTCTTTCACACTCTGGTTAGTTTCTTCAGATCTATCTATTTCACAGATTCTCTCTTGCAGTCCAGTTAATCAGCTGTTTAATCGGCACACTAACCTCACAAGCCTTGACAATGCAAGTATAATTAGAACACCAAATTGAAGCACAACAATTAGGATTTATTAAAATCTTTTCCCTTAATTTTATAGGCACTTTTAAAGAACCAGCAGGAAAGAAACATTTATTCGAGGTTTACTCATGTATTCTGTTTTCCTTATTTCTATTAATTTCAAGCAATATTAAACCAAAAGAACTAAGACTAGTATGGTAATTGTTTTTAAAAGTTTTCTCTCATGTGTATGTGTATGGAGAGATATTCATGTAATATTAGCAGTAATTATTTCTGATTAATGACCTTTGAACTGTGGTGTTGGAGAAGACTCTTGAGAGTCCCTTGGACTACAAGATCAAACCAGTCAATCCTAAAGAAAATAAATCCTGAATATTCATTGGAAGGACTAATGCTGAAGCTGAAGCTACAATACTTTGGCCACCTGATGCAAAGAGCTGACTCATTAGAAAAGACCCTGATGCTGGGAAAGATTGAAAGCAGGAGGTGAAGGGGACAACAGAGGAAGAGATGGTTGGATGTCATCACCGACTCAATGGACATGAGTTTAAGCAAGCTCCAGGTATGGTGAAGGACAGGGAAGCCTGGCATGCTGCAGTCCATGGGGTCGAAAAGAGTCAGACACAACTGAGTGAGTGAACAACAAATGAGTCTTGGAGTGGCTTTTAACTTTCTTATTTTTCTAAAATACATGAATCTTTTTGTTGAGCAAGTATAATTTAACAACAAAAACAACAAAGTAGAAAAAAAGGTTGTACATTTCAGTGACTAAGTGAAGTGCCACTACTTCCCCTACCAAGTCAGCTTAAATTCTATTGATATTCTGGGTACTTTAATTCACTTTAGACATTCCTGCCTCATCATTTAGTCATTAGTGTGCAATACTTAGCTTTCTTCCTAAAGGTAAAGTACAGTGAATAGAGGGGATAAAAAAGAAAAAACTCAAATTGTAATCTTGAGACATTTTCATTATAAAAGTAATTTTCATTATTGAGTTATTACCTGAGATTCCCACTATAATATTAATAGCAACTGTACTCCAAACTTTTCTTGAATATGTAGCCAAGTATAGCAATGTGCTGTGCGGTGCTTAGTCACTCAGTCGTGTCCGACTCTCTGGAACCCCATGGAATGCAGCCCTCCAGGCTCCTCTGTCCATTGAGATTCTCCAGGCAAGAATATTGGAGTGGGTTGCCATGCCCTTCTCCAGGGGATCTTCCCAACTCAGGGATCAAACTCAGGTCTCCTCCATTGCAGGGGGATTCTTTACTGTCTGAGCCACTGGGGAAGCCCAAGTATAGCAGTAAGTGTGATATTTTCTTAATAATCAGCACTTTGGTATGATCTACAGTTGAACAACGAACAGATGAAGGCTCTGGGCCTGTTGATTCTTTGCCGAAATTATCTCATGAAAAGTTTTAAGAATTAGTTACTTTTGTTTGATTTTTATCTTCAGTTTTTAATAAGCACCATTTCAACTGGACTAGGGTTCTGAATCTGTTATTCCCTCCATAATGTTTCATAGCTGTATCTAACAGATAACTATTATTTCACAGGATACAGTTACTGCTCTAATACACTTCTAATAAAGTGGTCTACCAGGTGACAGTTAATGATCAGCTCTTCTCTAAGGTGAATTCATACACTGACATTTGCTCCTCAGCAGATATTAGCCATCGTTTTGTCTCTAAAGTGTATTTGAGTTACCCAGTGTAAGAAAAGTATTCAATTATTCTGATTTTCCAGTTTTTATTATTCTCTAACAGATGTCTTTGTGGTATTTTCATCTCAGAAACATAAAAGCAATTCATTACTGAGAATAAGTAGAATGTTCTTGATTAATATGAAAAAACAAGACCATTGTCTTAGTCCAGTGCATTACATGAATAGTCAACATGGACAATAAATAACAAGATATTTTGAAAGTAGCACCTGACTACCTATAAAAAAAAAGAGAGACCCTCAAAATGTTCACACTACTGGCTAGTCATCTGTGCTTCCCTTAAGTACTCTATGTCAGCCATTCTTCAGGTGTGGCTCCAGGACTATCAATATATTACCTGGGAATGTTAGGAATGCAAATTCTCAGGTCCTAATACTAACCCAGACCAATTGAATTGTGTTTTAACAAAATGCTGTTGCATGCTGTTGTTGAACCATTGCCTAGATGGTGTGGTCTCTAAGCAAGGAGAAAGCAAGGAGCTATCAGAAGGCAATTTGCTGTGAATCTCTTGCCATCTTTTCTGATCTACTGTTCCCCGCCACCCCAAACTCATCAAAGGCTGATGTAAATTCCAGAAGGAAAATGGCTGTTTTGCTTATGCTTATGTTCTGTGTAAGCCAACGCTGTCAGCCACAAAGATCTCATACAGAGGTGACTGGAGTCTGTGAAGTCAAGCTCTCTGGTTTGAAATGCTGGCTTCACTTTCCCCCATCTATTTCTCATCTCTTCATCTTAGTTTCCTCTATTTGTAAAATGACAGCTAATAATGTAATTACTTCAGGAGGTCATTCAGATGATTAAATGTAAAGTGCCTGGCACAAGTGATTCATAAATGATGCTATCTTGTTACAAGGTTTCTCTCCTAGGCTGTATTTTGGTACAAGTATCAAAGTGGGCATCACTTCAGTTGTATAATTACATCATATTTAGTGTCATATTAGGTGGGAAAGTTAAAACAATTATGAATTCATATGCTGCCTTCCTACATATCATGTTAACAGAATTAAGGAAGTAACGTTTATAGAACATGGATTAGTTAACATTCAGCTTAGGTTTCCCTCTCCTGATGTAACAGACACAAAGTTCAGGGTTAAATTCAAACCTGCTATCTCCAACAAAATCAGGCTAAACTCTGAAGGTCATTTACTTCCACATGAATATTGTCATGACCATCTGATTGTTTAAAACAGTTAACAAGATGTACATTAAAATCTACTTATTTACCAGTGGACATTTTATCACATTCAGGCCACAGTCAATGCTGTTCGCTTATTCAAAGTATAAAGTGGGTAATTAGCCTAGAAGATTCTCTAGACTTTTTAAATCTTGAAATATTACCTCAAAATTTAATGTAGTAGGATCAGCACTTACCTTTCCATGAAAGTATTTCTACTTTCAATATTAGAAAGAGGATTGCAACCTATTTTTAATGGTAGGACTGTAAGATCCTTGTTTTTGTACATGTTCAAAATATTTATAGGTTTTAAACTTATTGACATTGGGGTACAGTTAGTTTCCCTTTGAATCCCAGATGATACATGTGGTTTAATAAAAAAATAAGTATCTGGTTCCTGGCAATGAGCTCTTAAAACCCTTGCAATTTCCTGAGTGATATCTTTTGTTATTCCTAACAAGCCTCTACCTGAGTTTATGTAATGCGGTGACTCTTAGCTCGTCACTAGTCATCAACCATATAGAGGGCTAGAACTATCAGATCCACTCCCAAGGGAAGTAAGTAAACAAAGTTAAGGGAGCATCTGGGTAAACATATCCACGTGCTGGGAGGGTGGAGCACCAGGCTAGGACAGGGATGTGCTGTGCACCCCCACCCCCCACCTCACCTCTTTGCCCTATGGATCTCTCAGTCTCTTCCTGGTTTGTATCCATAGTGCTTTCCTGAGTTCCAGATCATTCCACTGAATTATTTAACCTGGGAGGGAGTAGAACACCTAATTTGTAGTTAACCAGGCAGAAGTGTGGGTACCCTGGGGACTCTATTTTTGGCTGGTGTCTGAAGTGGGGGCAGTATCACGGATGTTCAGTTGCTAAGCTGTAACCCCATGGACTGCAGCATGCCAGGCCCCTCGGTCCTCCACCATCTCCTGAAGTCTCAAATTCATGTTCATTGAACTGGTAATGCTGTCTAGCCATCTCATTCTCTGCTATTCCCTTCTCCTTTAGCCTTCAATCTTTCCCAGCATCAGGGTCTTTCCCAATGAGTCAGCTTTTCTCATCAGGTGGCCAAAGTATTGGAGCTTTAGCAACAGTGATTCCAATAAATTTTCAGGGTTGATTTCCTTTAGGATTGACTAGTTTGATCTCCCTTCTCACTTTCTGGAATCTGTTAATTCCAGGTACTGTCAAAATTGAAGGTCAGCCAGTTGCTGTTTAGGAATCAAAGAACTGCTGTTGAACAGTGTAGGGCAGATAGGAGAGGCTCTCCTATCATTTTCCAGTGCTCTTGAGATTCCTGTGGGTGACCAAAATCTGGCAGTAGTACCCACCTGTCACACTGTAGACCTAGCTAAAAACTCCAGGAGTAAAGTGAGAACAAAATATCCAGGTCAGTACTTTAATATACATTATCATTCCCTGGTGGCTCAACAGTAAAGAATTCACCTGCCAATGCAGACTTGGGTTCAATCCCTGGGTCAGGAAGATGCCCCTGAAGAAGGAAATGCCGACCCACTCCAGTATTCTTGCCTGGGAAATCCCATGGACAAGGAAGCCTGGTTGACAAAGAAGTCCATGAGGTTGCAAGAGTCGTGAAAAAAGAACATGACTTAGTGACTAAAGAATAACATGCAAAATGGTTTAGGAACTGCAAAGTTTACTACCACCAGGTACCTTTCCTTGTCTTCTGTGATAATCTAATTTACTGGCATTTGGAGCACACATAGCCTTCAAACCTTTTGGGAAAAGTAAATGAACTGTATCTGTCCCTCAAACTTGCTTTGAAAGGCCTTGCCAGATCTGAAAACTCAAATGATAATTTTAATGCTTTGCTGTGCCTTTGTCCCTGATCTCTACATTGCAGTCAGGGCTCTTGAAAAATTATGTTTAAAAATAAACCTTGTTTCATACCTTGGCTTAAGGGCACAGCATGAGTTATTTTCAGCATTCAAAATTCACTAGATACTAAATAGTAATTTATATGCTTGAGACCACTGTCAGGAATTTAAACATTTTTCAAACTGTAACTCAGGAACATGGACATTTTAAGGCAAACTGAAAATTTCAGTTAATTCTATCATCAGTATTTTCCGACGTCAAAGAAAAAAATACGTCTATATATATATAACACAATTATGCCTTGTAGCATTATGCTTTGTAGCATATACCCAACTATCAAAGAGAACAGACTTGGAAATGTTCATACACTTCGATTTAAAATAAAGACAGTCTCCTAATTCCTCTTATCTCTAAATCCATGACTTCTCCAGTCATGGAAAGCCATTCTCTTCAATATACTTCATAAATGTTATAACCATTTAACATCAGGGTTACCAAAATGTGTTACGTGGAACTGATCTTTTAAATTTAACACACTAGTAAGTGAAGAAAGGATTTTTAAAATAGGCTCTACTAAAATTCCACTGGTTATTGTGTCCCACCATGTAAAATAGCAAANTGTTAGCATAAGGACAGTCACACTGCCCATCATCAGTTCAAAAACCCAACACATAAATTTAAAAATATATGCATTTGTTATTTCAGTCTAAAACTGGCATAGGTGTTCTGTTCTCATTTCCTGCCTTTTCAGCTTGGGAATCCACTGTTGATTTGGTCTCTAAATCCTCAGCATCTTCATGTTCTTCTATAGCAGCCTCGGCAGCATCTGCTTGGGTAGGCTCGCTCTCCTCTTGATTCATGATTTCAGGGGTCACTTGATCCAAGTCTGCTTCTAGAAGCTCAGTTTGTACTTCCACTGGCATCTGATTTACCCGTTCAACATGCAGCTCTTCCACATGGACTTCAGTACCTTCTTCAGTCTGAATTCGCCCCACTTCTAGATAACTTACCTGGACCTGCTCTGGAAGCTCACTCATGTGTGACTCGTGCACTTGGCTGTCTTGGAGCAGATCTGGATGGACCTGTTCCACAGTCACTTGTGCTGAATCCACCTGAACCTGGAGCAGTGGTAACACATGCACCTTCCCAACTTGTTCTATAATAGTCATTGACGTCACAGGTTCAGTTTGCACACGTGTTTCTACTGAAAGAACTTCTTCAGTTACCAGGCGCTCTGAAATATTATGAGTATCACTGAGATGCCTCCTTAATTCATTTCCTTGCATAAACCACAAGTCACACAGAGTACAATGGTTGGGTTTATCTCCAGTGTGTATCACCAGGTGATCTTTGAACTGGTCCCAGCTGTTAAACACACTATTACAGACCTGAAACAACCAAATAGTTAAGTGTTAACTCTTACATTCAAACTGAAAGAAATATGGGATGCATTTAATCTGTGTAAGGAAAAAGTTGCAGATTTTTCTGAATATGTTATAAATATAACATCTGTAATATAGTCTAAGGGATTTCATAAATCTTTTGTTTATTTGAAGCTGGTCTGCCTTTCACCCCACTCCAGAATTCCAATAACCATAGTTTCACACTACTTGTTACTTAGGACATAATGTTAATAACATTGGTATATCTAGGATTGAGTAAAAACAACAGTTTCCCTTATAAAAGCAAGACAATTATGTTCTTTACTCTCATCTCTTTCTGAACTGTCAGCGCCATACTTTTGGTCTAGGCTTGTTACTTGTCACTTCTAACAATTTCAAACACAGACCTCTTTGCTCAGAATAGAGTATACCACATCCACACATACCTGACATTCATAAAGCTTCTTTCTCCCTTTTTTTGCTCCCACTCCAGTCTGGCATGCAGTCAAGTGACATTTTAGGGTACTATTTCTAGCAAATCGTTCATGACAATTTGGACATTCAAAAGGTTTTTCACCTGTTAGAATACAAAAAAATATTGACAAATCAAGAAAAACAGAAAATGCAAAACGTCTTTCTCTTTTTGGGTAATTCTGATAGGACTGTCTTGAATGGAGGAGCAGAACTTTTAACTTGGATGTTTCCACCACATCTAAAAGACTATTCTAAGAGGGGGAAATACAAGTTTTTGATGATTCTTATAACTGTGCTCTGGCAAATAAATAAAAATTTGGATCTGAATGTTGTTCCATGCCTTTGCGTTTCTTAAAAAACTGTCTATTTTCCCTTAGATAAAAATCAAAGTCAAATTCCTTTTCGAGGACATGCAGCCCTCTCCATTCCACAGCAATTTTTGAGCACTTATTGTATTGCCAAGCCATGTGCTAGGTAATGAAGATAAATTGTCTTTTATTTTTTAAAGTTTCGTATCATAGGCCAGGGTATTTCAGGAAGGTGAAATACATGGACATAAACAAATGCAATATACCATAGAAAGCCTGTTACAGAGAAGAGGGTAATGAGAAATAGGCTGTAGTAGCACAGAGGAGTGATGAATTCTGCCTAAAATGGACTAAGAGAAGTTCAGCAAATAAAGTTTATTCTAGGAGGAGGCACAGAGGTGTAAACAGTATGGCTGGTGGGGAGTAAGACGGGAGGTATCATACTAACTCCCAGATTGCTGGTTTAGAACACCAACCAGAATAAAGAACAGAGATGTTTAAGGAGGTGTGAAGTAGGGTATGCTGGGGAAGATTAAAAATTCAGTTTTGTGTCTGGTGAGTTTGAGGTACTCAAAACAAAGTGGCAAAATCTGGTAGACAGAAGAACACTAAGGAAAATTAAGGAAGAAGTTTCAGAAAGATGAGGTAGTAAACCGTGCTGAACCAAACAGAAACGACAGGTAGGGTAACAACAGGGGCCTGGGGTACACTAGCAGGAACACTGAGTGGTATGGGGCAATCGGGAGCCACGCTACAGTGAGGGGTAAGGGAGAGTGAGTGAGGCAAGTCAATGAAAACAGTCAGTACCGAAATTCTTTCAAGAAGGCTTGGAAGTAAAGAGGAGAAGTGGCTCAATGGGGACAGGTCAATAAGAAGTTCCTTCAGCCAGAAAAGAATCATTACTTATTTGCTTAGTGAGAAGGAACCAGTGGAGAAGGAGAGAGCAGTAGGAATCACAGGTGAGACATGGTTTTGGAGGAGACATTGAGATGTGGGATTTAGGATTGGCCTTGAAAAACAGGAAAATATCTTTCTCTGTAATAAGAGAAATTGACAGTGAAGGAACCACACAGGTTTCTCCACAGCTTAGCTGGGGTGTGGACAGGGGCTCAAGCATTGCACTGAAGGTCTAGAGTAGCAATTAGGAAAGGAAAGATATAAAATAGAGACCACAAGGCCTACTTACTGATAAGAATTTTTTCCAGAAGTGCTCAGCAGGGAGCAGAAGTAAACGACTACAATAATTCCAGGATGTAGGGTTCAAAAGCCAAGAAAATGTGCTTAGAGTACAAGAAAAAGTGACTCAGGAAGTATACAATGAGGATAAGATGAAGTCAGAAAAGGGGCAACAAATGAGGTTTAAGGGATACAGAAGGACAAGAAGGTTAAATGAGGTTAAATAAGGTAGAGTCCCATAGCCAAAAAAGGAAAGCAGGAGAGAAGTCAAGAGAAAGGATGATGCCTGGAGCAAACAGAACTAAGATTTCAGAGGTGGAGCCTCAGCGATGATCAGGTCCCAGACGTGACCCTCATACTCACGTGGACCTGACACAGTCAACGAATAACTCTGAGGTGTGTTTTTTCCCTGGAAAAACAACTATAGCTTACTTTTTATATAATTTTCATAAGATGAAAAAATTAATGACAGAAAAGACCTAATCACCTAGAATTACTGTTGGTATATAAATTCTTTTACAACTCTGCCAATGGTGGAATATTGCTAACCAGAACGGTTTTAATAGTGTATAATTTTTCACTATAAAATGAAGCCTATAAATAAAAATTGTTAACTTCTTTAAAGGGAAATTTGATAATATTTGCCAAGATTTAAAATGCACATATCCTTTGACTTGGCAACTCTGTTAAAAATTAAGTTACTTAAACATGTACACAAAAATTATGTACAGGTATGTTTACTGCAACACAGTTTGTAATGAATGGCAAAAGACTAGCAACAACCTAAAATTGTATCATGATGAGTGATGAAGTAAATTAGGGCATGCCTGTAACTGAAATTCCATGCAGTCACAGTGGGAAAAAAAAAAGTTACATTTATGAATGTTTCACATATTAAAAAAATTTCAAAATAAATTAAATGGTGTAACACTGTACTGTATGCTCCTGTTTGTCTTTCTTAGTCTAGAAACAGTAACAGATTAATTATACTTTAGATGTGTAAAAAGTACATCTTCAAAGAGCTTTTATCAATTTCTCTTATTTGTCACAACCCTGTAAAGTAGGTGTCATTATTCTTATTTACACAGATAAGGAGAGAGATCCAAGGATAAAGAGACCAGTCAAGTTCATCAGGCTGACAAATGTGAGAAATGGAGCCTGGGAATTCCCTGGCAGTCCAGTGCCTAGGACTCCGCGTTTTCACTGTGGGACCTGAGATTCAATCCCTAGTCAGGGAACTAACATCCCACAAGCTGCACAGTCAGGCCAAAACAAACAAACAAAAAACCTGGAGCCTGAATCTAACTCTGGTTTCCAAACTCACATTTTTTCCTACAATTCCATATTACCTCCTTGGGAAACTAGGCAACGTATCATTTGAAAACATGGTTACAGGTCATCTTTAGGTTGTCTTTCACACTGGGTGTCCCACAGGTACAGCTGTCAGTATATCTGCTCTCTCCCCTCATCCCCAAATTTTACCCTTCTTTATTTTTCTAACTTAATAAACTTTTGATCACTAAGCCACTCAAATCAGAAAGCTGGGAGTCACCTTCTCTTTTACCTCTTACTTGCTCAGTCATGTCCGACTCTTTGTGATCCCATGAACTGCAGCCCACCAGGTTCCTCTGTCCAAAGGATTCTCCAGGCAAGAATACTGGAGCGGATTGCCATTCCCTTCTCCAGGGGATCTTCCTGACCTAGGGACTGAACCCAGTCTCTTGCATTGGCAGGCGGATTCTTTACTGTCTGAGCCACCAAGGAAGCCCCTCTTTTACCTCTACGTCTCATCAATCACCAAACCCTACTGACTCTGCCTACATGTTACGCCTTCAAGCCTTTACCATGTTACTGCCTTTATTCAACCCCTCATCCTTGTTTAGATTACTCAAACAACTTCCTAACTAGACTTAGTAGGCTTCACCCACTCCAATCCTGCCAGTTCTCTGTCTCTAAAGCATAAATTTAATCAGAAATCTCCCTGGGTTAAAGTTCTTAAAAGTGACCCAGTCTTCCAAGATAAAATCTAATTTAGAGCATTTATCTAAGATAACTACATGATCTTAGCCTCATCTCCCATCACTTTCTCTCTCCTGTCCTTGAACCACTGGCAGATGATCCATGATGCCAAAGTGCATATCATACAGTCAGCCCCAAAACTCTTCAGCTGCATCTCCTGGCGTTCCTCTAATTGGACCCAATTCTCCAGCCACAATAATCTGCTAACAAGTATTCCATATGAGTGACTTTTCTCTCCTCATGTCTGTACACAGCTTCTTTTGCCTGGAGGGCTTGTCTCCTGGCTAACTCCTTTTCCTTTGAGAATCATCACAGGATAAACCCTCTAGGAAGCCATCCTCATCTTCCACCATGAACAGCAGAAGCAGGCATTCCCATAAGACTCTGTGCTTACCTCTATCAGCACTTAGCTGACTGTGCCTGCTTGTCTCTCTTCACAAAACTTTCAATTCCTTGAAGCCAGGTATGCTAAATCTCCATGACCTAAAGTACAGAAACCTTACCCTTTTCATCTCCCTGGCTGTCCACCAGTCCTGACATGTTTGCCTTGGAGAGATGAGGGAGATGGGCAAATACTGGGGCTTCCCTTGTGGCTCAGAGGTTAAAGTGACTGCCTGTAATGCGGGAGACCCGGGTTCAATCCCTGGGTAGGGAAGATCCCCTGGAGAAGGAAATGGTAACCCACTCCAGTATTCTTGCCTGGAGAATCCCATGGACGGAGAAGCCTGGTAGGCTATAGTCCATGGGGTCGCAAAGAGTCAGACACGACTGAGCGACTTCATTTATTTTTTTTAATCCACCAGGTCAAAACAGATAAGCCAATGTTCACAAAAGTATAAACATGTTTGGGATTGTTTGTAAATGTATTCATCTATGTAATATGTTAACATAAGGCAGATAAAGTAAAAACAGTTAACAGTGATGTTTCATATAATTAAAATTTCATAATTAATAATCTTTAATAATAATTACAAACAGTGTATGTATATCTTTTAAAAATACAAAATTGGCAAGGTGTAAGAATGACAATTAATTTCAAAGTTAATACTGATTTTGCTTTGATAGCATCAATATCAACAAACTAGTATAAAAACATTGTGCTCAGCCTACACATTAGGAAACACGAAATGGTTTCTAAACACTAAAAAAGAATTTAGACACTTAGCTTGACATGAGTGTGGAAAAAAATAAAACTTCTAATATAAAATATTTGTTCCTTACCTGTATGTTTTCGAAGATGCTCTTTAAAATGTCCAAAGTGGTCAAACTGCTTCTCACAGTACTGACATATGTGTATTTTTTTCCCAGTTCTCTGCTTCTTACTGACTCCACCTTCTTCAAGGTGGTAACAACTGAGGTGCTGTTTCCATGCGCTCTCCCGAAGATACCTTTTATTGCATATTTCACACTTGAAACTCTCAGTGGAGTGTGATTTCATGTGTTCCTTAAAATGGTAAAACAATTTAAATGAACGGTTACATTTCTCACAATGGAACAAGTCCTTCACATGTGACAGCTGAAGTTCCACAATTTCAATACCTTCTACCTGTTTGCTTGTGGGGTCAGAGGCACAGCCGTCTTCATCTTTAATCTGTCCTTTTCTATCACCTTGGCGGTACTTGCTGGTAATATCTGCCAACAATGCCAGAGCCGAATCATCGGAGGAACCTGTGCTCTGAATGTACTTTATGGACTGCTTGGCAGAAGCCACTTCCTCCAACGTTTCGACGCCTTCCTCTTCCACTTCGATTGTGCCTTCGGCAATCTCCACCTCAATTTCAACAGGTTCAGATTCTGCAGATGGCAACGACTCAGTGATAACATTTGAAGTTTCTGCAATCTTTCTTTTTTTTGCTTCACTTTTCCCTGTGGTATTTTCCTCTAGTGGAGCTGAGTTTTCTTTGTTTCTGAAATATATAACACAGGGGTTTAAAAATTCTCTAAGACCAATCAATCCAACTAGGCTTTTTGGCAGAAATTGATAAGCTGATAATAAAACTTGGATGGAAAGGCAGAAAACAAGATTGCAAGACTTATACTAGCTGATATCAAGACTTATTATAAACTACAAAATTTAGACAATCTGACTGGCAAAAGGATAGACATGGAGATTAACAGAGCAAAATAAAGTTCAGAAATAGACTACACATGTATAGTCTATTGATTTTTGAAAAAAGGTTCCAAGATAATGGAGAAAACATATGGCAGTAGTGTTGGAACAATTGCTATCTATATAGGAAAAATAAACCTTGTCCCTTACTCACTTAACATACACAAAAAAATTAAAAATAGATCATAGACTTTAATGTAAGAACTATACACTTTTAGAAGAAAACTGGATAAAAGTCTTTGCAACATTGAAAGATTTCTTAAGTAACACGCAGAAAGCAAAAACTCTGAGTAAAAATTGGTAAGGTGGTTTTCATCAAAATTAAAAACTTTGTCCTCTGAAATACATAGTTAACAGGAAGGCAAGCCACAAACCAGAAGAAAAATATTTGCAAACATATTTGTCAAAGGTTTTATATAGAGACTATAAAAAGAATTCTTACAATTCAATAAACTCAATCTCTTCAGACAACTGTTGGGAGATAATTCTCCCATGAGTCCCTCCTGTTTCTGCATATCTTATGAGACAGCTTTGGTTCTGGACTGTTTTTCAAAGGTGTTTGCAGAAAGGCCAACAGCCTCCTGGGAATACAGAGTGGCTCCTCTGAAGAAGACAGCTTTACTTACTGTCCATTTAATAATGTCCCTGCTATGGGACAAAGGTCAGGCAGGTTTGTCTGCAGCCCATTCTAAAAGACTTTGGTTTCCCAAGCTGGGGCTTCTTCATCTGTGATGAAAACCAACCACATGCAGGCCACTTTAAGTCACTTGTGGGACTTGAGGAAGGGAAAAGTGGCACGAATAGAGTAATAAAGTCCTTTTTTCTGACCTACGAATCCTGTTATCTTCTATCAGCATCCGTGAGATCGTGGCAGGATAATTTGCTGGCTTGCAAGTAGGGTAACATCTCTGATCCCTCACAGATCTTGCCAGATATTGGCAACCAAGAACAGGATGCTGAAAAAGACAAGACCTTCTGGAACAGGAAGGATGAGACCTCACAGAGCAAATGGAATTTGAAGAAGTCTCCTGGAGCTGACATCACACATGTTTACTAAATTGTATGGTCAACTGGGCAATAAATGGTTCTCTACTTACTTGCCTACTGCTCTGAGTTGAACTGTGCACCCTCAAAAGATATGATGAAGTCCTGATCCAATAACTATGAACGTGACCTTATTTAGAATGTCTTCGCAGATGTAATCAAGTTGAGGTCATCAGAGCAGGCCCTACACTACGTCCTCCTAAGAAGAAGGACATTGGACCCAAAGAAGAGAAGGCCATATGAAAACACCGAGGGAAGATGGCAATGTGAAGATGAAGGCAGAAACTAGAGTTATGCTATCACGAACCAAGGAACACCTGTGGCTACCAGCCTACAAGAAAGGAGAAAGTCAAGTCACGGAAGGAAAGATTCTCCTCTAGAAGCTTCCGAGGGAATGTGGCCCTACCAACAGCTTGATTTAGGACTTCTAGCCTCCAGAACTGTGTTAAGACACGCAGTGTGTGGTACTTTGTTATGGCAGCCCCAGGAAATGAAAATACCTATGAATAAGGAAAGGTATACTCTTTTGAAAAAGCCATCACTGCAGAAGTCAAGTCTCAGTCAGTTCAGAGGCATAAACCACATGGCCCCAAGTGGAAAGCAATGTGGATGGGGCTGCTGAATCAAGAGAACCCCCAGACAGACACTGATGGTGTCTGCAATGACCTTTCTGCCTGATACAGGGCTTTGAGGGGGATGAAAACACTGGCGGTTTGGCTGAGCCACTCACAGCTCGGGTGCTGCTGGAAACCAAAATGTACCTTGATCACTGGCAGTCACTTTCTCTCTCCATAGCACTTCCCCTTCTACCTTTTCCCTTTGCCCCTAACTTGACTTAACCTGTTCGGAGAAGGAGAATTACAGTTGAAGCCAAAGTTTCCTTGCTCTCAAGGGCAAACAGTGAAGACACTATACATATCCAAGCATGCTGAGGAAACCTCAAGGATGGTAAAGAGACAAACTGCCACAGCTCTGTTATAGTCCACAGATGTCCAACTCACCATCCTATCTCTCATCCTCAGAGAGGAGGTGCTTGCATTCAAATGTTGGGATTTGGGCAAGGTCACAGAAGGAAAGGGAGGCTGTCCTTTGGGTGGGGCTGATGTTACAGAAAAACTCGAATAAACATTGTGGCCAACACAATATACACTGTCATTGTTTTGACATCTGAATGCACAGCAGGGATTGGTATGGCATGGGCATTTACTACTTTCCTATAAGCACCAGTGATGGACCATCTCAATCGAGAAAAGCCACATGTAGAGAAGAGATAATGGAAGAAACTCCCCTAACATTAGCCACCAGTAGCTGGGTCAGGATTTAGCAAGAGTGTCTCTATCTCTTGTTTCATATATTGCTGATATCCTATTGACAGGCAAGCCCAAAGTCTCAGTCTGAAAAGCCCTGACTATAGTGTCACAACACTTCTACTACTAGCAGAGACTGCTGATAAGTGATTAAGTGAAACTTGCTCAGTTGTGTCCAACTCTTTGGACCCCAAGGACTGCAGACCACCAGGCTCCTCTGTCCGCAGGATTCTCCATTCAAGAATACTGGAATGGGTTGCCACTTCCTTCTCCAGGGGATCTTCCCAACTGAGGGATTGAACCTGGGTTTCCTGCATTGCAGGCAGACGCTACCATCTGAGCCACCAGAGAAGTCCAGAGACTGCTGATAAATCCCAATAAAATTCAGAGGACTGCTTCACCAAGTAAGATTTAGTGGGACTAGATAGGAAGATTCACAGCATTCAATTCCCTCCAGCAGTTAAAAAAACAACAACAGCTTCTCCACCTCCTCCCTCTTCCCCCCAAACATGAGGCCCAGTATCTCACTGGATTTTTAGGTACTAAGGAAAGCATGTGCCTCACCTGAGCACTCTATCAGTACTTTTTTCTGTACATCAGTCAATCTGCAAAGGAGCACCTTTTAAGTGGGCCTCCAACCAATAGGCTGCACTGGAAGTTTCCATCCAACTGTGGCACATTCCCTACCTTCATGGACCCCCTAGTCTAATGACCTCTCTGAGCGCTAAGTCTCTGAGACTGACAGTTTTTGCAGATTACAGCTTCTGCTAATGGCAGGCTGTCTCCCCAAAGACAGTCCTTGGATTTTGGACTTGCCAATTCCTTGACATGGCTATGAGGTGCACTCACTCTGACAAGAAAGGGTTAGGTGCTATTTGATTCCTGTTAAAAGTGATGCCTGATCCATGGGAGCTTCAAGGCTCTCCAGCCTAATACTGCCATTTGGGAGTGTTAACTAAAACTTACTATCAAGATAAAAGATGTCCAATAAGTCTCACTGGTCACAAATAGTTACATTCAAGAAAGCAGTTGAACTCGGCTTTACATGAAAAAGCGGTAGCACCCCTGCTGCCCAAAGAAAGCCACTAGATCAATGGGGTTTTTCATTCACTGGTGGCCTAGCTAAGCTGAAGGCTGATGGTATTCACTGGGCTGCCAGATGCTCAGTCTCAGTGCCAACTCTGCAAAAAAAAAAGTGGTTGCTCTCTTCAGAAGGCAGAACTCAAGGCTGTATTCGTCAATCTGGACGACACTCTCCACAATGAACCTTGAGATATTTTTACTGACTCCTGGACTATTGCAAATGGCCAAGCTGTCTGGGAGACCTGGAAATCTTAGCAGATTATAGACACCCACCTTGAGGATCAAACCTATGGAGACAAAGAGTTGTTGATCCAACCATCTGAGTAAGTAGTTTAGATACTCATAGTAAAGGCCTATCCTCTAATGATACCAACTGGAATCAAGTTGCTTATCAATCTACACTGCCCAGACTTCCATCCCTGTCGCCTACGTCCCACGTTATTCTGAACATGGGGACACACCCACCATCAGAGACTGAGCAGAAAGTTAAGGGCCCTATGCTTCTGAGGGAGACATTACTCCAGCATGTCAGATTTGTGACACTGACCAGAAGTTGGCCTGTCTTATGGTGAATGAGACCAAATCATACAGCGCATTGTCTCCAACTGATCCTGGCAGACTGACTACACTAGACCTTTTGACCCAACTCAGGGCTATATGCCTCTCAACTACTGACACTTTTTCAGGGTATGCTGTTGCTGTTCAGGTCTGAGCAGCTGGTTCTGGCCACACCATAGGGCTCCTGAAACTAAGCTGTGTCGTATGTTTAGCTTTCTGGACCACATGCAGTCTGATACTGATGCACCAAATGCTACTCAATTGGCTATTAGTCAAGGTATTGTTAAACCTTTCAAGTTTTCTACCACCCAGATACTGGTGTTGTTGAGAACTGCAGCAACTTTCTCAAACACTGACTCAAAAGACTTGCTGACTCCACTTCCCTCACGTCTGCCTCGTCCAAAAATCCAGTAAGGCAGTTTAGTCATCAAATCCCACTATCCTCAGAACCATCTGTTTTTGGCTGCCTCCTGGGTAAACGATTAAGGCAAATGGAGTGGGAAGTTACATAAACCTCAGTGGAAACTCAGGGTCTGCTGTGACCATTCTTAGACACGATCTTCTTCCATCTGCCTAATGGCAACCTGGGGTCAGCCTGGTCAAAAGTGGGCCTGCTGCTGCTGCTGCTAAGTCACTTCAGTAGTGTCTGATTCTGTGCGACCCCACAGACAACAGCCCACCAGGCTCCCATGTCCCTGGGATTCTCCAGGCAAGAACAAAGGTGGGCCTAGCAGATTTAAACTTAGTTCCAGTTCAGCAATCTGGATTCTCTTATGGAATGGACATCATCATGGATCCTAAGCATAATGACTACTTGGTTGAATATACTGCTTGCCAAGTGTTCTTAGATTGGTCCTCATGACCCAAGGTGGAAGACATAATAGCTATCTTAAGTTTTATAAAATGTCCTTGTCCCTGACCATTCCAGATGAAAAGTCTGGGTAAGAGAAGGAGAGAACTAGAAATGAGGTTAAGTTATAGCTACTAGAATGGCACACACTCATTATGTAGGGGTAGAGGGAGAACCACCATCCTGGAACCTGGAGAGAAAACCTCGTAGACTCCAGGAGGTACAGGGGAGGAAGGGACATTCGAGATCTCTGTCCTACAGGACCGCTCTGAGTCTTCCTCAGGTAGGAAAAGGCTCTCGTTCAGGTTTCCTCAAGTGCTGCAACTTGCAACTCCTCAATCTGTCGTCTCATGCCAAGGACTCTGACAACTCGATCACCACCTCAACTTTACCAGGAAGGATTTTGCAAAGAGCAAGGGATGGCCAAGACTTATATGTCCCATGCAAAAACACCAGATGTTTGCCCACCACCATTACCAAAGCTGAGGCTCAGTTCATGAGGCACCTGACTGCTACTCTGCTGGCATCCAGACGCTCATGATAAACAGAATGGATTAAATTGGCTGCCCTTAGACATTCTCCCCAAAAACAAAGCCTAGACACAATCATTGAAGCTAAGCTGGGAAAAGGAGAGGCCATGCTGGTGACAACATCAACCTGTGAGCCAACTGAAGAAAGTCATCCCACTTTGAGGACACAAACTAACTGTAAACAACACTTTATTCCAAAAGCACTTATGTGTTCCAAGGACTGTACTTCTTGTATGAAGTCAGGTACTAACTTCCTTCTCTCCCTATAAATGCCTTGCATCTCTCAGTGGGAAGAAGACACCATCCAATGTTTAGGGAAACACCACTGGCATTTCAATTTAGCTCTCAGATGACCATATATATCTCTAAAATGAGGCTACTCAGATAAGGTGGTACAAAATTTGTGCCTGACTCAACACAATGTGATCAGTGATACCACTTGGGCTCTGGAGGTATTCATTTTGGCCTCAAATCACTAGCCAAGGTTATTACGGAGGCTATACTTGCCCTAGATGTCCTCCCTGTGGACCAATAATGAGACTGTGCAATTGCTAAAACATCTTGCTATACTCAGATTAATGGTTACAGCTAAGAGGAAAAGCCAATACAGAAACTAAAGGAGAAAGCCACCTGGCTTTCTAGGGATTTACTCAGTTGGCTTAGTGCAGGACCTCAGAGGAGTGGGTGCACAGTTAAGCTTAGCACTGCAGGGTGGCCATATCTTGCTACTTGGAGTTCTGCTGAAACAGCTGTCTTAATTAAATACAATGTGAGAAAAACTGAATGGATTTGGTCCAAGTCCCCTATTGGTCAGATTAATCCAAGTGGTTATGGAGCAGCGTACTCATGAGAAAATTCACCAGAAGCTGAGTGCAGAAAAACCATACTGTGGAAAATTCTCCATGGATCCCTCAGATTTCTGCATATCTTATACACAAACATATGGCCAGTCTTGTTCTGTCTTCCAAGTTGTCTATATAGCAAATTACCTTACAAAATAGAACCTTTCTACCTCCAGAATGGAGGACAATTATTTATTGTCCAGAATAATAAAAATAATGGCCCCTCTGGGGAAAAACCTGGGCAAGTTTGCTTGCAACTCGTTAAAAAAAGATCTGGGTTTCCTAAAGCCCAGAGTTTCTCAACTGTGATGTAAACCACTGAGAGCACAGTACACACCAAGGTGACTGCATTATTCCACATGGGGCTCGGGGTATGGAGGCAAGAAAAACTGATATGAACATGAACTTCAGGGTGTTCTGTATGCTGTAAGAAATAAAGTCCTTTCTGACTCATGAGTTTCATGTCTTCTGCCAGCATCCATAAATCTGTGGCATGCCAACTTATTAGCTTGCAAATAGGGTAAAATCTCACACCTGTCACAGTTCTTGACAATATCCCAACTTTTAAAATGGGCAAAAGATATCCCAAAGAAGATAAACAGATGGCAAAAGAGCACATGAAAAAAGGCTCAACATCATTAGTCATTGCTGCTGCTAAGTCACTTCAGTCGTGTCTGACTGTGCGACCCCACAGACGGCAGCCCACCAGGCTCCCCCATCCCTGGGATTCTCCAGGCAAGAACACTGGAGTGGGCTGCCATTTCCTTCTCCAATGCATGAAAGTGAAAAGGGAAAGTGAAGTCGCTTAGTTGTGTCCGACTAGTAGCGACCCCATGGACTGCAGCCTACCAGGCTCCTCCGTCCATGGGATTTTCCAGGCAAGAGTACTGGAGTGGGGTGCCATTGCCTTCTCCGCATTACTCACTAGGGAAATGCAAATTAAAACCACTATATACTTACCAAGTTGGCTAAAATAAAAGTCCGATCATATCAAGTATTAGGAAGGCTGTGGAGCAGCTGGAACTCTTATACACTACTAGCTGGAACGTAAAATGGCTCATCACTTTGGAAAACAGTTTGGCAGTTTCTTAAAAAAAACTAAATACATCCACCATACAACCTAGCTATTCCACTTCTAGGTATTTACTGAGAGAAATGAAACCATATATTCAAAGACCTACAAATATTCATAGCCATTTCATTTGTAACAGTCAAAAAATGAAAATAAAATCTAAATGTCTATCAACAGATGGTGTATGTTAGTCGCTTAGTCATGGCTGACTCTTTGCAACCCCATGGACTATAGCTGGCCAGGCTCCTATGTCCATGGAATTCTCCAGGCAAGAATACTGGTTGGAGGTTGCCATTCCCTTCTCCAGGGGATTTTCCCAACCCAGGGATCAAACCCAGGTCTCCTGCACTGCAGGAAGACTCTTTACCATGTAAGCTACCAGGAAAACCCAGATGGTATATTCATACAATGGAGTAACAGTCAGCAATAAAAAAGAACCCACAACAACATGGACAAACCTCTAAAGCATGAGGCCAAGTGAAAAAAGTCAAGCATGAAAGACTACACAATATAGGAAGCCATTTATATGATATTCTAAATAAGATAAAGCCACAGTGATAAAAATCAAGAACACTGGTTGCCTGGGGCTGGGGATCAGGGCTGATTGCAAAGTCAAAAGAAAACAGAGAGAGATGGGAATGTTTGTGGTGGTGTACAATTAACAAACTTCAAACTTTAAAATGACTGAACCGTATTACGTGAATATTTTAAACAGCTGAGAAAGAAAACATCTATAAGGCAACTGCTGTTTCCTAATAAGTAACAGGAACCTTCTCATACAGTTTTAAATAAAAATAATGATGCAATTTCAGCAAAATAAGGTCTGAGAATCTTTCCCAGTGCCATTCAAAAAGTTTACCACTGTATTTCAAAAATACATGCATACTGCAAATGCTAGAAGAGCGTTTATTCACCTTCTCTATCTGCAATAAGATATACAACAAGCAATAGTTATACAATAAGCTTCTCAACAGAGTTGCCTTCACCAGTTGACTTAAACACAACTAAATTATGCAATTTTATTCCTAAATTGTATAATATTGACATACACATAACCTATTAAAAACAGCCAATATGTAATACTGCTATCTTCCTGAAGAATTCTTCAGACTATACTGCATGTGTAACTGGTTCATCAACAATTCAACATGGAAACATATTTATCTTGGCAAGTGATGATGGCTGTAATTACTGTAAGGACCTCAGTCTCATAATAAATCTTCTAAAAGGTTCTGAATGGCTGTATCCAGCTGTTCTTACCCTTTGACTAGACATAAAAACCCAGTTAAATGCCTCCCAAATCCAACCCTGTCCATTGTCAGAGAATATGTTCTGATGTTCTGCTACTCAGGACTTTCGCTATAGTGAGATGGTACTCACTACCCCAAGCAGCAAAGGGACCACACAGAACTTGTTTTTAGAGAGTTCTCAAACAGGATTTAACCAGAAATCTGATGCTGCCAAATCTACCTTAACTTTAACACAGTATGATCTAATCAGGTACATATACACAACACATCTTTATTTTTGCCATCCAGATCTCAGCTCTCTCTGCAGAAGAATGCTGGCCTGGTTTTAATCATTCATAAATGTTTACTGCACACAAACCATGTGCCAGATGCTAGTCACCAGAGAATATATAGATACCAAGCTCCTATCAGAAAAGTCTAATCTTGAACTGTCACCAAACTAATTAAAAGCTTATTAGGAAAAAAAGTATTTTTGGATAACTACAGTTCAATTATTCTAAATTACATCTAACTGAACCACATCAGGGAGTCAGACTAAATCACTTTGTCCCATGTGAAATTGATTTTTACCAAACTTCACCTTCATGTTTTACCAATGACCTATATCGAGGGTCCTAGGTAACAGAGCCAGGAGCTACCACCAATACTACATGCCAGACTCCAGGCTAAGCACTTTACATTCATTCATTCAACCCTCACAAATAATCCTATGTAGAAAAGTCCTTTATTATCCCCATTTGACAGATAAGGAAACTGGGCAAATTTCCTTAAGGCCACACAGTGGCAGAGCTGGCATATTTTCGAGGCAGCCTGTCTCCAGAGCTCTTGTTCTTACTCACTCATTTCAGTGCCACTACTCATTATGTAAGATGTTGAAGTATTTACTCATGATACCACTTAATGTCTTCCTAATAATTTCCTATGAGAAATTGTGTGTTTTAATACCAAGAATGGCTTCTAAGCAATTGATTTGTTCTCATCCTATAACCATAAATAATGTAACAGATTCAGTCATGTCCAACTCTTTGAGACCCCATGGACTATCAAGTCCATGGAATTCTTCAGGCCAGAATATTGGAAGTGAGTAGCCATTTCCTTCTCCAGGGGAATCTTCTCAACTCAGGGAATGAACCCAGGTCTCCCACATTGCAGGCAGATTCTTTACCAGCTGAGCCACCAGAGAAGCCCTCTTTTATACTAGATGCTTCAGAACTCAGAGCTACATTTAGCCTATCTGGCAAGTACAGACTCAAATGGCATGTATTTTTGCCACCATATTTCTAACGTCACTGATTATCACCTCACCTGGCCTATTTCTTGTATCTTCACCAACTTTCTCACTTATTTTTTAAACAATACCATGTTAATCTTCGTAAGCCAAGCATTTTTTAGACTAAGTCTTGGTACAAATAATTAACAACTCCACAGAACAGTGTATAGGAACCCAGAGAACTCCTTAAAAATTGCCTAGCCCTCCCTATTTTATTGGGGCTTCCCAGGTGGTGCAGTGGTAAAGAATCTGCCTGCCAATGCAGGAGATGCAAGGGACATGGGTTCAATTCCTGGGTCAGGAAGATCCCTTGGTGGAGGAAATGGCAACCCACTCCATATTCTTGCCCGAAAAATTCCACGGACAAAGAAGTCTGGTGAGCTATAGTCCATGGGGTCACAAAGAGTCGAACACGACTGAGCATGAGCATGCCTTATTTAATTAAAAATAAAAGATGCTGCCTTTGTTAATATTAGGACGGTTTTTGCTGTAGGGACAAGAAATCAAGTGTGAGGGAAAGAACAATCAGTAACCAGTAAAACTAAGTGTGCTAAATCGCTTTAGTCATATAAGACTCTGCAACCCTATGGACTGTAGCCTGCCAGGCTTCTCTGTTCATAGTATTCCTCAGGCAAGAATACTGGAGTGGGTTGCATTTCCTTCTCCAAGAACTTTACAGATCCTTAAATATATTCCTCATTTTAAACTATCAGTTCTTTATGACGTGACACATATGATAAATGCTTGACTAAGAGTCAGGGTGAACATGACTGAAAGTAACTATCTGCACCTCATTAAGGAAATAATTACCTGACTTCAAGGGCTTTGATAGCTTCTAGCATCTGTAGAAATTCTGCTGCTTTCCATACATCATTGGCTTCTTCTTCTCCTTGTATCATTAACTTTGCTGTATATGTGAACTCAATCAAATGACGAAAGGCCATTTTACTAACACCTGTAAAAAGGATGTGCATTAACATATATTCACATTGATTCAAATCTTATAGCATTTAGTAATGGGAATAAAAAGCCCAGTGTTTAAATTAGCATTTGCCATTTTAGAAGACAACTTCTGGGTATAATACTTATTTACAGCACAATATTGTAGCCAAATTCAACACTAACTAGCAAACTACTTTAAGATCTTTCCCAAAGATTTCCTAAGGCTATCACTCAAATACACAAATGGGCTAACTAGTACATCACAAGTTCCCCTCTTGCCAGGGAGCTCTGTGTCAACTCAGCTCCAAAATCATCAATAGCTTTCTACAGCTTAGCAAATAAAGTTTAGTACCATTCTGCCTTTATTTCAAGGTCCTTTACATTATTTTTCTACTTACTACTACTTTTCCCTTCCAAATTTTAAAATGTATCAAACCGACATTATATACTGATTCTCAAACAAACCCTTCACTTTCTAAGCACTTCCTTGCCTTTAACACCCTCCTTTCCTGAATGCTTAATCACTTTATTTCTGGACAAATTCTATGACCCTTGAGGCCCCAATTTTAATGCCACACCTTTAATGAACCTTCTTTAATACTTCCCTTAGGCTGAACTCTGAACCTAGTCTGACAGTTAAAATTCAGACAACTGTTGACTGCAAGTTACTTGAGGAGAATTTCTGTCTAAACTCACCTCACAGTATCTAACACAAAGCTTCCTAAAATGAAAGCATACAAATTTGGTATAAATAAAGGCTAAAGCCATTTTTAGAATTAAGCTTCCACAATTCCAAGCTTTCTTTACAAGTTCTATGTTTAGATTTTGGCCCAAAATGATACTGTACTTCCCTGAGCTGTTCAATGGTACGTAGTATTGTTTCAGTCTGCTAATGCGAGGTATGAAAACTTACTGACAGGAACAAAGAGAAAACTCTTTACAGGCTTTTTTATGCTAAGAAATGCCTAAGACCAACTGCACACAATATGCACAAGTACAAAACAAGAATGTCCTCCAGCAGTCCAACGGTTAAGACTCCCAAGATTTCACTGCCAAGGGCATGTGTTGCTAGATCCTTGGTCTAGAACTACGATCCCAAAAGCCACTTGGTGCAGCCAAAAAAATATAAAAATATTTTTATGTCCTTTCAATGCAATTTATACGCGTGAATGTAGCCTTCCAGACAACAATAAGAAAGCTGGTGGAATATCCACCATCCTCTATCTGTGTAAGGAAAAATATTACTCAGAAAGTCAGAACTTTCAAGTTTTAGTCTAGGCTCTCCATGACTTGTGCAATGTGGGACAAATCAGAACCACTGAGTCTCAGAAAACTCATCTTCAAATTGCCTGACAACAATATGAATACTGAAAAGCACTACAGAATACAATGTAACTTCGTCAAGTTACATGCTACCAAATAAGCCACTAAAAATACCTGGATTCACTGAAGGTTAATTTTATTTGGGTCTCCTAGTCTTTTTTTTTTTTTTTTCAAATATTTAACTGTGGCACACAAGATCTTCAATCTTCATTATGAACGCAAGCTCTTAATTGCAGTATGTGGGATCTAGTCTTAATTGCAGTATGTGGGATCTAGTTCCCGAACCAGAGGTTGAGCTTGGGCTCCCTGCATTGGGAGCACAGAATGTTAGGGACTAGACCACCCAGGAAGTCCCTCTCCTGGTTGTCTTTTGACCGTGTTATTCAAGAGTGCCTGAGGAACAGACAATTAGATTTTGCTTCCTTTTTTTTTTTTTTTTAAGATGTTTTCACCAAATATTTAAAAGTGAATCAAAATTTTTTCCTATAAACAATGTGTATATTTTTCCTGAAGTAGAATGAAATTTTGGTTTTTAATTAGACACACACACTATATACATATATAGACTATATGTATCAGGCAGGCCTCTAAATACAAATTATCAACTGACTTAATCTTCATAACAACCTTATGAAGTACTATAAATGGGGATTATACCCCATTTTAAAGAAATTGAGGCACAGAAAAGCTAAGTAACTTGCCAAAGTCACATAGCTATAAGTGATAAAACTAGAATCAAATCCAGATGGTCTGGCTCCGAAGTCCACAAGAAAGATTTTTGAACAGGATGATGCTAAGGAATATTCCTGCTTGAAAGAGTCTGAATATCCATGGTCTCACTCACTACGGGACTGCAATCTCTTCCTCATACTTACAAAGTCCCCCACATCTCTTAAAACCAGAAGTTTCCAATAAATGTGGCAGCAAAATTTGATCTGAACTAATATGAGGCTATTTATAATCTTTATCCAACTTACAGTAAATTTTAATAGGCTATATTGCTTATTAATAATACATTGGATTATTATTTGGTTATAGGCTACTGCCCCAGGCCCCACTGGGAGTACTGCAGCATACACATAGTGGATTACCTTAGGAAATTCGAAGTTAGTAATTTCAACAAACATTTGACCTTCAAGGATGTGTGGATTTAGCTCCCAATCTTGGTTAATCAGAGTCACCTGTGACTTAAGCATGGGTTCCTCATCTCCAGAATCACAACTGGGGTAGTGAACTGTTTTTATAAGCACCAAGGTGCTTCTTAAGTGGCCACTCCAACACTGGTCCTAGGAATAAACCACGGACCTGACTAATTAGTTAACAGGAGCCAGACTTACAACACCTTTGTAACACCTGCCCAGGTAAGTGAAGGGCTGGTGGGAAATGCACAGCCCTGCAAAAATATTTTATACTCTTATCAGGACTAGTAGGCTAACTTTCAAATTTCAGCCCATTTTTTCAATTCCTTACTCCTTTCATAACAAAAGTGTGCAAGAGAAGACAATTTTTTAAACAAGGTATCTAAGAAAAATGTTAATACAAACACCTTAACCTGGGTCATTTTTCCTATTCACAAAGAGGCAAAGGATTGAGGGGTGGAGGGCATTCTGGAATGCCTTATAGAATTCCCCAACTAGTGGAAAACTCCTACTCAAATAGGATGAATGAACATGTGCTTCAGTGTTTCATTCTTGATGTTAGGAGCTAAAATTTTGGATCGAGTTGCTGTTTGAGAGAAACTAGGTGCTTATGGATCTGTGGTTTCAGGGAAAGTAAAGAATGGATTTGGAAAATTGGAAGCTCGGTTTAGGAGAAGGCTGTTGTGTTCCAAACAAGAAAATCAATGTCTGTTGAAGATGTAACATGGTGTGAATCTAAGTCACAAAGCTTAGCTGGGATGCTTCTCAGTTGAAAAAACAATTTTAAGTCAAAAGTGAACCTGTAGTCCTAACCAAAGATAACTCACTTCACCAAAGAGAAAAAGCAGAGAGAGAGCTGGCTCAGCTTGCATCTATGACAGTTCATACTCACAGAACATATTACAATTTAAATTCCCTTTATATACGCTTGCTTTTACAAAACCCTAAGGCAGTGGTTCTCGACACTGCATACTGGACTTATCCTAGGGCAGTGCTGCCCTAACTTTGCTGTTCAAAGGAGTCATCTGAGGATTCTGTTCTGATTCAGTAGAACTAGGGTACAGCCTGAGAATTTACAGCTCTCACTCAATGCCATGCATCCTCAGACCACACCCTGAATGACAAGGACCTAGAGAACTTTGAAAGACAGATGCTTAGACTTCATCCCTCAAAGAGTGAACTGATCTGGAGAAAACTCTGGCTATTAGTACTTGCAAAAGCTCCTCTGGTGTTTCTAATGTGCTACTAAATATAAGAACTATCACTATTTTACAGATAGGAGTTCCAGTTTTAGCTACGATGAAGAAAGCATACGCCATCCTATCTTGTCCATTGATACAACTAAAGACCCTGGACAGAACATCTAACACAAATATAAAAAGACTTTGAAGAAAAAATAGAAGCAAAGAGCCTGGGGAGAGAAAAAGAACTCAAAGAAGAGCAGTGAGTTTCCCGTTTTATATTTTTCCTCCTCCATAGCACAGCCTGAGGACAGTAAAACTCCCATAACTGGGTAGTAGGTGCTGACAGAAAAAGTTCCAAGAGAAACTGACTAGAGAACCAGGAAAGGAGATGGAGTGTGTGTGGCGGTGGGGAGAATAACTGGTTTTTATTCCTCTTTCAGCTCTTCTCCAGTTAGAATGCTGCATAACTGTGGCTAGCTGCCACCAAGCAGGCACCTAAACTCTATACCAAAGTTCCTCTGGCTGAGAACTAGGAAAGAGACAATCATCTGAAGAGATGGAGAGAATTCTTATTTTCCTCTCTCACCATTTTACCCAGGAAATGGATCCTATCACAGAAAATGTAGGAGACCACAGAGAGGCTAAATTCCCATTTTTCCAGCCAGAGGACCAGGAAAGGGAGCTCTGGGGAGTGAAATACAGAGAAGATCAGGAGGGGGAGCTGTTGAAAAGTCCTTTAAGCCTGTGTATGCAGTCTTGAGCATACTGCCTAGCTACAATAATGGGAGGGAGCACAGCAAAGGCTGTGAGAATTAGACTGGGTGTGGACTACCACCCAGGTGGGCACACCTGGGGCCTAAACAGAACAAAGGTGTTAAGAACTAAATTGGAAGTGGATCCACAGCCCACACAAGGCAGTTTGAATCTAATCAGGTTGACTGCCAAAACAAACCACCATCAAATCAGTAACAGTAACAAAAACCAAAGCATTTTCCAGAGATTCTAACAGATCGCAGTGTTAAAATGTAATATTCAAAATGCCCACGACATTATCCAAATTTACTTGACATATTTTGCAAATTAAAAGAAAAAAAGGAAGATGTTCAGCGTTACACAACTAACAAACAGTAAGACTAAGACCACAACCCAGGTTTTCTAAGTGCATGCCCAGGGCTTTCTCTACAGCCAGGTGACCTAGCCAGACAGTAGTAAAGCAATTTCAAAGTTAAAGGCTTAAGAAGACACTGAGCCAAATTGATTCTTTAAACCTGGATCTGACAAGTAAAAACAAAGAAATGTTTTTACATGTCTCCTTCTTACTTTCTATAGTTTAAATACTGAAGATTATGTGTTCTATACTATAATGGATCCTGACCCAAAGATCAAACCCAGGTCTCTGGCATTGCAGGCAGGCTCTTTACCGTCTGAACCATCAGAGAAGTACCTATAATAGACACAGTACATCAGAAATATAAGAAATAATTCCAAAGTGATTACTCTTGAGAAGAAAAGACCCTACTTCTTCAGGTAGGTCAGTATTCCACGCTCCACCAGCAATATATATTCTAGCCCTGGCCACTTACTTTTTGACTTAGGATTCTGCCCAGAAGTTGCCCCCTCTGTGAAATTCTTCCTCTCTCTAAGCTACTAAACCACTCATCCTTCTTCTTCCCTTCTTACACCGTTCTGCAATAAAATTCCCTGCAACATTTTGTTTTCTGTACTCTTATACCTGTTGCCTACCCATGATTAAATTTGGAAACTCTCTTAAGGGTTGTCTTAATCAATTTCTCATTTCCGGGATCTGGCATGCTATTAACAGGTATTAAATTTGATAAATAGCCCCAATTTAGTAAACGGTGGCAATGCACGGAACACTACGCCAGGCGCTCTGCACATGTTAATTCAATTAATCATTAGTACAAGCCTACTAACAATCACACTTCTCAGATGAAGCAGCAAATATGCAACTGAGGTAAAGTAACCTGCCTGGGGTCTCGTACCTCACGTGAATATCTGGATGCAACTTTGCCTTGTAATAGAAAGAAATACTATATAGGATCCTGGAGTCTCACTTTAGTATGTTTTGAGGATTACCGTTATGCCTGTGCTCTCTCCATCACAGATATCAAAAGATAATCTATCTATGGATACCAGTTAGAACACTAGATAAGCTGGCATTATCAAAGTAAGATGATCTTTTAACTCCCCGTCTTCTTTACTCCCCTAAGCACTAAATTTTTCCAAGGGAATACTGTTTCTAGGCAACCCGTTCATAACAGAGAATACATACATAGTGAAAGGGATACAAAACCAAAACTCAAGAACCCCATATTTATGTAAGAGAGCTGATTTATTTCCTACAAGTTTGGAGTGGGGTTAGAGATCTAGGTATTATAGTAGCAGAAAACAAAAGCATGGGAACAGCATAAACTGAATCCCTTGCTAGGTAGGCAACCTTAGGTAAGCAACCTTTTAGAGCCTGTTCCCTGATATCTAAATTGGAAATAAAACAACTTACTTCAAAGGATAGCTGTGAAACTCAGAAAATGCACACAAACAACACAGCATAATATCTAGCACTTGGTGGACTATTATTACAAAAAAAAGAATAACAGTTTCTATTTTAGGACATTATGTAGTGGATGACCCCTTCCATTCTAGACCTTCTACAACCACTTGAACTTCTTTTAAATGTCACTTNTCCCTGATATCTAAATTGGAAATAAAACAACTTACTTCAAAGGATAGCTGTGAAACTCAGAAAATGCACACAAACAACACAGCATAATATCTAGCACTTGGTGGACTATTATTACAAAAAAAAGAATAACAGTTTCTATTTTAGGACATTATGTAGTGGATGACCCCTTCCATTCTAGACCTTCTACAACCACTTGAACTTCTTTTAAATGTCACTTTAGTTCATCTTTCCTAGCCTTTTCCATATTATAGCAGCCCATCTCGCACCATGCATGTCACGCTAATGCAGAGGCCTGCAGCATCTTGATCAGTCTAAAACATAAGGCCACTAAATAAGATGGAAATTCACTTTTAATACATTTTCAAGACAGTGACCAGTCTTTTAGCAATGAAAAAGATTTGTTTAAGAGACCAACAAATACCATTTAACCTAAGTTTATCCTGGAAGATCATTTCACCAAGCACGGTACCAAAAGTAAGAATTCGCAGGTGTCAAAAGAACAATTTATCCAGTCACCTAACAGGAACCATTCGTACCTGTTTCCCATGGTATTTTACTAAATTACTGTCTAAAAAACCTCATTAAATTATAATGTTTGCTAAATGATGTATTTAAAACAAGCATTTACCTTCTATCTCCACCAAAGGTTCCTGAGTAAACTCTTGAAAGAATTTATAGAAGAACTTGCTGCAAGCAGCCAAAACAGCCTTGTGGGCCTTAAAATGGTGTCCTAGAGAAACAAAAAAAACAAAATCATTATGTTCACAAAAATCAACTATAATAAAACAAGTTAAAAAATTAAAATCTTTCTTAATGTAATTTAAAAAACTATATTCTGGGCAGCTATCTTGACAAATTTGAATCTCGATCAGCATGAAGCCAGATCTTTACTTCCAAGGCCTTACTTATTAAGTCAGTTTTATAAAGGACATCTTATATTTCAGGAGGTACCACTTTAAGTCAAAAACATATCCTATTCAGTTGAAACTGCTAAATAGAAACATAACTCAAAAGGTTATATATCATCAGAAAAGATAAGAAAAAGCCACAGAATAAGCACCAAGCTCGGTGTGTTTGCTATGAAAACCACTTTAGGATGCCTAATATTTGGAAACTCAACTTACAGCAGACCTATAACAAACATTAGCTTGCCTTAAGAAGTCAGTTTTCACTAAATAGAAAAGACACCTAAGCTGTGTTTGTCTCCACTGTAATGGCAACTCTCAAGACTGGTAAATACCCCATTCTATTTTGGGGGTTATCAAAGCAGGTACCAGTGCTGCAAAGGAGTCTCTCACATTCTACCTCCAAGACCACTTGGGAAACTAGAAAGAATCAACACTTTGCAAATGACTCTCGTGAGTGACTGCTCAAAGCAGCTTAGCAGCAGAAATCTACTAACCAAACATTCAGCGACATCCTCCCTAACCCACGCCCTCATCCTGCACTGAAGTGTGCAATGAAAACACTTGAAAAGGCTGCAAGAAGTTAAAATGCCATGATTACGTTGAAAGCGTGACCAGCCTTCTGCAGCATGGTCTCCGTTAAGGGATACTGATAAGTGTCCTCGGGTCTGAGAGCGCAGCCTCCACAGACGTTCGATAGGTAGTCTACAGAAGGTGGGTAAAAAAGGCAGGTGGGGGAAGGGAAGAGATCTGAAGGCACAAACTTAGCTCCTCAGCCCACCACCCTGCTCACCGTCGACAATCAGGGTGATGTCAGTAAACCGGTCCTGCTCTCGCTGTTCATTCAATCGGTCCAGGATCATTTTATGATGTTCAGGGAACTCCTGAAGGCATTCCATCGTCTCTTCGGCCTCCATGGCCGTCCGGTTGCTCTACAAAAGAGGAGCATGATAATGTACACCCATGAGCTCGGGCTGAGGAACAAAACCCCTAAAGCATAAAATAACAACAAAAAAACCAAAACCCCAGCAACGTGAAAGAAGGGGG
>SJYA01002587.1:5467-69386 GCA_006410615.1 Neotragus moschatus
ATTTGATCTCTGGTTCCTCTGCCTTTTCTAAAACCAGCTTGAACCTCTGGAAGTTCACGGTTCATGTATTACTGAAGCCTGGCTTGGAGAATTTTGAGCATTACTTTACTAAAGTGTGAGATGGGTGTAATTGTGTGGTAGTTTGAGCATTCTTTGGCATTGCCTTTCTTTGGGACTGGAATAAAAACTGACCTTTTCCAGTCCTGTGGCCACTGCTGAGTTTTCCAAATTTGCTGATATATTGAGTGCAGCACTTTCACAGCATCATCTTTTAAGATTTGAAATAGCTCAACTGGAATTCCATCACCTCCACTAGATTTGTTCATAGTGATGCTTCCTAAGTCCCACTTGACTTCATATTCCAGGATGTCTGGCTCTAGATGAGTGATCACACCATCGTGATTATCTGGGTCATGAAGACTTTTTCGTTTAGCTATTTTTTTTTTTGTTTAGTTTAATGTAATTCTATTTGAATATTTTTGCTTTTGTTTCTCTCGCCTAAGGAGACACATCCAAAATATATATATATTTCTAAGTCCAATGTTTAAGAGCTTACTGCCTATGTTTTTTTCTAGTAGTTTTATGGTTTCAGGCCTTACATTTAAGTCTTTAATCCATTTGAGTCTATCTTGGTATGTGGATTAAGAAAATGGTTCAGATTTCCCAAACTACTTATTGAAGAGATTTGTGTATTTAATTTTTCAATTATCTTTGTTAAAGATACCTTATTATCTTTGTAATCCTTGTTGTTTAGTCTCTAAGTCCTGTCCAGTGCTTTTGTGACCCCATGGACTGTAGCCCACCAGGCTCCTCTGTCCATGGGATTTCTCAAGCAAGAATACTGGAGTGGGTTGCCATTGCCTTCTCCAGGGGATCTTCCAACCCAGGGATCAACCTGTGTCTCCTGAATTGGCAGGTGGATTCTTTACCACTGAGCCACTTGGTACACATACCTAAATCTAAATTCTGAATCTCTTACAGAAGATGAAAAAGTTGGCTTGGATGTGTTGATGGATGCTGCAAACACTTTTACAGGTGAGTAATAATTTGTATCAGATGTTATAAAATTGAGATCTTGATGTTTTATGGAGAATTACTTACTTACAGCAGTAGTCTACTCTATCCAGTCATTAGTAAGTTCACTCTGTTCTTTTATCTATTTATTGATAATTTGGACTTATTCACAATAGTTTAGATTATTAGAGATTTAGAGAAAGTGTGGGCCCTTCCATAAGGAATATTAACTTGTCCAGTGTTTTGGCCAGTAATGTGCTCTCATTTCTCTAGTGTTTAAAAAAATCAAAGTATAGGTGAACACCATGAATCTTAATGTGAAGTTTTTGCATCAGAAAATGTGATCTCTTTGAACAGTCAGTTCCATAATTCAGGTTAAGAAGCAGTAACAGATATTATTTGCCGGTAGACTCTACTTACCATCATGAGTCATTGTGCCTCTGTGTTACTCTGTGCCACATTGACCCATACACAGGATAAAAATGTTATCTATCTTCTTATTTGAATTTAAAAAGCCTTTCAGGTAATGGATTTCACAATAACTCTGTGTAAGTGAAGTCAGCTCATGTATTTAAACTTCATCCTGCAGTTACAAGTAAGGTTGAACTGGATTATTTTTTTATAATTTAGAATAATTAGACCTCTTAATATTATCACCTGAAATAATTCCCATCTATTCAAAGGAGACAAGGTAGAAGCCAGTGACTTTAAAACTATACTGGGAAACATGGGACTCGAACTCACTGAAAAAGAACAGTTTCTGCTGTCAAAAACTTTGCCAATCTCTCGTGAGTAGTTAACATCCCATCATGGTGCTCAGGGAAATGTGATATTGTGGGCTTTGGGGTGAGAATTGTCCAGTGCCCTGAGAAACCCCCTAAGAAAAATGCAGATGAGACATAGAAAACTTGTTACTGTCACTTGTGTTTTCACTTGGAAGTGAGAGACTTCTCTCTTTTCTATTCATCCAGTGGTTAAATTTTTTTTATTTTAATAGCTACACAGCTAAATCGTTAGGTAGTCTTCTGAAAATGCACCCCACATCCTAAGTTCCTCCCCCAGTAGCTCTCCCACAGTCCAGAAACTAAATTGTAAACATATAAGAGCCAGGAACATTTTGGACCATGTGCTTATATTGTCAGTACCCATTCTGATTAGTCAGTAACCCAATGAGTTAGTTCCTCAAAAGTTTCACCTCCTGGGCACCTGCGTAGACTCACCCACAGAGACCCTAGAGGCCAGCCTGTGTTTTAGCTGTGAAAGTGAAAGTGAAGTTGCTCAGTTGTGTCCGACTCTTTGCGACCCCATGGACTGTAGCCTACCAGGCTCCTCCTGCCATGGGATTCTCCAGGCTAGAGTACTGGAGTGGGTTGCCATTTCCTTCTCCAAAGTTTCACCTCCTGGACACCTGCATAGACTCACCCACAGAGACCCTAGAGGCCAGCCTGTGCTTTAGCTGTACCTCCTGCCTAATTCCAGAGACCTTGACATACAGACATTCTTCCCCTGCCCCATAGTTCCCATCCCTCATTGTTCCCTAGGCAAGAGAGAGCCTCAGTTCAGTTCAGTCACTCAGTTATGTCTGACTCTTTGTGACCCCATGGACTGCAGCACTCCAGACTTCCCTGTCCATCACTAACTCCCAGAGCTTACTCAAACTTATGTCCATCAATTTGGTGATGCCATCCAACCATCATTCTCTGTTGTCCCCTTCTCCTCCTGACTTCAATCTTTCCCAGCTTCAGGGTTTTTTCTAATGAGTCAGTTCTTCACATCAGGTAGCCTAAGTATTGGAGCTTCAGCTTCAGCATCAGTCCTTCCAGTGAATATTCAGGACTGATTTCCTTTAGGATGGACTGGTTGGATCTCCTTGCAGTCCAAGGGACTCTCAAGAGTCTTCTCCAACACCACAGTTCAAAAGCATCAATTCTTAGGCACTCAGCTTTCTTTATGTTCCAGTGCTCATGTCCATACATGACTACTGGAAAAAACCATACTTTTGACTAGACGGACATTTGTTGGCAAAGTAATGTTTCTGCTTTTTAATATGCTATCTAGGTTTGTCATAGCTTTTCTTCCAAGAAGTAAGCATCTTTTAATTTAATGGCTACAATCAACATCTGCAGTGATTTGGAGCCCAAGAAAATAAAGTCTGTCCCTGTGAGAGAGCCTACGCATCACTAAGGAAGTTAGTGACTCTAGTGGCAGAATTGGCACCCTGGGCAGCAAATGCTCAATGCCTCCTGTGAATCCTCCCCCACATACACCTGAGGCTATGACTACTCACTGTGTCTAGCATCTCCCTGCCCAACTGTTCTCACAGGGCCAGTTGTGAGAAATGCAACATTCTTAGGATACTGGCTCCAAGAAAGCAGGATAGAGATGCAGAAAGAAGCAGATGGACTGTAGTGGAGATGACTGCCTGCATATGCCAGGTGCTGAGGGTTCTATCCACTCTGCAAACACTCCTGCCACAGAATGGAGGCCTCTCCCCAGAGGCAGATAACACCTGTGGGAATGAGTTAGGCTTGTAGGTGTCCCTTGTTCTCTGTCTCTGTTGAATTTCACCTCCATTTATGAAAATATTTTGTTTAGAGAGCAATTTTTTTTTCATTTCTGTATTATGTTACTGCTTAGGTTGTTACTTGTCTTTAATGTCATCCCTTTTTAGGATCTATCATTAGATCTAAACATATACTTGCAGGAATACGTCCTGGGCCTAGAGCATAGGCAAGGAGAAAAGAAAAAGGCAGAGGAGTCAAAGTGCCATTAAAGAAGAGAAGAATGAGAAGAAAGAATCTTGTGTGTGTGTATCCTGCATCTACTGCTGTGTGTTCCACATAAAGGATAGATCGAGAACAGTCCTTACCTTTTGTTATAATTTGAAAGTGAAATAGAATAATTTTCTAGGTGAATTGTGTAAAATGTCTTATAAAATAACAAGTTTGTCCTTTTTCTTTTGAATTTTACCATATCTTTCAGGAGATGGAAAGGTATATAAGAAAAGATTACTGAATAGTGTGAAATCTCTCAAAGGTAAGAATCATGAGAATAGCATATAAAATTTACTGTGTTTTACATCTGCTTTTTAAAATGTCTGATTAGAATTTTGCTCTTTCAATGTTCCACTGATGTACTAATGCTGAATTTAGGCCTGGTAACCTACTATTCTTCTTTGGGTATAAGTACATTTGAAGAACTCATTGTTAGTAACATGTAGCAAGTTAGAAATTTTTATTTCATTAGGTTGGTTATCTTTATCACAGTTCATATGTTTATCTAATTCTTCTTTTTCACCCCTGATTACTTCAATTAAAAGCTACAGCACAGTGTTAAGAGAGCATTTTTTTTTCTTGACTCCAATATTAACTCTCTGGGTTCAGTTAAATGGCCAGTGTTTCACCCTCTACTTAGGGTGAAACTCAAAGATAGAATCCGTTTAAAGACATAATCTTCCACTTCTTGGACTTGCTTGTATTTCTTATGTACATCATCTTCTTTCCTAAGGGAAAAAAATCAATGTCAATAAACTGGACACTCTAATGAAGAACATGGGAATTCAGCCTGAGAAAGAGGACTATGAAGATTTTCTGACCCATTTGCCGATTGATGGTAAGTGTTTCAGATACCACTGTTCCTAGGGGGAACCTTAGGGTTTCTACAGAAGAGCTTGTGAAAGTAAACCTCTTTTTTCATCTCTTTTCAAAACTTATGAAATATTTCAAAGATATATAAAAATGGAGACCAATATAACAAATACAGGCTAAAGTTAACAGATGTTATCATTTTGCACACACCTTCCTTCCCTCATTCTCTCCCTCTCATGTATACCTTTTTTTAAGTAAGGTAAAGTTTCATTAATGACCCAATATGACCTATTAACCTTGATAAAAGTGTCAAAAAGGCAAAATTAGGCTAATTCATTAGGAAGAAATTGCTAAGGGATGAGCTCTAGTCTAAGATTCCCTTATTAGAACAAAGCCAGTGGCCCTTGAATTAAAAAAAAAAAAAAAGCTAATAAAAAGCAAGTTCCCGTAAGAAAGCTAGATAGCACATCTTTCAGCAGAGCCAGTACATGCCAATCAAGTGAACAAATTGCTCTTCTTCCTTCAATGTTCTCTTCTCAGCGAGGGCTTGGCAGGTATAGCTAAGGTAGGCTGCTGCTACCAGTAAACATCTTTTATGTTACCCTTACCTATATCTGGCCTTAACATAGGAAACAGTTTTAGCCTAGCTTCTGGCCTTAACAGAGGAAACAGTTTTAGCCTATTTTTTAGTTTAAAACTTCACTCTCCTGGGTTTAATAATGCTGGTAACCATGATCCCTACATATTAGCTAGGAGCCCTCAAAATGATTCCTACTGGAAAAGATATTATTACCAATAAACTATTTTTAGGATCCTTCATTCACTAACACAGTCGGAATTTTTTTCTAATCCAAAAGTGTGACTATTTTTGCACCACTGAAATTCATTTGTCTAGCTAGCATGAACTATATGCAAAACCCTGAATGACAGACAAATTATAGCTGGTAGTATAAAGGAAATTAAGGCATGGTCCCTGCTCTTATATAGTTTACAGTCCTGAAGGTTGGTGGTGGGGAACATAAGCAAAATTTAGAGAGTGGGAAGATAGCATACTGTTAAGCTTTAAGAGTCAGATGCTTATGTAAATAAATGACTTCAGGGTTTCAGATTCTATCTTGACCATTGAAATATGTTCCAGTTATTGGGTTTGAAAAAAAGGGAGAGGCCTCTTTCAATAGTAGAGATTTAGATTTATACTATTTATATAAATAGATGTAATAGTAATCCCTCTATTAGGAAGGGATTGCTATTAAACTTGCTTCTTTACATTAAACATTATTTGATACTATACAGAAAGTGATATTAATTAAATGAATGCTCATGCTAACATTTTGATCTTTCCTGTTTCTTGTGTATTTTGAGTTTAAAAAGTTACTAAAGAAAATCATGAAAAATAGATGAATTCCAATACTTTACAACTTACAACTTAAATGTTTTATAACATTTTTCTCTAAGTTTTTCTGTGCCTGAATTGTCTTTTCTGACAGAGAATCAAATGGTTGATTTGGATGTGGCAATGGATGATGCCAAAGCTTTCATTGGTGAGTAAGCAGTTAGGGGGAAAGGGAATTCATTATTAAGTAAGACCTTAATGCTTTATTTTTTCAAAAAAGATGCTTTTAAACAGTCATTTTTTCTTTGGGCTATTATTGCCATGCTAAATTGACAAAAGACCGATGCTGGCAAAGATTGAAAGCAGGAGGAGAAGAGGACAACAGAGGACGAGATGGTTGGATGGCATCACCAACTCGATGGACATGAGTTTGGGCAGGCTCCAGGAGTTGGTGATGGACAGGGAAGGCTGGCATGCTGAGTCCATGGGATCACAAAGAGTTGGACATGACTGAGCAACTGAGCTGAAATTGACTCCCTACAAATTTAATGTTAAATGTTTCTTTTATAATCCTGATGTGGGATTTTCCTTGAATAGAGCTATATTATGTGATGTTTTTATCAATAGTGTTTTCCACTTCACCATTGTTTAAACAACCAAAAACCCAGGTCTCCTGCATTGCAGGCAGATTCTTTTCCAGCTGAGCCACCCAGGAAGCCCAAAATATAGGTCAAAACTGTCCAATAATCTCAAGGTAAATTTTTGTAGGGTAGCTAGGAAATTCAGTTACTGTGTCTAAAGATACCATAGTTCAGGAAATTTAATGGCTTTTGACTTATATCTGGAATTATAAAAACTTTTCTTTTGCTTGATTTAAAAGTATGAATTCTATTTCTGACTCAATCCACCCACCCACATGTCCTTTGAATCTACATAGTTTAACAAATTTCATAGTCAATTTGCTCGTCTAATTAAAGATGATGCCACATAGGAAATCTGTTTCACAGTTTAAAATCTTTAGTCCATTCCTAAAATTGCTGTTGTTGTTGTTCAGTCACTAAGTTGTGTCTGACTCTTTGCAACCCCATAGACTGCAGCATGCCAGCCTCCTCTGTTCTCCACTATCTCTCACAGTTAGCTCAAATTCTTGCTGGTAATGCTATCTAACCGTCCCATTCCTTTTGTTTTCAATCTTTCCTGGCATCAGAGTCTTTCCCTAAAATGAGTCCTAAAATTGATACATGTTAACAATTCTTATCTTTCCAAAGGAGAGAAGGTTAACGTCAGCGATCTGGACAATGTGATGAGAAGAATGGGGCTAGCACTCACTATTGAGGAGCAAAAGGAACTGCTGAAAACTCTGCCAGTTCATGGTGAGGATTTAGCTAAGCCTGGGAAACTTAGAGTCATGGGCTTGTGTGTGAAAACTGGTGAAATTATATATCTGTCCAATAAAACCTAAATTGTAAATGCAGTCCTCACACAAGAAGAAATCTTGTTCCTAACATTTTAATACAGAAAATTGACAACATCTTTTGTTGTTCAGTTGCTCAGTCGTGTCTGACTCTTTGCAACCCCATGAACCACAGTATGCCAGGGCTCCCTGTCCATCATCAACTCTCGGAGTTTACTCAAACTCATGTCCATTGAGTCGGTGATGCCATGCAATCATCATCCTCTGTCCTCCCCTTCTCCTCCTGCCCTCAATCTTTCCCAGCATCAGGGTCTTTTCCAATGAGTCAGTTCTTCACATCAGGGGGCCAAAGTATTGGAGTTTCAGCTTCAACATCAGTCCTTCCAGTGAACACCAGGACTGATCTCCTTTAGGATAGACTGGTTGGATCTCCTTGCAGTCCAAGGGATTCTCAAGAGTCTTCTCCAACATCACAGTTCAAAAGCATCAATTCTTTGGTGCTCAGCTTTCTTTATGGTCCAACTCTCACATCCATACACAACTACTGGAAAAACCATAGCCTTGACTAAATGGACCTTTGTTAACAAAGTTATGTCTCTGTTTTTTTAATATACTGTCTAGGTTGGCCATAACTTTCCTTCCGAGGAGTAAGCATCTTTTAATTTCATGGCTGCAATCACCATCTGCAGTGCTTTTGGAGCCCAAAAAAATAAAGTCAGCCACTGTTTCCCCATCTATTTCCCATGAATAGGTGGATTTATATCAATGAAAGCTTTCTTCAGCTTTGGTTTCATTCTTACTTGAGGATAAAACAGAATAACTTCTAAACAAATGAGAAAGGAGTTTTTTTTTTTTCTCCTGAAATTATGGATGTTATGTTGTCTCTGTGCTGTCTTTGTTAATCTTTCTATCGTTTAACCTATATTCTTAATTATGTCTTATATTACAGCTGATGGAAAAGTATTTAAGAATAGATTGCTAAAAAGTGTAAAGGCTCTCAAAGGTGAGTGAAAAGTATGACAAAAGGACAAGTAAAAATAAAATCCTTAGCATTTTCTTTTAAATATTCCAAGTTTACTTCCTGCCAGTTTATTGATCCATTGTTATGACTCATAACCTGTCATTCTTCTTTGGGTGCACTGCCCTTTAAGATACAAGTTAAAGTATTTTACTGTAAGAAGTTTTTAACACTGTTTTCTGGATAGAACCACATAAGTTGGTGGTTATTTCAATCAAAAATCATTAGACTGACCTGAAAGTAAAAGTGTAAATTTCTCAGTCACGTCTGACTCTTTTGACCCCCTGAACTGTAGCCCACCAGGCTCCTCCAGATTTTCCAGTCAAGCATACTGGAGTGCATAGCCATTCCCTTCTCTGTGGGATATTCCCAACCCAGGGATTGAACCCAGGTCTCCTGGATAGCAGGCATATTCTTTACCATCTGAGGTACCAGGGAAGCTCCAGACTTACCTATTCCTCTCTAAATGACCTCTCATGGAAAATGAAACAGAGTCCCCTGGACAGACATTAAGGAAGATATCCTATTTCCACTTTCTATACTAATTCAATGTAAACAATTATATTTTTAATTAGAAAAAATTTAAACACAAAATTATAAGAAAATTAATTCTACCACTTACAAAAATTGATATAAAGAAGTAAAAACCAATCATAAGGATGTAATGTACAACATGGTGACTGTGGTGAAGAATACCTTATTTTATATTTAAAAGTTGCTAAGAAAGTAGATCTTAAAAGTTCTTACCACAAAGGGGAAAAGTATGTAACTATGTGTGGTGATGGAGGTGAACTAGATTTATTGTGGTGATCACTTTGCAATATATACAAATATTGAATAATTACATTGTATACCTGAAATTAATATGTTATATGCCAATTATATCTCATTTTTTTAAAGTGAAAGTCTCCTACTTCCCACTGGTCTAATCCCTCTCCATAAAGATAAACACTGTTTACTGTTTAGCTTTGTCTCAATGGTTACCTTTCTGAATTTTTTCTTACTTTCAAATCTAAATCTTGCAGAGACAAATCTAAATCTTGGGAGAGATACATGTTAATAGTTTCTTTGTGTCCCTGTGCTTTATTGTCCAATGAGGTTTCTGATGCATGATCATGATTGGCATTTTTCACTCTTAAGTGTCAATACTCTTGTTTTTATTCCGTGCCCTTCTTTCCAAAGCACCAAGGGTCAAAATAAAAAAACTGGAGTCATTTGTGGAAAACATGGGAGTTAAACTCAAAGATGAGGAACTTGAGGAACTAATGACCCAACTGTCAGCTGATGGTGAGTGTCAGACATCTTTATGTTCTTCAGAGAAGAATTGAGCCCTTGTATTAGAACTGCTATAAGTAGCCTTTTTAGTACAATAATGAAGTAAGTGTAAATAGAAAGACTTAATCTTGACTGATGAAGAAATATCATCTCCAAAAACACTTTTGAAAAAATACATTGGGAATGTTGCTTGCAGGACTCAGCCATGCCTGGGAATACCACACCCTTAATAAGCTAAAGAAAAATAAATTTTTAAATTTCATTCATAAGGGAACTTGGTAATAAAGGAATATTTAAGAAAGTCAAAAGTCAGATGATGAACTAGGAGAAAATGGTAAGGTCCCTAAGGCATAAAAAGCCGTCATATATTGATTAAAACATACTGACAGTAGAAAAATAGGCAAATATTCATAAAAGAGGAAATCTAAAAGTCTAATAACATGTGAAAAGATATTTAACCTCACTGGTANTAAGAAAGTCAAAAGTCAGATGATGAACTAGGAGAAAATGGTAAGGTCCCTAAGGCATAAAAAGCCGTCATATATTGATTAAAACATACTGACAGTAGAAAAATAGGCAAATATTCATAAAAGAGGAAATCTAAAAGTCTAATAACATGTGAAAAGATATTTAACCTCACTGGTAATCATGAAAATACAAAATAAAGCAAAGCATGGAAGTATTTTCAGTTCTCAGGCAAAAATTAATAAGACTGAGAACATTTAGTTCTGGTGAGAGTAAGGGGAAAGGGACTTACTGAAAATTTGGGTATAAGTTGCCATTGCTCTTGGAAAAATCATTTGGCAGTACTTTGGGGGGAAAAAAACATCCCTTTTCCCTGGTGAATCTAGCCTACATGCTTGATCTGTAATATGTGTCTTTTTGCTGAGGTCTGGTCTGGTCCCTATTCTGGTCAGGGCATAGACTTGGATTACCGTGGTATTGAATGGTTTGCCTTGGAAATGAACATAGATCATTCTGTCCTTTTTGAGATTGCCTCCAAGTACTGCATTTCACATTCTTTTGTTGACCGTAATGGCTACTCCATTTCTTCTAAGGAATTCCTGTACACAGTAGTAGATATAGTGGTCATCTGAGTTAAATTCACCCATTCCAGTCCATTTTAGTTCGCTGATTCCTAGAATGTCAATGTTCACTCTTCTCATCTCCTGTTTGACCACTTCATATTTGCCTTGATTCATGGACCTAACATTCCAGGTTCCTATGCAATATTGCTCNAGGAGGAGAAGGGGATGACAGAGGATGAGATGGCTGGATGACATCACTGACTCGATGGACATGAGTCTGTGTGAACTCTGGGAGTTTGTGATGGACAGGGAGGCCTGGAGTGCTGCGATTCATGGGGTCGCAAAAAGTCGTACACGACTGAGCGACTGAACTGAACTGAAAAACTCTCAAAACTAACGAACTTGCTTGGCAAAAACCCAGCCATTGCCATACTCTATGCTTGCTCCTGAAAAGCTTTAACGTTTCTGAAGAAAATCACAAAACTGCACTAATAGAACTCACTTGAACACATTGGCCATGAATATCAAGTCAGTCCTTAATGAGGCCAAAGTGCCTACTACCTTTTCCAACTAAATTCACTTTTCTCACTCTCAGAGATAATTTCACCCCTTCTCTCTTCAAATTTCCAACACTTCCTCATTTCAGACTTCATAGAGAAAAAAGATTCAGTTAGATAAGAATAACCTCATTTTCCTCCTTGATATCCATGAACCCACCTGTATCTATGCCCACATACCCTGCTCTCATCTTGTTATAAAGGAACCTCTGCTCGCACTGTGAGCCAACCCTTCCATTTGTGTCTTGAATCTCATTTCCACTTACCTTTTCAAAGACTTAGCTCCTGTGATTCTGCTCTTTCTCTCCTGCATCATCAGTTTCTCCCTTTCTACTAGATCTCTGTATTCCATTGACAGGGAGCTATGTCTCTTATTCCCCTTGTCCCTGGCCAGCTACTGCTAGATTCGTTCCTCTTCACAGCAGAATCTCTCAAAAAGCTGTCATTACTCGTTATCTTTACTTCCTAACCTCCCATTCAGTCTCCATTGCTCGCTTCCCTGCCAGGGAGCTGAACCAACTCTCAATCATCAGTAACCTATCTCTTCCTGACAAGCTTCATGATCAATTTTCTGTTCTTATTTACTTGATATCTCAGCTTTTGACTTAGTGACTATCCCCGCTTTATTGAAACATTTTTTATTTCAGACTTTCAAAGCTCCATATCTATCTGATTTTCTTTTTTCACTGACAGCTTCTTCTCAGTTTCCTTTTCTGATTCTTCCTCCCTTCAAGATCTCTGAATAATGAAGTGCCCAGGGCTAGACCCTTAGCGTCTTTTCTTAAAATCTACGTCCTCTTTTTATGAGATTGCATCCAGTCTCATTGGGTGACACATTGTCTTTGAGCTGATAAAAGCAAATTTATATCTCCAGGGCAACCTCCCTAAGGCAGGAATGGTATATCAAACTAGTTGTTTATTTGATATCTCCACTTGGATGTCCAAAAGGCACCACAGATTTAATGGACTTATTTAATTCCCCTAAAAAGTCTCAAGCCCTTTCCTCTGCCTTTCCCCGCCCCCACCCCATTTCAGTAATGTCCTTTCATCTATCCTGTTGCTGCTTTTGGAAGGAAGGGAGAGGAAAGAGTAGATTTCATTCTTTTTTCCTGTCTTATTCCACTTTCAAATCTAGGCTGTACTTGAACAATAGGTCCCAATCCATCCATTATCACCATCTTTACTGCTGCAACCATAGCCCTAGCCACCATCTTCTCTTTCCTGGGCCACTGAAACAGACTACTATCTAGTCCTCATTCTTCCAATTCCCCATCCGGCATACATCAGCCAAAGTGATCCTTTGAAAGCTGAAATCATCAAATTGCTCCCCTTCTTCTAGGCCTCGAGACATTCATTGCAACCAGAATAAAATCCAAGCTTTATCATCATGGCCTACAAGGCCCTGCATAATTTGGCACCTTTCACACTGGCTTTTTCTCTGTCTCTCAGTCATGTCAAATTCATTCCCATTTTAGGCCTATTGCACATACTATTTTTCTGCTTGGAATGTTCTCTCAGTTCTTCACATGACTCTCATCATTCAGGCCTCAACCCAGATAGATACATATCAGAGAGGGCTTTCCTCAGCCCCCTGTCTAAAGCAATCCCACCCACTATTACTCTTTACTTATATTGCCCTCTTTCATCTTTTTATAAAATTTTTTTCTTTTTAGCCTTTGTTTTTTCTTTTTATTTTGTGCTGTTTCATCTTTGACAGCATCTTAACAATACTTCAAAAAAACAGTACTTTTCTGCTCATTTGTTTACATGCTCATTGTCTGTTTCCCTCTACCAGATTATATACTCTGTAATAGCAAGAACTCTGCCAGTGTGTTTACTTTTGTATCCCCAAAGCCTAGCAGAGTGCCTTGCACACAGAAGGTGTACTCCTAAGTGCTTCTTGTTGTTTAGTCACCAAGTCAGGCCCAACTCTTTTGTGACCCCGTGGACTGAACTGTAGCCCGTGAGGTTCCTCTGTCCATAGGATTTCCCAGGCAAGAACACTGGAATGGGTTGCCATTTCCTTCTCTAGATCTTCCCAATGCAGGGATTAAACCTGCATATCTTGTTTGGGCAGTTAGATTCTTTTCCATTGAGCTACCAGGGAAGCAAAGTGTTTGTTGATTAATAACTAATACAAATACTCAGGGTTAGGTTTATTTGTACTGTCTCCCCACGCTTACTTGTAACCAGACACTTCTTTTACAATTTTATTTTATTTTATTTTATTTATTGTTGGCTACGCTGGGTCCGCTGCTGTGTGCAGGCTTTCTCTAGTTGCATCAAGTGGGACCTGCTCTTCCTTGCGGTGCTTGGGCTTCTTGTTGCAGTGGCTTTTCTTGTTGTGGAGCACAGGCTCTAGGCGCATAGCCTCAGTAGTTGTGTCACATGGGCTTCGTTGTTCCACAGCAGGTAGAATCTCCCCGGACCTGCTACCAGGGAACTCCTACCAACCACTTATTAATTTAACTTTATTCTAGTAGCCTCTGAAAGCAAATAGGAAAATAAAAGAATGACTTATTACAGACTGCAAGCTTTGTTTCTAAGATAACACTGTTATCGCTAAGGATAAGTTCATAAAATTCTAAGTAAAATTAGAAAAAATATTACTGAATTCATAATTTCAGAACTTTATGCATCCTAAGTGTGAATCTCAGTAACATTAGCTTCTCTGATTATGAAGTTTATTTCTTTTTCCTTACAGGTAATAGTACAGTTGGTCTGAATGATTTGATGGATGCTATCAGTTATATTAAAGGTGAGTTGCAAGCTATGATGGAAAGATATTATAAATAGCATCTTAATATTTTGCAATTGGTGAAGAAAAATACATTCCCTTATAAATGTTTAAATTCTTTCATATGTGTTCCATTTTAGTGGATGCTGCTGAAATTCAGCAAATTACATTTAATATGGGCTTATATGTCAATATCCATTAAATTCTCTGAAATTTAATTCTCTGAATTCCCTGAAGAATTCTTCAACAATAATTATAGATCTTTTAGCCCCAATCCTAGAAAGGTATCCTCTGGAAATAATTTAATTGAATAAAAGGAAAAAAATATATATCTTCCTAAAGACCTTCAGAGAAATTTGAAACAGCCTAAATATCTAACAGTTATGGGAATTACCACATCAACCATGGTAAGTCAGGCTTATGGGATATCATGTGTTGAAATTTTAACTGTAAAAATTATGTAGCAACTTGGAAACAAGTTTATGAAGTAATTAAATTACACTAGGTTGGAAAAGCAGAATACAAAGTTATATGTATGTTAGATTTCCACATTATGAAAATATAGCTTTATTGTTAAAGACCAGAAATGGAATATGAAAAACGAAATATGGTTTTGTGGTAGGGTGGTATAATTATATTTTTTCCACTTTATAATAATCTTAAATGTTATTACGTTATTTTTATAATGAATGAGAAAAAAATTACTTCGATGTTGAGATGAATGAAATTCTTGAAATGCCAAGTGAACAGAGAAGCAAACTATAGACAAACATTCCTTTTTCCCCTATCAAGGTCATACTACATTAACTTTTTTTTAATTGGAGGATAATTGCTTTACAATGTTGTGCTGGTTTCTGCCATACAACAACATGAATCAGCCATAAGTATTCATATATCCTCTTCTCTTAAACTTCCCTCCCACCACCCCATCTACTCCACCCCCTATATCTACTCCACCCCCTTCCCCCATAAATCACAGAGCACTAGGTTGAGCACACTGTGTTACACAAAAACTTCTCAAACTTTTTTTTAATAAATTAAAAACTGATCTATAGAAAAAACTTAATTTTCCTGTAGGGTGGGAGGAAGAGAAAAAAAAAAACTATATTTTGCTTAATTTGCTACATTCAATTTTGCAATAACCCATCAGTGAATTCTTTTTTGTAACCACTTTCTGATTGATTTTCTGAACCAGAACTTAAAACAGGATTTTTTTCCTCTGATTTTCTTGATTATTCTGGATACGCATAGGTAATGTTATATGTAAGCACAATGGTGTTTTTCATCTTTTGTAGATAGTCATATAATATTTCTGCAACTTATTTCTCACCTTTTCTAAGGAGAGGTGATTGATATCCCGGACTTAGACAACTTTCTAGCAAATGAGGGGATTGAGGTCAATGAAGAAGAAATGAAAAAACTGATGCCTCATTTGACATTCAATGGTGAGTTTTGTTTTTTTTTTTAATTCTGTGTCTTCCTAGAAGTTATCTTGTTATCTTGTATGTAAGATCTTTATCTTTTGTATCACTTAGAACAATGCTTCTCAAACTTGAATGTGCATATGAATCACCTGGGCATCTTGTTAAAATGCAGATTGTGATTCAGGTCTGAAGTATAGCCTAAGAAATCCTGCATTTCTAACAAGCTCCCAGATAGTGGCAACATGGCTGATCCAAGGTCCACACTTTGCCTGTCAAGGATCTAAAAGGTGGAGAAATGATATATCAAGATTGTGCCTGGCCTTTCGTTTCTTAAGTCACAAGTACAACCAATTTATTATGTACCTGAGGGCATGAGTCCATCCCCAAAACAAGAAGGAAAAATATTAGAGTAATTGAAATTAGCAAATAAAAATGAGTATTAGGGAGAGTATTAGGGAAAGCAAGGGACTTAGGGATTGGTTGGTTTGATTATTGATTTCTATTATTGCTTACTGAGTCTAGTTGCATGATTTATCTGCTGGCTTTGTGTTTTATAATTACTTTAACTTAGTCTTTTTACTTCTATTACTCTCTGTTGTTCTGATACAGAGAAAGAAAGAAAAAGATGATCTAGGGAGTAGCATTTTAGGGGAGGCAGTTCTAACTAGAATGATGTTGCTAGAAAGCTTATGCACAGCTCTGGCTTTGAATGTAAAGATTGTATATTGATTTATTCAAAAAACAAACATTATTTGATCACTGAATATGTCCAGGAACTAAAATGATAAAGAAGGGAGTACTTGTGCTAAGCCCAAATGACAATAGGAAATAAAATACAACCATTATGTTCTCAAACCATGGTTTTAATAAATTTGAACCTATTCATTGCAAACATCTCCAGTTTCTATTTTTTCCAGTTTATCATTTCTTCTCATTCAGGAAGATACACCATCTCCCTCTCTTCTCTTCATTTGAAGAGGTTCTTCTTACCCCTTCCAAATCCATTTCTCTTGACCTGATTTTCTCCCATTTCTTCAAAAAATATTTTTTATAGATAGTTGGTATTTGTATTAGTTTCAAGTATATAATATAATGATGTAATATTTGTAGAAAAGTTATTTATTTCGTAATTCAACACTTGCGGTTTCATCTATTTCTCTCTACTTATAAAGCAGCATATACTCCTCCTTTTAAAAACTAACCTTGACTTGGTTCTGGTTCTTCTGCCTTATAATTATGATCATTCATCCCTTATTTCTTTCAGCCCACTTCCTAAGTGGTCTTGAGGTACTATTTCTGCTTCCAAACTTTACATTCTTTGAATCCTTGCAAATGGCTTCCCCCCTCATGTAGTCCCCAACTCTACTGAAATAGCTCTCAGAATCAGAAATAATCAATAACTTCCTTTGCCAGGTCCACTTATTCTAACTTCCTAATGTAGAAACAATCCAGGGCTTATTTTTCAGTCTTCTCAGTTTTAATTCCTTCCCTCCCTCGACCATACTTGACCATTACTTGAGCTATCAACTCTCCAGGCTAGCAGTTCTCAAATCATAATCCAGGAACACTTCTGTCTTTCACGGGGTCCATGAGATCGCAACTATTTTTAAAATAACAATAAAACACTATCTGCCTTTATCAAAGAGTCAGACACAATTGAGCAACTAACACTTCACTTTCTTTTCACTTTTCCCACTAAGATTTTTAGGAAACTGATTTCTATTTATTTTCAATTGATATATATTTTTTCACTAAAAAGTATGTTATCATATTCAGAATTTTTTAAGAATATAAAGAGGTTCTGAGACCAAAATGTCTGAGACCCTTTGCTGTCTGGGTTATTTGTTGTCACTACTGTTGTAGTGTTTCCAGCTGACTGCTACATCTTTCTTCCTTTGTATCTTACCAAGACCTTNATTTATTTTCAATTGATATATATTTTTTCACTAAAAAGTATGTTATCATATTCAGAATTTTTTAAGAATATAAAGAGGTTCTGAGACCAAAATGTCTGAGACCCTTTGCTGTCTGGGTTATTTGTTGTCACTACTGTTGTAGTGTTTCCAGCTGACTGCTACATCTTTCTTCCTTTGTATCTTACCAAGACCTTAGACTTCTTTTGCAGGAGAAGAGTGAACTTTTTCTTAAATATCAGATGCACACAGTTGAGTTAATCAAATTCATCAGTATAGCACAGTATCATCATTGTTCCATGAAAGGACCCTTGTGTTTTATACAGTAAGTTCCCTATGTATGAACGAGTTCCATTCTGAGAGCATGTTTATAAGCCCAATTTGTTTGTAAATCCTACAAAGTTAGCCTAGGTGCCCAGCTAACACTGTTAGAGACCGTCCACCACAGAGACCACCAGAGAGACCAACCAAGTTGCAATTGCCTTTATTCACGGATCCGGATCCGGGCCCCCTCACAGCAAGGTGGTAGAAGGAGCCCCGACCCCCGTAAAACAGACATTTTATACTTTTTAGGTTTGGGGGAAGGGGTCTAAGCTACTTGGCGAACTACCATTGGTCTATTTGAAACTAACATCTGTTAGCTGTTCGTTGTGGCAGTTACGGTTTGGCAAGGTCCTTTCTTTCTTTTTTTATTATTTTATTATTTTTACTGCCTCTACTTCCTTATCTTGGGCAAACTTATCTTGAGTAAACTTAGCTTGAGCAAACGTGTGGTTTTGCTTAGGGCAGCGGGGCTTCCCGCCTTAGTAAAGTTTTAACCTGACCTTTAGCCTTCTCACAGGTGCGAGTTAAAATTTTTCCTGTACAAACACAATTGGCTATATGGTATTGTATTGTAATAGATTTATAATACTTTTCACATAAATAATATATAGAAAACAAGCAAACACAAAAAATAAAGAAAACGTTTTTAATCGTATATATACTATCTGGAAAAGTACAGTACAGTACCAGCTACATCACAATTGCTTTTATGCTTGCTTCCAGACATGCTGGATTTGAAATAAAGATACTACACTACTGTACTCTGTACAGTACTATACAGTAAAGTACACAAAAACACAGCCACTCATAGAGGATGTATGCATGTGACAGTATACACCAGACCCGTGAACTNTATACTATCTGGAAAAGTACAGTACAGTACCAGCTACATCACAATTGCTTTTATGCTTGCTTCCAGACATGCTGGATTTGAAATAAAGATACTACACTACTGTACTCTGTACAGTACTATACAGTAAAGTACACAAAAACACAGCCACTCATAGAGGATGTATGCATGTGACAGTATACACCAGACCCGTGAACTAACTTACATAATTGGACATTTGAATGCATATTCAAACCTTTGAAAGTTTGCAAATTGAAGGTTTGTATGTAAGGGACTTACTGTATTTTTCCTGTTACCTCCTATTTCCACTTCTATTTCTTTTCCCCCATCATAAGTCCATTCTCTATTATATCTAATATTTATCCTTCCAACCCACTTTCCTCAGGTTTATTTTGATATATGCATATCCCTTTAAAAAGTCAATGTGTGTGGTGTTTAATTTATTTAAGTGGTATTGTTATAAAATTATTTCTTTTTATCACTCAACATTTTTAATATCTTTATTGAGATATGGTTCACATAATATACACCTCACTCACTAAAAGTGTACCATTCAGTGGTTTTTAATATTCACAGATATGTGCAGCAAACACCACAATTATTCTCAGACATCTTCATCACCTCAAAAAGAAGCACTGCACCCTTCAGTTTTCACTCCCTATCTTTCCATCCCTAAGCAATCATTAATCTACATTCTATGTCTATACATTTGCTTTTCTGGACGTTTCATATAAATGAAATCATATGATATATGGTCTTTTTTGACTGGCTTCTTTTGCTTAGCATATTTTCAAAATTCATGCATGTTGTAGCATTTATCAGTACTTTATTCCTTTTAATGGCCAAATAATATTCTACTGTGTGGATATGTCTCATTTCATTTATCCACTCATCAGTTGATAGACATTTGGATTATTTCCACCTTTTGGCTATTATGAACAATGTTGCTATAAACATTTGTGTGCAACTTTTGGTGTGGATGTACTTCATTTTTCTTGGGTATATACCTAGGAGTGAAACTGCTGGGTCATAAGATAACTGTACATTTAACCATTTGAGGAACAGACTGTTTTCCAAAGTGGCTGCATCATTTTGCATTCCCACCAGAAATGTAAAAAGGTTCTTATTCCTCTACTCCCAAATCAATACTTGTTACTATCTGACTTTTTTATTCTAGCCATCCTAGTTGATGTGAATCAGCACTATGTTTTTGAGGGACTTCCCTGTTGGTCCAGTGGTAAGGAATCCACCTTGCAGTGCATGGGACATGGGTTCAATCCCTGGCTGAGGAACTAAGACCCCACATGTGGCAGAGCAACTAAGCCTGTGCACCACAACTACTGAGCCTGTGAGCCACAACCAGAGAGACTGTGGGCTGAAATGCAAAATCCCTCATGACGCAATGAAGAACCAATGCAGACAAACAATTTCTACAAAAATTTTTAATAATTTTTTTGAGATTTACCCATGTTTCTATAAGCCAGTCTAATTCTGGCTGTTGCAAAATATCCCTTCAATACAATTACTGTAATGTACCTACTCACTTCCTCAGTAATGAACACCAAATTTGGCAACACTTAATTTTTTTTGTTTTTCAATACTTCTACTAACTATATGGTTTTACCTTTCACATTTAGATATTTAATTCATCTATATACTATCTCTGCATATGGTAAGACAAGGATCCAACTTGGGGTTTTTCCCCACATAGCAAACAATTTTTCCAACACTGAACCAATTTGTGATACTATTGTGTATCTATTATAATATATGGATACAATAGTATCTATACTATTGTGATACTATTTGTGTATAGAGGAAACCCAGATATTCTCCTCTGTCTAGGGACTCTTGGGTAGGTTAGGGGAAGGACACATATTTCTCCTACTAACCAATAGTTCTGAGTTGCTACTTTGAATTCTCTGCTTTGCATTCCTTCTACTCTGCTCTTGTCTTTCTTTCAATTATTCCACTGGATGCTAATTCCATCATTTCTCAACTCAAGGCTGGGTTGGTAACTTATTTTATTGAAACAGCTTAAAATTAAATAATAGGTCCTTATTCTCATAGATTCTGCTACCATTCCTGCTTTAGGGGAATTTTCACTTTTGTTTCTGTTCTTCAAGTTCCAGCCTACCATTTTGTTGCTGAGGAGGGAAGACTGAAAATATATTCAGAGTTTTGGAAAGAGGAAGAGAGAAAAAGATATATGCTGTTAGTCTTGAAACAAGAGTGTGTAATATTTTACAGACACCAAAAATTACTTCCTTGTCAGAATTCTTGAAGGTGCCACTCAGGGTTCTTTTTGCCCCTTCTCACATGGGATGACATCATGAAAGAAACATTCAGTCCCACTTGTCTCACAGCTGCTCTTCTAGCTTATTTTTAGTCTTTTCTCATGCAAGTGCTATGTCCTAGATACAATATTTAAATCTCCAGATTTCTCATGCATTTGCATTAACTTCTCAGGTATCAACCACTGTTTCCTATTTTTCTGGTCCTGTTCCCCTCCACATTTCCATCAGTGTCCTCCACTACTAAGACTGATTCCCCCTTAGCGCTCTTTCTTAGGTCAAACTTATACTATCTCCCAACAAATTGTTAAGTTGTTAAAGGAAGGGATCCTATGTGCTAGGCTCTATGCCAAGTACTAAAGACACAAAGATGAACGAGTCAAAGCCTTTGTCCTCAAAGAGCTTATGGTCCAACAGAACAGACAGGAACATAAAATGATTTTGATATAATGTAATAAATGTATGCAGAAGGTGCTAAAGGAGCATTTAGTCAGGACTGGGGTTTCCTCGAGAAGACCCTAAGGTTGAATAAGTGTGAGAAGATCATGCAAGTCAGAGAAGCATATGCTGTATCCTCGGGAGTAACAAACACACTATCATCTCAAATGGGTTGATTCTCAAGAAATACCTGTCAGAACAAAAAACAGAGCAAGTCTTTCTCTCCCTATTCCAACTCTGAGCATTTGCCAACATAGTCTCTTCATATCTTTTTTTTTTTTTTAATGTCGTCCATCTGAGTCTGAAAAACATACTGCCAGACTCAAGCCCTGGTTCTTTCTGTAATATCCCTTTTCCTATGGATCACTTTTGAAGTTTAATACCTTGAAACACAGAAGAATGGCATTAAGGAAGTCAAGATAGTTCTCTCATTGATCTATACTTTTTTCCATCATACTCGCTTGAGAGATAATCCAATTCCAAGGCAAAACAGTATCTCTTGTTCTTCTAACTCATGGAAGAAGGTCCAACCTGCCGTGTTGTTTTAATAATTTCATAACTTTTATCTGCTATAATAACTTTTACATGGCTTCTTCTATATCTGATTCAAAATGTTTTCTAGAACATGGGAAGGTTAAAGTGCATTCAATAATGGAGGGCCTGAAGAAGATTAAAGGTGAGTATAAATTTTTTGTTAATAATTGATAATCTGATGCTTTGCATTTATTTTCATGTGTTTTCTTGGTTATAAAACTAATATATAGTATGTATACCTATGGCTTATTCATGCTGAGGTTTGACAGAAAACAACAAAATTCTGTAAAGCAATTATTCTTCAATTAAAAATAAATAAATTATTAAAAACTAATACATAGAATAGAAAATTTCTATAATCACAAAATGAAACTATGAAAAATATTTGAATAATCCTTAATTCTATCACCAGTGACAATCTATAATCTCAGCACCCCAATTTTTTTCCTTATACATACACAACTTTTGTGCATTTAGCTTTAAAGTCTCACTTTCAATGTACTTTTCCATTTTCTTATTAATATTAAAATCTTACCTATTGATGGGTATGTCTAATGGCTTAAAATTTCTTCTTGGATGCCTCTGAAATTTAATTCATAATCTCAGTACTTTTAATTTGCAGGTCTTTTATCACATTTATGTCTAAAATAATTTTCCCAATGCCACAATACTATGTTCTATAGTTACAAAGAAAAAAAAAAGGAAAGTTTGAAAGTTATACTGTGAAATTGACCAGTAGGGGCAAGTAAAACTTGTCTTCTGCCCTCTTTTCCTCAACACATGCACAACCTCAATCTGTACTGGATTATTAAGCAATTTTAATTTACTCTCTGCACAGCATTTTTCAATGAGTATGATTTAAAAAAATTGAATTGTCTCTGAAAAACTGATTGTTTCAAAAAGAAGGATTGAAAGTAACTTAAGGTACTTTAAGTGTCTATAAAATGAATCTTAGAGAATATAAATTTAAATTCTGGGTACCGACATTTAAACTTTCCAAGTAAGGGCTGTTGTATTTTTACTATTTGTAAAAGAAAAAGAAAGCATGTCTTTGAATAAGTCCACTTTATCTCATCTATTGCTACTTCTGTAGCTGGTGCCAGAAAACTTTCAGAAATGTCTACTTGGTAGCCTTTAACCGTGCATTGAAAAGTCATGCTGCTGAATTTAGGGATACTGGAAGCAATCCTCCATGGCCATGTATAAGATCAGAATTCATTAATAAGCCTTTATTGAGTACCCAAGCAACTGTAAAAGTGAAAGTTCAAAAATTAAAAAGAGACAAACAAAGATCCTGCTTTCAGCAAGGCTCAGTTTGAGTACACAGTATATGCTCAATAAGTGCTTATTGACTAACCAACAGAGGTTCTAGTCTCCTCCTTTCAAATAATTAAACACTCACTAACCCAAGCAGTTCTATCACAGTTATTCTTTTTTTTTTTTTCTGGGTTTATTTTATTTTATTTTATTTTTTTAATTTTTATTTTTTAGTTTGTTTTGCTTTACAATACTGTACTCATTTTGCCATACATTGACATAAATCAGCCATAAGTGTACCTGAGTTCCCAATCCGGACTCTCCCTTCCCCCTCCCTCCCACACCATCCCTCCGGATCAACCCCAGCCATCAGTCCGAAGCCTTCTGCATCGAACCTAGACCAACAATCCGTTTCCCTTATGATATCGTACATGTTACAATGCCATATTCCCAAATCCTCCCACCCTCTCCCTCTCCCACAGAGTCCAAAAGGCTGTTCTACACATCTGTGTGTCTCGCGTACAGGTTTAACACCACCATCTTTCTAAATTCCATACACATGTGTCAGTAAGAGAAACACCAATACAGTATACTGACACATGTGTATCACAGTTATTCTTGAGCTGACCCTCCCAATCCAGGCCACTCAGAAGAAACAGGTATGTGAGTCATAAGTGAGCCACCCAAATCAGAATCAGTTGTTTAAAAACACATTTACAAAGCTGAGACAGCGCGATTTTACCGTGGTATCTGCTTACCTTTCCATCACTCTTCTTCTTCCTCTTTCACTTCTTTTTTTCTTTTTAAATTATAAATTTGTGATAATACATTTACAGGAGACTTGGAAAATACTTCCCTGCTGGCTCAGACGGTAAAGCGTCTGTCTGCAATGCTGGAGACCCGGGTTCGATCCCCCAGTTGGGGAGGTCCCCTGGAGAAGGAAATGGCAGCCCAGTCCGGTACTCTTGCCTGGAAAATCTCATGGATGGCGGAGCCTGGTAGGCTACCGTCCGTGGGGTTGCAAAGAGTCGGACACAATTGAGCAACTTTACTTTCACTTTCACTTTGGAAAATACAGAACAGAGTTACATATAGTTCCACTATACATTACAGTTATTTTTTAAGCAGGCAAATTAAGATTTTTAGTTGGAGTTTCAGTATCAAACCCTCAAAAATTAATAGAATGAAAAGACATAAAAGTAGAAGGATATAGTAGACCTGAAAAACACTATCAACTAATTCAGCATAATTAAGATTTATACAGTTTTCACACAACAGCAGGATACAAATTCTTCTCAAGTTCCCATAGACTATAAACCAGGAGACACTGGAACATATCAATGGACATAAAACAAGGTGCAAAAATTTTGTTTCTTTTTCCCTATTTTTTTAATTCTTCCATATTTCTATTAATAAATTATTTTTCTTTCACTCATACTTCCCTGATTTTCTAGTGGTGTTGCATTTTTGTTTTTTTCTTTCCCTTCCAGACTCTATCACACATACACATTTCACACACTCACCCTGCTTACCCACTTGCTTTTGTCATTACAAAACTCTATTCCACTTGCTGTCACCAAAATGTTTTATTCTGTGAAATCTACAGTGCATTAAAGAAAATTTAGACATTTAAAAGTGTATTTCAACATTTTTAGAAATTTCAAACAGTAGTGTCTGTTCCACAAGCTCACCAAATAATGCTCAATTTCCCCTTATTAAGTTTTCTGTATGAAAGTGAAAGTGTTCGTCATTCAGTCATGTCCAACTTTGTGACCCCATGGACTGTAGCCTTCCAGGCTTGTCTCTCCATGGAATTACCTAGGCGAGAATACTGGAGTAGGTAGCCATTTCCTTTTCCAGGGGATCTTCCCGACCTAGGGCTCAAACTCGGGTCTCCTGCACTGTAGGCAGATTCTTTACCTTCTGAGCCACCAAGGAAGCCCAAGATTTCTGTATAGATATAGGTATTGAGAAAACAGATTTTATTTCTGAGTACTGCATTGACTTTTTTGTGCATTCTAACATGTACTACTATGATTTAAGTTTTCACCTTCAAATTTCAGATGACTAGACGGTTACTTTTTAGACAATAACATTTTTCACATTAAAAATCTTTACTGCTAATTCCTATTTCACCATTGTCATTTTTCTAAGTCATAAAGGTAGATTTCAGTTACCTAGGCACAAACATGAAAATGACATGTCTGCATGAACAACTTCAAGACCTGCTAATATTTATGTCATCTGATAATGAACATTCAAAATTCCATTCTGACCTTCAGTGGTGCTTGGGTTGTGGAGTTCTACATGAGAATTGTTTTAATCACAATTATTAGGAATATAGAGAAATTTTACTATATATTTAGAAAAAAAAGTATAGAAAAATAAAGTCTGCATCTTGTTAGGAACAGATATCTTCCAAGTCACATTCCCAGTCAGAGTTGTGGTGCTCCATGCAGTACCCAAGAATGGTGTAAGACGTCTCTAAGCAAACTAATGTCCAGGCAGGAGAAGAGCCTGAGAAGAATGAGAAAAGTATGAGAGAATGGAGTAGGGGAGAAGGGAGGGGAGAGAAATGATAAGCTTTTCTTAATTCTACAAATTATGTTTTTTGTGGCAACCTACTCTGGTATTCTTGCCTGGGAAATCCCATGGACAGAGGAGCCTCGCAGTCTATAGTCCATGGGGTCACAGAGTCAGACACGACCGAGCGACCACCACACACACACACACACACACACACACACACATATTAGTATTACTATCTCCCCTCCCATAAAGAAAATATATCTATTTTATGTGTACTCCTTTCTGCATGATACATTACCCTGTATAACCTTCACAGCTTAAAGTTACCACAGAATTTTCCATGTTTCCATAACCTGCCCCCGTCTTTTCTTGGTATTATAACACTACATCATTGACATTATCTAGCCAAATTAGACCAAACCTAAGTAACTGAGCCCTTTTTTCCCTGAGAGTTAATCTCCTCACATTAAGAAAACCAAACTGCCCCACATTTTGAGAGGAAAAAGACATGAATCAGTACTTGTAAGGTATTTGATGGTTATTTTTCTGGCCATGGGATGGAGTATACTGAGGGAAGGAGATTCTATAGTTAATATTATGACATATATTGTACGCACACATTCCACAGAAGTGCTCACTAAGAAGAAATATCTATATCATTAAAAGGTCTATAGTTTAGTCAAGGGTTCATAACCAAAGCACTAATGAAAATGAAATGCATAGCAGATCATTTCTCTTGAGTCAAAACAGGTTTCCAAAGTTACTTCACTTCTTTACATCCTAAGAGGTGATAAATGAATAGTCTTGACCTCAATGCTGACTCTATGATGCTTTTCAAAAAAATTTGTTTTTGGAGTTTGATACATTAAAGCAGGAAAAAAGCTATTTTAATTAAGATGTATATCAGATACAACTGACACTTTCTTCAGCTTCCCTCTCATCTAAGGAAAAATTAATATAAAATTACATCTTCCTATTCTACTTTTCATTCACTTCAGAAATTTGTATAATTTTGACTCTGAATCTTGTCTTTAATCAAAAGGAATGGGGTCTCTACAGAAACTAATGAAAATCACAGATGATACCAAAGGTGAGTGAAACCTGATGGCATCAGGCAAAGGCATTATAATGATGGAGTTTAATATTCTGACTTAAATTTCTTACTCTGTGGTTATTTTCCTTAATTATTTTGTCAATTACTACCCTCTGTCTATTTGTTGATAGGTAACTGAACACCATTATTTCCCCAGTTGTTTTTCTGAGTTCCTTTTGCTTTTTTATTGGGTTGGTCAAAAAGTTCATTTGGGTTTTTCCACTACATCTTAAGGAAAATCCCAAATGACTTTTTGGCCAACCCAGTGGTACATGCTGCAGTGCATCTCAGATGACAGTAGGTATTTCATATTGTTTTCTAATGGTTTCAACTCTGATGAATTGTTATCTCTAATTACATTATAACCTATTTGATGCAATTTACAGTACAGTTATACAAAGCAGATATTCCTAACTCTGCCACTAAAGAAATTAATTCAACACATTGGGCTTTAGGGTCCTAATCTATAAATTGAAAAGAGTAAATTAGATGAATGATCTATCAGTTCTCTTTCAGCTTTAAAATTCTAGGACTAACTTTTGTGGTTGACAGGTCTTCACTGTCAAGAGAGTGAGAAAAACAAAGGTCTAATATCTAAAACGTATAAAGAAACCTTGTTAGCTCAACCAGAAAAAGACTAATAACCCAATTTTAATAATAGGTAAAGTAAATTTCTATTTTGATAAATAGAAATTTATTAAAAGAAGATATAAAAGTGACTAGTAAGCTCATAAAAAGATGTTCAACATCATTAGTCTTTAGAGAAATGAAAATCAAAACCATGAGAGACTACTTTACACCCATTAGGATGATTATAATTTTTTAAAAGACAATAACAAGTGTTGATAAGAATGTGGAAAAATTGGAATCCTCATACATTGCTGATGGGAATGTAAAATGGTGCAGCTACTGTGGAAAACAGTTTTGCAGTCCCCAAAATGTGAAACCATATGACCAAGCAATTCCATTCTTAGTAATATGTCAAAGAGAAATGAAAACATATGTCCAAATATCCATCAGATTATCAATAGATAAACAAAATGTGGCATACGCATAAATGGAATATTATATTAATCAGCCATAAAAAGGAATGGAGTACTGATACATGCCACAGTATATATGCACTTTGAAAGCATGATGCCAAGAGAGAGAAGACAGACTTGAAAGGCCACACATTTCATAATGCTACTTATATATAGGTAAATGTCCAGAATAGGTCAATCTATGCAGTCAAAAGACAGATCAGTGGTTGCCAGGAGACAATCACTGTGGGAGGAGAGAATGGGAAGTGCCCGTTAGTGGGTACAGGGTTTCTTTTTGGCTGATGGAACTGCTCTGGAATTAGGTAGTGGTAATGGTTGCACAACTTTGTAAATATACTAAAACCCACAAAATTGTACACTTTCAAAAGTGTGAATTTTATGGTATATGAATTATAGTTTACTTTCTTTTATAATTCCAGGACTGACCCAAAAACATATTTGCTAAAAAACAAAACAAAACAAAAACCACAAGTACTCAAAACCCTTGCCTATTTGCTTGTCAGGCTCTGTAAGTAGAAATAATAAACAATAGGCTGGCCCCAAACATAAGCCCTAACCCCAAAGCACCTTCCAGCTATACAGTGCCTCAAGCTATGGAACCCAGCTTATGTCCTGCAACCATCAACCCTACAGATAAATATCATACCAGTCCTCCAGTTTTAAACTATGGAAGATACACCCACCAGTAAATTAAGCAAAATCAGCCCTTCATCCCATTTGGTTCTAAATATATGACTATTGATGTAACTAAATTATAATACATGTCTACTCCCCAGAGTGGTTTACTTCCTTATATATTCTGCCTTATTAATTTCAATGATTACTGTCACCACTATTCACTCACAGTTTTAGAAATCTGAATTTGAATGAAACATAGGCATGCCATCTCTTTTTTTGTTTTTTGAGGTATGGGTGGTTTACAATATTATATTAGTTTCAAGGGCACAACACAGTGGACCAAAATGTTATAGATTATACTCCATTTATAGTTATTATAAAGTATTGGCTATATTCCCTGTGTTGTACAATGTATCTTTATTTATTTTATACATAGCAGTTTGTACCTCTTAATCCCCTACCCAGACATCACATTTTATAAGTCTTTTTCTTTTCTGTACCTGCGGTTAGCAGGTGTCTGCTGAAGCGATGAAGGGATGTGTGTCTCCATTCATGTAACATCAGTAGGAGTCTAGCATGTGCCAAGTATTAGTCCAGGTGCTTGGGACAAAGCTCACTGCTCTTGTGGACCTTACTTTCTAGTAAAGAGATATACACAATAAACAAATAATAGTATGACCGAGATTACAGAGAAAATAAAGCAAAGAATATGAGTATAGGAGATACTATAAAAGGAGGAAAGTAATCAAGAAAGACCTCACTGATAAAGAGCATTTAAGCAAAAAGCTAAAGAGATTGGGGAGCAGAAATCTGGAGCAAGAGCACTCCATGTAGAAGGAAGAGCAAGTGCAAAAGTGCTCATGCAACAGCATGCTCAGAATACTTGAGAAAGAACAAGAGGCCATCGTGGCTGCAACAGAGTGAGCAAGGGCAATGTAGGAGGAGATGAGGTCTTGAAGGGAATGGGACCACCACATTCAGCCGCATAGGCTATGCACCGCACAGTTTCAGGATTGTGCAGTGAGATGTCCCTTGTTGGGGGAAAGGGGTGATAACAGGGGTGGGCAATAGTCCTGAAGGCTAATGTAAAGGTTCCATTTTTGTTAATACCCTGAGTAGCACAGGAAACTCAGGACTTGAACAGAGACATCACATGATCTGACTTAGTTTTTAGAAGATTGTCCTGGTTCCTGTGTGTAGAACAAATTTGGCAGGGGTGGATGCAGCAAGAGCAGAAGCAGGGAGACCAATTAGGAGGTCTTTGCAGTAATCCAGAGCAGAAAGTAGAGGTTGAGGTGGTAAGAGTGTTATAGTGATGAAAACAGGGTCCTGAAGAGAGACATGAACACCAGTGTATCATAGCAGCATTATTTATGACAGCTGAAAGATGGAAGCAACCCAATGTCCATCAACAGATAAATAAATAAAAGTGTGATATATATAATGGAATATTGTAGATGTGTGTGCATGCTAAGTCTCTTCAGTCATGTCCAGCTCTTTGCAACCCTATGGACTGTAGCCCGCCAGGCTCCTCTGTCCATGGGATTCTCCAGGCAGGAATACTGGAGTGGGTTGCAATGTCCTCCTCCAGGAAATCTTCCCAACCAAAGGATCAAATATGAGTCTCTTATGTCTCCTGCACTGGAGATGGGTTCTTTTCCACTAGCACTGCCTGGGAAGCCCCATAATGAAATATTATTCATCCTTAAAAGGAAGGAAGTTCTGATACATTGTACAACATAGATGTACCTTGAAGATATTATGCTAAGTGAAATAAGCCAGTCACAAATACTGTATGATTCCACTTACGAGATTTCTAGAGTAAGTCAAAGTCATAGAAACAGAAAGTACAATGGTGGTCATTCTCTTCATTTTAAATCTTGGTAGCCCCTAACAGAGTAGGCCCTAGTTAAATATTTGTTTAATTTATAAATTGAATCTTGTCTTTCTTTCCTTCTGTATGCCTAGCCAAAATGAAAGGCAATGCACCAAGTTTGGAAAGACTAGGGAAAAGTTAAATTATGCACATAATAAATGAATCCCCCAGAACAGGAAAAGAAAATCTCTAAAATTACAGCCAAGTGAAGCCTGAAACAACTTGAGGGGCTCAAGCTAAGCCTTTGCCAGAGGTATCTGTGCTTAGCCATTGTGAAAACTAGGGACACTTCCAACTTCTCTGCTTAGATGATTTAAATGCCAAGACCTGTCAGATCTTGAATACTAAAGTTAAAACAATTATAATACTTTCTTTAATTGCTCTTTTAAAATCCCTCTTTTCAATAATACCATAGACTACAAATCTATGAAAGTTTGATTTTGTCCTTTCTGGATATAAACAATTAATGAAATGGTTCTACTGTGAAAATATGTTAATACAGAATTAAAAACAACAACTCCTTCTTCGCTGAAATCCCACCAGTGTCAAAATATTCTGACTCTGTTACATACCCACACATGCCCTATGGGTGCTGAATGAACCACATTGAATTGAAATCACAGTTACTCTAAAGCTGGAAGGAGCTTTTGGGTCATTCTCACCTGGGCCTGAGCCTGAGAAGTGAATGAGGTCACAGTTGTGTGATGGAACAAACCCTTTATTGGATTCTTGATCTGATTGAAGCCCAGAAGTTATAAGTAGCACCACTTAGAAGTAGGTAAATATCCAGATTTTATAGGAATCTATGAACAGTCCTTTTTTTTTTTAAGTCTATCATCTCAATGAGAGATTGAAGGTAGTTTTTTAAAGTAATGGTTATTTTGAGCCATGAGGATGATTTCACAGCACCTTTCAACTGTCTAAATTGTCAAGCCTCTCCAGAGTTCCCAGCTCTGTGGTAGGTTTCTAGATTTTGAGCACATGTAGTTGAGTTATTTAGAAACAACAGTTTTCCAGAGAATGAGATAAAAACTTTGGAAAATTACCTCTAACCAAACATTAGAGACTTTCTCTTCATGGTTTAATAGTATATGATAGTCTACCATTCCTAAGTCAGAACTCTATATTAAAAAGAGAAAAAGATCAACAATAAAAGGGAGAAACCCGACCAACCCAGCTTCTGGTCCACAAGTCCTGATTTTTAAGCTATGCAGAAGTAGAAAGGAAGGACTAGAAAGACCATAGTGATTGAGAGTCCATTCAGGAGTAGCAAAACAATATTATATCCCACACCTATTCTTACTTTTAATGAAGACCAATGGGTTCATAAGAACTGATTGGGCAGGGCTGGACCAGAAGGAACCTCTGGGAAAAGCTACTTACTACCAGGTAGCTATCCAAGACACAAACAATTAACAAACTGAAAATGCTATAATGTCTTGAGATGAAGAATAAATGTTGTCTTTAAATAATTTTTTCTAAATATTTCCAGGATGCTTTACACTTATTTTTATATAGGATCAGAATAATGCTAATATATTCAGCGGGCTTCCCTAACAGCACAGATGGTAAAGAATCCACCTGCAATGCAGAAGACCCCAGTTTGATTCCTGGGTCAGGAAGATCCACTGGAGAAGGGATAGGCTACCCACTCCAGTATTCTTGGGCTTCCCCTGTGGCTCAGCTGGTAAAGAATCTGCCTGCAATGTGGAAGACCTGGGTTCAATCCCTAGGTTGGGAAGATCCCTTGGAGAAGGGAATGGCTACCCACTCCAGAATTCTGGCCTGGAGAATTCCATGGACTGTATAGTCCATAGAGTCGCAGAGTCGGACACAACTGAATGACTTTCACTTCACTATAAAGGAGGAGCAATGGCAAGAAATTTTGCTTAGAGATTTTGGGATACTAAAAGGGCCCATCCACATGGCCTTCCAACTCCCAACATGCACATATCTCTAACTTGCATTTGCATTTATTATCATTCTTTGAGGCCCAGGACTTCAGACTCCAGATCCTGAGCTGGGAAAGTTGTAAAAGTATATAAAGAAACTAATCTTTAATTTGATCCTTAATGGTATCTTCTGAATTCCAGACAGAGTTACAGGCCACATGGCAGTTTCTGAAATTAAAGCAAAATTTAAACTGAATCCTTTAACAAAAGTACCCAACTTCCACAATAGGAGGTAAGTTATGAATTTATTAAGGTGATCTATATATTAAGATAAAGAATTATTATGATGAATATATTAAATACATAAAGGCTATAATGAAACAAGTGAGAAACCTCCTCAGGGATCCATTCTGTGATAGTTAATTATGAAACAAAACATCTGAATTGAAGATAAATATTTTTTATGAAAAAAACAATATATATGTCCTTTTGACTAGAGAAACAAAGAGGGAGAATTCCTTAGTGGTCCAGTGGTTAGGACTTGGTGCTCTCACTGCTGAGGGCCCCGGTTTGAGCTCTGATCAGGGAGATCCCACAGCTGGGTGGTTCAGCAAAAAAGAAGAGAAACAAAGAGTTCTCCCAAACAAGAGGCTATTTTTGTGTGCCAGGACAGAATACTCCAGAGGGCTAGAGGTTTTCAGTTACACATTAAGACATATTAAGTATCAGTTTAAAGGAGAATGAATTTAGAGGATAATAAACTCCTAAGCATCTGAATACAGAAAAAGAGTATGTAGCTCAAAAATGGCCAGTAAAATGAAATCTGGTAAATTAACTCTGACTAACCTTGGGCTAAAGCTGGGATGGGGACTTCCCTGATGATCCAGTGGTTAAGACTCCAAGGGGATTCAATCTCTGATCAGGGAACTAAGATCCCAAATGCCAAGTAGCTCAAAATATAAAAATAAAGTGAAATTTTGAAAATAAAATTGGGAAGGGAGATTTGCCTGTGACATTAATGATACCTTTTTCTCAGTCTGATAACTACAAATTCCAATAAACAGTAACCACTAATGACTGAAAGTAAAAGCCTGGTGCAAATTTTATCAGATCTTAAGTCGAGAAGCCTCTCTCCTTTCTCACAATTATCCACCTTCCTTGTCATTTTGAGAGTATTTCTCCTAATGTCCTTAACCGTACCTTTGCTACAGAAATGTATTACTAACTTTCTTTATTGGGACATGGGTAAGACAACCTTGTGTGTGTGTATGCGTGCACACACACACACACACACACTCATTTGTGAACAACTCTTTGTGACCCCATGAACTGTTGTCTGGCTGTCCATGTAATTTTCCAGGCAATAATACTGGAGTAGGTTGCTATTTCCTTCTCCAGGTTATTTTCCCAACTCAGGGACTGAAACCGAGTCTCCTGCATTGGCAGCCAGGTTCTTTACCAGCTGAACCACCAGGGAAACCCCCATGACCTTAGAGCAGCCAGATCCTTTGATCTCATTGTTCCTTTACCCTTAATTGCAAACCGCCTTTTGAAGTGGTGACTTCCTTGTCACTGAAAGTAGTCAAGCAAAGATTAGATAATATCACATGTAGAGGGAATTCCTATATGAGATGAGAAGCTATACTGGGTTCATTCCAAATCTAAGTTTTTTGAACCTTTGAAACACTGTAAAATAAAATAATTTTTAAAGTAAAAAACAAAAACAAAAAACATTTCTCATGTTTGATCCAAGATAAGGTTTGGAATTCTGCCAAGAATATGTTTTTTTTAATGTAACTAATAAAGACTTCATGGAACCATTCAACTTCAGCTTCTTCAGCATTACTGGTCGGGGCATAGACTTGGATTATCCTGATATTGAATGGTTTGCCTTGGAAAGGAACAGAGATCATTCTGTCGTTTTTGAGATTGCCTCCAAGTACTGCATTTCAGACTCTTTTGTTGACTATGATGGCTACTCCATTTCTTCTAAGGGATTCCTGCCCACAGTAGTAGATATAATGATCTATACANTTCGCAAATCAATCAATGTAATTCATCACATTAACAAATTGAAAAATAAAAGCTATATGATTCTCTCAAAAAAAAAAAAAGAGATGTCAATATAAATTCATGTTTAGGTTAATATGGGTGCAGATGGCTAAATCAAGAAATAATTAGAGATATGTGTATGTACATGGGTTAGTGTATGTACATGGGTTACTATATGTACATATACTTGCTAGCTCTGTTTGCTGAGAAGACAGAAGCACTGACACCCCCATAGCCACAAGCATACCTAGCACCCAGATCTTGGTTTCCAGTGTCAGTCTCCTGTCAAAGAACCAAAGTTCCTTGCACAAATGGCTGATTGGAGGGCTTGGACGGAGAATATACAAGATGAACATGGAATGTCTTGCAGTGCCAGAAAGTTAGGAAATGCTCAAAATACAAAGGAACAGGACCATGTCAAAGGGATATAGAAACCAACCTTAAAGAGCTCACAACAGCCAGAGCTGGAACTATTTGAACAATAAAATGAATAGTATTGGATTATAACTCAAAGCATAAAAAAAAAGATTGATGTCCCTAATGACAAAATAAATGATTGAGTTTTTTAAATGAAGAAGATACCAATCTCTCTCACAAAAGAAATCCAAATAATGTATTAATAGATACTACCTCTTCCAGGAGGTGGAACTTTATTCCCCATTCCCCTGCACCCTCTGTCACCTTTAACCTGGACTATCCTTAGCAACTCTCGCTTCCAAAGAGTAGAATATGAAAAAGAAAGGAAAGAAATTTACACTGGAAAAATCTGACAAACATTACCTCATCAGTGATAAGTCATGTTGATAGCCTCGACATAATGATGAGAACAGCACTTCACTTCTGTGGCTCCCCTTCCCCAAACCCATAATCTCAGGCTAACTGTGAAAAAAACGGCGGAAAAATCCAAATTGAAGGACTGCCACAAAACACCTGAATAACACTCCTCAAAAGTTGCAAGAGTGTCAGCAAAAAAAAAAAAAAAAGGAAAGACTGATAAACTGTTAGAGAGAAGAGGCCAAAGAAAATGACAACTAAATGTAATAATGTAATGTGGACAGGATCCTGGAACAGGAAAAGAGTGGAGGGAAGAACCAGTAAAATCCAAATAACATGTGCAGTTCAGTTACTAGTACTACACCAGTGTTGGCTTCATGATGTGACAAATGTACTGTAGTAATGTTAGATGTTAATGATACAGGAATCTACAGGAACTCTCTGTGCTCTCTTTGCAACTACATCTAAAACGAATCTGAAATAAAACTGAAAATAAATTTTTAAACATAACCCCACATAACATCACCTCTCTGACCTCTCCTCCTCCTTTCCTCTTGCTCACTCTGCTCCAGCCACACTAGCATCCTTGCTGTTCCTGGAATGTGCTGGGCCCATTCCCCTAGGATCTCTGCTCCAGCTCTTCCCTCTGCCTAGTCCTCTCTTCCCTTCCTCCAGATACCCACTCTCTCACCTTTCAAGTCTTTGCTCAAATCTTACCTTTTAATACAAGCAACCTATCCTTCAACCCCTAGAAATCCCAAACCCCCAACCCTATGTTAACTTTTTTTTTTCCATAGCACTTACCACCTTCTAACACTCTCTCTAACTTACCTATTTATTTATATAAGGGCAGAAGTTATTTAATTACATCTGCAAAATCTCTTCTGTCATGTAAAGTAATATATTCACAGGTTCCAGGAATTAGGGTGGGAAAATTTTTCAAAAGCCATTTTTGCCTATGTTTTGCTTTTCCACCAAGTAGTTTAATCTAGTTCAAATCTCATGGAAGGACACTGTTCTTTATAAGAAATGCCTATTAAGTACACAGATTTCTCTAAATGTGTTTTCAGAACATGACCTCCAATCAACAGTATTGTCTGTCCCAATTCCATTAGAATATGTGTTTATTCTTTTTTTTAATTTTCGTTTTACTTATTTATTTTTTACTTTACAATATTGTATTGGTTTTGCCATACATCAACATGAATCTGCCACAGGTGTACACGTGTTCCCAATCCTGAACCTCCCTCCCACCTCCCTCCTCATACCATCTCTCTGGGTCATCCCAGTGCACCAGCCCCAAGCATCTTGTATCCTGCATCAAACCTAGATTGTTTATTCTTAAATAACTGTCCTAACTTAATTCTATTTCCCCAGCTTTCCAAGATGCCTACAATTTCTTTAATAAAGATAAAACTGGCTGTATTGATTTACATGGAATGATGTGCACTTTAGCTAAGTTGGGAATGAATCTAACAAAGCACGATGTCTATAATGAATTAAGATGTGCTGATATTGATCGTGAGTACTTTGACTTGCCATTTTTTATAGAAGATTTTTATAAATACATTTTTTTCTCAATCTATATAAACATGAGAAGTAAGCCTCATTTATTTGCCAAAAGTAGATATATGTGTTTCTCTTTAAAGTTATCAGTGAGGTATGTGTACAAGTTATGAAATTGAATTAAAGCTACAAAATGAGTTAGTTTTTGAAAAAGCCTGTGTGGAAACCAAAAGTGACTGTTCTATTTAATATCAAATTCAGATTACCTATCATAATGTACATTTTGGAGACTACCTTGAAGTAAAGACATTGACAATTTCAAAAATAACCTGTTACTGTTACTCAAAAACTGACTCACCTCTTACTGGGTGTTGAGCCAAAAGACACAACCAAGCCTAAGAGCAGAAGAAGGGAGGATTCATTACTTGGAATAAGTAAGGAGAACACTGAGGATATTTCCCGAAGCAATTTCTCCCTAACTGCAATACTGGAGAGGTTTTTAAGCTAAGGTTGCATACCTGTTCGTGGAGGGGCTTGAGCAAAGGAGACTGCAGCATAGAATTGGGGCAAAGGTCAAACAGAGCCCAGGCTCTAGTTGATGGAGGTCATGATGGTCAGCAAAGGTCAGCATCTACCATCCTGAGGCTCTAGGTAGTCTGGTGGTTTAGAGCTTGAGGGGGTTTGGATCCTGCAAAACAGCTCAAGAATGTGCTTTGGGCTAATCTTTACCTTAGAAACTGAACTGGGAGTCTTTACAACTGATATATTATCTCCTGGTAATACCTGTTTGTTTTTACATTCTTCATTCCTTTAAAATAATTAACTATGTAACTCAGCTGGTAAAGAATTGCCTTCAATGCAGGAGACTTGGGTTCGATCCCTGGGTTGGGAAAAACCCCTGGAGAATGGAAAGGCTACCCACTCCAGTATTCTGACCTGGAGAATTCCATGGACTGAATGGTCCATGGAGTCGCAAAGAATTGGACATGACTGAGTGACTTTCACTCACTTCACCAGAATATAGCATATTCTTTTACAAGGACAAGCACTGTGGCCAGATTTAGATGACAAAATGGCTTAGGCCTTAAATGACTTCTCTTATATCAAGATAGTTTCCTTCTTCCTTGGTGGCTCAGACAGTAATGCGTCTGTCTACAATGCAGGAGACCTGGGTTCGATCCCTGGGTTGGGAAGATTCCCTGGAGAAGGAAATGGCAACCCACTCCAGTACTCTTGCCTAGAAAATCCCATGGGCAGAGGAGCCTGGTGTCCATGGGGTCACAAAGAGTCGGAAACGACTGAGCGACTTCTCTTTCTTCCTTTCTTTCTTTCTTCCTTCCTTCCTTCCGTCCGTCCTTCTTCCTTCCTTCCTTTCTTTCTTCTTCCCAGAATCCTCTACCATATCTGCCTTCATTACCAAGGTTATCCAAGCCCTTTGTTTCTGTTAGAATCATAATGTACAAATCAAGCCACCTATATTGAATTTTAAATGCCACAGCACTTTTATTGATAGTTTTTAAAGCATGTAAGTAGTGTTTTCTTTGAATACTAATGATTAGTAGCCCAAGCTGGTATGTTGTGTGGAATAAGTATTCAGCACAATACCTTTTCCCACAACACCCCACTCGCCGGCCAGTGTCCCAGTCAATCAGCAGCACCCTTCATGGGAGTCAGTCACCATTTAATTAAAGTGTCACTTGTTTCACTAACTCTGCCCAAAGTTTTATCCTCTCATTGAAATACACTCTAATAGCACTTGTTATCCTTTAATTTTAGAAGAAAGGGGTACAATTCAGGGATAGCCTAGTAATAAAATATAGAGGTGGATGTGAAATGGAAAGGTGACTATAGCCTTGTTCTGATCCTTGGATCTCTGTTGCAGAGGATGGGAAGGTGAACTTCTCAGACTTTTTAAATGTGCTAACAGATAAGAACCGCTTCCTTAAGGCTGTGGGTAAGTATGTTGCTAAATAGATGGCAGTGGGGTAGTTGCAATTCACTGCATAGTAAATATTGTTCCTTTAGACCTCCAATCAGGCAGGTGTAGTCTGGGATGTGATTCATTTTTGTACTGCTTCTCTTAAAACAAATTTTGTTAAGAAAATTGATACAGTTTTAGAATTTTAACTTAAATCCATCAAGTCCTTCTGTAGGAGACACTGCTTTTTGGACTTAAGTGAGAACAGTCAGGCAGTGGTACAGAAAATTTTGGTCACCTTTTATATTTATATACCCTCCACTATTCTTGCCTGGAGAATTCTATGGACAAAGGAGCCTGGAAGGCTATGGTCTGTGGACTTACAGAGATGGACACGACTGAGCGACCAACACTTCATATTACTTTAATTCTTTACCAAATGCCTGTGCTACTTTGGGAGGTACTACTCTTACAAAAGAAAAATGTATACATATAACACTCTAAATATTTGGGGCTTCTCCGGTGGCTCAGGCAGTAAAGAATCTGCCTGCAATGCAGGAGACTTGGGTTCAATCCCTGAGTTGGGAAGACCTCCTGGAGGAGGAAATGGCAACCCACTCCAGTATTCTTGCCTGGAGAATTCCATGGACAAAGGAGCCTGCTGGGCTACACTCTGTGGGCTAAGCGACCAATACTTTCATTTCATATATTTTTAGAAAAATGCTCTCTCTCTCATGCATATTTGGGTATAGATAATTCACTATTCCTGGAAAAATCTTCCTCACCCCAATGAACCTCTGCCCTCACTTGTGAGAGTAAGAGAGTCTTCTGGAGGTTCCGGAACATGTTCTCACACAAGGTTTAACAACTTGGAGATACACTCAATTTATTGCTATTAGTTCTCTAATGGTTTGTTTATGAGTTTAACAAGCTGCCTTGGAAAATCTGACCTTATTCATATCATGTTTTCCAGATAAATACATTCCAAATTCCAAATACTGTATACAGTTTAAAAAAAGACATCCTTTCATAAGCTATGAACTGTCTTAGTATAAACAGAAGTTACTATTTCAAGTATCGCTATAGTAACAAGGGTTTGCCTGCCCACCAGAGTTAGGTTTATCAACAGTTCCTTTTCGTAGACGAACGGAATAGTCCTTAATATATAATTCATGTTTATGTTAAATGTATTACTACACTTACTTAGAAGTCACTGAACTAAAAGTATTTCATTTTAAATCCCATGATTATTTTGTCTGTTCAGTAATCAAAATGACCTTCCTGCCAAACAGAACAGACTTTGAATGTTTGTTTATAATTCTTTAGTTTTTGACTTGGTTTTGATATTGTATATACAGTAAAATGACTGTCACTTTAACACTTTTTATGATAATTTTTATTCAGAAGGCATTTTGAATCTTTTTTTTCCCCTCCATAGTTCCAGAAAAGGAGACCTGTTTAGATTTAGCTGGCAACCCAGGGATCCTGTTGTTTGAAATCCTATCAAAGCTTATAGAGACTTCAGCCTTACCCAAAAAGGCAATATCGGAAATAGTAAGGTAGGTGGCAAAGAAACAAAAATGACCTCAGCAACACTTAGGAGGATTTTACAAGGCAACTGCCTCTCCCTGACATCCTAACATCTCCACAGATCTGCCCCCAAACAAGGAGAAGCTGTACAGGCAGCTAGCTACTCATGTGCTGCAACATGAGACCTCACAGCACTGCCTGGTTCTGAAACAAGGCTGATTCGGACCATCCAGGACCCCACTGAGAGCCTACGATAGCCCAGAAAGTTCAGCTTCGGAAGTTCCCTGGTGGCCTGGTGGTTAAGATTCCAGGCTTTCACTGGTGACCCAGGTTCAATCCATGATAAGGGAACTAAGATCCTGCAAGCCCAGAAACATGACCAAAAAAAAAAGTTCAGCTTCTCCTACTCTGGGCTAGAAAACTGCAGGGGAATAAGACTGTTCTGGAATGATTTGGGGTGAGCTTGGAAACTGAGTTTGAATATAAGATACTCCCATTCACACTGGATCTCTCAGGAGCTCTGAAAAAGTTCTTTGGGACAAAGAGCAGCAATTTCATACCTCCCAAAGTAGTGTTTGGACTGGAGAAGAGCCAAAATTAGACTGTAGAATAGGATAAGGAAACATTNTTTGGGGTGAGCTTGGAAACTGAGTTTGAATATAAGATACTCCCATTCACACTGGATCTCTCAGGAGCTCTGAAAAAGTTCTTTGGGACAAAGAGCAGCAATTTCATACCTCCCAAAGTAGTGTTTGGACTGGAGAAGAGCCAAAATTAGACTGTAGAATAGGATAAGGAAACATTCTCACACCCAAATGTGTTTATTCCAGCAAATGTCATTGAAGATACATTTCCTCAATATAGTTCTATCATGGTATTGCAAAAATTAAATATTGCCATATCAATCTTTTCAAAGCATTCTACTTTGAAAAGCATTATTCTTTCAAAGCATTCTACTATTCCACTTAAAAAGATTTAAAAATACAGAATACCACCAACAATGTAAAATATCCTCTGCTCCTCAAAAGGTAATCCCTTTATATTGTCCCACACCTCGATCAGATGTAGAACAGAAGGTATACAACATTCTACACTTCATTCCAAGTCAAATACATTTGTTAAATTCCTGATATTGGTACACAAATGTATCACATTCTTAACCTCTCAGCCTCAGTTTCCTCATCTGTAGAATGAGAATAATAATACCTGTAACACAATCAACATGAGGCCATTGTAAGGACATCTGGTAATGCAAGTACAGTTCCCTTCACTTCAGTCGCTCAGTCATGTCCAACTCTCTGCGACCCCATGAATGGCAGCACGCCAGGCCTCCCTGTCCATCACTAACTCTCGGAGTTCACTCAGACCACATCCATCGAGTCAGTGATGCCATCCAGCCATATCATCCTCGGTCATCCCCTTCTCCTCCTGCCCCCAAACCCTCCCAGCATCAGAATCTTTTCCATTGAGTCAACTCTTCACATGAGGTGGCCAAAGAACTGGAGTTTCAGCTTTAGCATCATTCCTTCCAAAGAANCAACATACAACTGATTTTTTGGCACAAGTACAAATTCTTCCAATACAAAAAGGATACTGTGTTTCTGACCAATGGAACTGAAACAATTGTATATCCAAATGCCAAAAATAAATTTAAATTCATACCTCACACCATGTATGAACTTTAACTGAAGATCAAGCATACACTTAAAACTATAGAACTTTTACAAAAAAAACATGGCAAAAGAATCTTTATGATCTTGAGTCAGGTAAAGGTTAAATACAACACCAAACTATGATTCATAAAAGATAAAAATGGATAAACCAGACTTCATCAAAATTAAAATCTTTTGCTCTTTAAAATTTACCTAAGAGAGAATGAATAGACAAGTCACACTGTGCAAATTAAATAGCTGATGAAAGACTTGTATACAGAATACATAAAGACTGTTCAAAACTCAACAATAAGGAAACAAACAACTTAGGTTTACATACAGGCAAAAGATATGAATAGACACTTAAAACATAATAAGACACTCAACATCATTAGCCATTACAAAATGCAAAGTAAAATTACAGTGATGTAGCACTACACATCTATAAGAATGGCTAAAATTAAAAACTGACTACATCAAATGCAAACAAAAATATGGAGATGCTGGAGCTACAGAATAACCACTTTGCAAAACAGTTTGCAGTTCTTAAGAAGATAAACTTGTATCTACCACACCAGCCAATCATTCCTCTCCTAAATACTTACCCTAGATAAGCGTAAGTGTATGTGTCCATATAAAGACTATACACAAATGTTCAGAGCAAGTTTATTTCTTTGGCCAAAGTTAAGAAGCAACAGCAAAGTCCATCAACAGGCAAACTGATGTATCAACTGCATTATACCCATAAATAATACGCTAGCCAACAATTAAAAAAGAATGGAATACTGATACATGCAATGTGGATGAATTTCAAAATAATTATGGTGAGTGAAAAAAGTTAGGTTAAGAAAAAAGTACATGCTATATGACTCCATTAATATAAAACTCTAAAATGGCAAACTGACCTACAGTGCCAGAAATGAAGTCAGTGGCTGTAGAAAGCTGGGATGGGTCTACTCAAGGGTAGTATACACATTTGTTCATTATGTCGACTGTGATGATGCTCTCACAGGTACACATATATCAAAGCTGATAAAAATTAGTCTACACCTGTTGGATTGTTTTAATATGTAGATTATATTACATTCATATATGTATTTGTTTCTGAATACATATATGAATTCAGCTCTGAATAGAGCTGTTGAAAACACCAAATGCCTAAACTTTAAAGTCCCTCTGTCTGCACACGTGCAGAGCATTGCCAGAGCTGTCCTGATCACAAGAATCAGCACTGTACTTTTAGTTTTCATTCCAGCATAAATCCTAGCACAGAGCACCATGATGACTCTGGGGCTATGGTTCAAAACATAGTTAACTCGGTGCTACAAACTTTAATCTGGTAGCAGTATTAAACATTCCATCTATGACATTCTATCTATGCAGAAGGATCTCGTAAAAAACATGGATCTCAGTTACCTAAATAGGAAGCACCTAAAGGGTCTCTTGCAGTCTGGAAGAGGACAGGCTCGTGAACAGAGGGTGTTGCCACATCAACAGTTGTCCACGCCACACTGTGAGAAGACCCGCAAGCTACTCGTGTGATCTTCTGGCCTTCTAAGCCTTGCACAAGTGTGGGCTTCCTATTAACTGTGGTTGTGCCATTGCCCTGTTGGCCATGGTCATTGTCACCCCAAGCATATACCTGTTAAGGGGATAAAAATAATTTTTCAACATTTCAGAACATTCTTTAAGTTTACTTCAAAATTCTTGCCGAGTGCTTCCCAGATAGCTCAGCTGGTAAAGAATCTGCCTGCAATGCAGGAGACCCTAGTTCGATCACTGGGTCAGGAAGGGACCCGCTGGAGAAGGGATAGGCTACCCACTCCAGTATTCTTGGATTTCCCATGTGACTCAGCTGGTAAAGAATCTGCCAGCAATGCAGGAGACCTGGGTTCGATCCCTGGGTTGGGAAGATCCCCTGGAGAAGAGAAAGGCTACCCACTCCAGTATTCTAGCCTGGAGAATTCCATGGACTGTATAGTCCATGGATCGCAAAGAGGGGTTGCAAAGAGTCGGACATGACTGAGAAATTTTCACTTTCATTTACTTAATATCAACCCGATGAATTCATCTATATACTGTTCTTAGAAGCAGGAAGTTCTCCTCTTCAACTAAATATTGTAACATTTTTTCCTTAATATTGCAAAGAGAAAATGATGCAAAAAAATATGTTCACTTTTCAAGGAATTTTGTGCTTTACAGAATTAGGAAGTATAATTCCTTTTTATTTCATTCTGATTGAAGTACAATATGCTGATTTGCTGTCAAAAATGAATTTCAAATTATATTTTCTATGAGCCTGTCACAGGATAGCCTCTTATGGTAGAGGAACAAACTCTTACCAAGGATAACTTTAGTTCTGAAATGAAATACATACATTTCCCTATCAGATGTTACAGTGGGAAAGCTCACTACTTTACAACCTGCATTAGTCAGCAGTCTTTCCTGGATGCCCTCACTTATGCTGACAGTTAGGCAAATGTACACAGGAACACAGTGGACACAGCCCACCCTTCCGGTTTTCCAAGTACCAAGACTCACTTCATTGTGTCACAAGTTACACTATCAACATAAGATCTTGTCACGAGCTCCCTTACCTGTCCTGCATCAGTGACTGCCAAGCAGTGCAGGGCCCCAACAGCCACATGCACAATCTTCTTCCCTCTCAGCCCTTCTACTACCTGTGGTTTCCGCACATGCACATCCGAGCCATGGCCCAGTCTGAAATAGTCCCCTTTCCCCCTGCAAGGAGTCAACAGTGAGCATTTTAATACATGATTATGGTCTGGCAAATACTCACGCCACAGCACTAGAGCCAGCTCAGTGACAACACCCACAATGCCCAAGGTCTTAGAAATTAGAAAATGGCATACCATTAATTCAAAATAATACATTAATTCTGCTAGCAAGATCCTTAATGTGTGTAACAGGATTTAAATTACTCATGTAGATTTCATATAAAGACTGAAAACATGACACGCAACCTCAAATGGCTCTTAAAAGATCTCTGCAGTGATTCTTCCCCAAGCTGCCTCTGAGTCATGACGCTAAGACCAAGGCCACCACACTGCCTGCCCATGGTCTGCTGGATATTCCACCTCTTTGTGATTTAATAATCTTTCACTGGAAACACACATGAACTTTTTCAGGGATCAAAGAAATCAGAAATCTGTTTTCCACACATGTGATCACTAGGCTCCTTCCATGGCAAAAAAGGCAGAAAAAAGCCTCTACAGATACTTCATCTAAATAAGAAAGACAAGCTAGGCCAAAATTTCTCCAGTGTTCTTTTCTAAACAACCCAGTTATAATTGGATATTTCTTCTTATAATATTGTCACTAATCCCAACTCAAAATAAATAAAAGGACAAAGATGCCTGGATGAGCAAGAAAATAAAGGTGTCCCCCTCCCTGCAAGTCCCTGAACAGACACACTGGTGGGTGAGAGGCATTTACGTACCATGTCCAGACTACACCTGACTTGGTGAGGGCCAGGGAGAACTGTGCTCCACATTCGATCTGGCACACCCCTTGTCCATTAAGTCTCTCGATGTTCTGGGGGATGTTACAGCCTTCACTTCCTCCCCGGCCCAATTTTCCAAAGTCACCATCGCCCCAGGAAAATACCAAGCCTAGGTTTAAAAATATGGACATCAGGCCAGCATCTCACAACATCCCCCCCCGAAACGTGGAGTCAGACAGGACTTACCTTCATCAGTCAGAGCCAGGGTCTGTGCATCTCTACTTCCACATGCCACCTGGATTACTCTGTGACCAAGAAGGACTTTCACCTACTCAATTACAAATTTAAAAACAGTATCAAGCACAAGCACCAAGAAAGCAAGGGAAATTTTCCCCACAAAATGAAAGCCAATACTGCACATCTCTTTATGAACTGTCCTAGACTCGGAGCTTATCTTCTCTGGAAATCAGCAGATGGGAAGCTTTCTGTAAGCAACAAAAATATGTATAATCACCATTTTGGGCTTCAGTTGTGTTGTGTTATCCCCGTGTCCCAAGCGGCCGTACTCTCCAAGACCCCAGGTGTACAGTTCACCACTGGACGTGAGGGCCGCACTATGTGAGCTCCCACAGGCAATATCCCGGATTCGCTTGGTTTTCAGGGCCTCTATCAGCCGTGGCTTGTCACAGTTCCTAAAGCAAGATTAAATAATATTCCCTATCATCAATCTAGCCTCTTTAAAGAAGGGGAAAAAAGGACATCTACACTGATCCACATTTAATCAAAACAGTATCTTTAGATTCACTTAATTATCAACTTTAGAACATGTGAGGCAAATCACATTCAGAGATATTTTTTAAATGTATTTTTAAGTTTCTGTGCCATAAATAATCCATTCTATTCAATTTTTTTACAAAAATTATCAAAAAGCATTCATTATTAGTAACAGTTTCTTATTAGAAAAAATGAAGAAAATATTCTTACATTCTACTGAAGTGTCCAAGTTTGCCATCATCACCTTCACCCCAGGAAAACACTTTGCCATCGACAGTTAAAGCAGTAGCGTGCCGTCCACCTACAACATTCACATAGATAGAGGCTGCCAAAGTTGGTTTAAAAAAAGTTAACAGCATAACTACCTCTTTTGCTTGGCACATAGTATGTGTGAGTATCTGTCAAATGAGTAAATGGGATCAACATTTAAGGATGACAATTATATAAAATAAGTGAACAAGGCTATGGTTTTTCCTGTGGTCATGTATGGATGTGAGAGTTGGACTGTGAAGAAAGCTGAGTGCCGAAGAATTGATGCTTTTGAACTGTGGTGTTGGAGAAGACTCTTGAGAATCCCTTGGACTGCAAGGAGATCCAACCAATCCATTCTGAAAGATATCAGCCCTGGGATTTCTTTGGAAGGAATGATGCTAAAGCTGAAACTCCAGTACTTTGGCCACTTAATGTGAAGAGCTGACTCACTGGAAAAGACTGATGCTGGGAGGGACTGGGGGCAGGAGGAGAAGGGAATGACAGAGGATGAGATGACTGGATGGCATCACCGACTCGATGGTGGTGAGTCTGAGTGAACTCCAGGAGTTGGTGATGGACAGGGAGGCCTGGCATGCTGCAATTCATGGGGTCGCAAAGAGTCGGACATGATTGCGCGACTGAACTGAACTGAATGGTATTCAGGCTTTTGTGAAATGCATCTCAACAATGAAATTACTAAAGCAAAAGTCCCATCAATTGCAATAAAGGCATTATGCTCACTCTTCCTGAAACAATCAGCTCACGCTCTTTCCTCACCATGGCCCACTCTTTCACTCCATCCATCCCAGCTCAGAACTGAAGGGTGCTTCCTCTCCGTCACCAGCTCCAGGGTCCAAGACCCACTTACCAACAGAGCCCACATGATCCAAGGCAATGTGCTCAGCTAAAAACAATGTTTTCCAACTCCCTCACCCAGAGAGGATAGTGACAAAGCTGCGACTGATGAGTGAGGCTTCCAGAAAGGCTCTCTGAAGGGGCAGAGTGGGCTTGAGGAGATGCTTGTGTGCTCACCTGTAGCCACGATGGGGATGGACAGTAACCCAGGGCCCCTCACAGGTACCTTAGCTGCAACACTGTCCCTCCCCGTCACATTCAGACTTCTCCAGAGGAGAATGGTGAAACACGGTCTCGCTCAAGGCACTACTGTTCAGATTTTCTGTTATATGGGGTTAGACCTAACCCTATTCAGTATAAATACAAACTCAGTTTGTATCTAATTCAGTTTCATTCCTCAGAAGCCAAGCACAGTGCTTTAAAATAATGCTCTATACGTTTCCTAAATTGAAGCAGTGTGACTTTTTAAAAAATGATCCTTTCTTATGGCTAGAATTTATAGACACTTGAAATCTGATGAAACTTACAGGGTATGTTCCCAAAAAATTACACATATTTAAGCACAGAACATGATTACTGCATGATGAACCTGAGACCACAGTTCAAAATTAAAAATCCCCTCCTTTGAAGGGGTACGCCCCACATGGCAGAATACCAATAACCCCTGATCTCCAAAAAGTTTTGTGTAACAAAAATAATTAAACTCTAGACCATCTGAAGTTTTATATTACCCAATTTTTACTTCTAATAACAAGTAGAACTTGAAAGAATGCAAGGACACTCTAATGGAAACTGTTTAAAGCCCCAGTTAATCACAGAGCCTGATCAGCAGGCTTGTCTGAGCACAAGTGTCAATTCTGGCCTCTACCTGAATGAACAGCCACCTTCTTGACCACGTAACTGCTGAGAGCTGTGATCTGTCGCGGGATGGGCACAGTCCCACTGGAGATGCCCAGCCCCAGCCGGCCATTCGTGGCTTCTCCACAGGCATATACTTTTCCTTCCACTGTCACTGTAAGAAACAGGAGTGAGGAAGAGACTCACTTTTTGTGACACAACAACTATATATTTAGGCCTTAACATCATTTAAAACTTTTATATTATTTGAATAATCATACCTGCAAACAAACTTTTAGAACCACCAGCCACCTGTACTACATTCAAAGCAGACAGTGTCTCAGAGAATGATGGAACTTTTATCTAAAACAAAATTTTTTTTAAAAGCAGAAGAAGAAAGAAAACTTTATTTACACTTTTTAAAATTTCAAGTAATCACATTAAACAGTACAAAGAATTTACCTGGTTACATTCTCCAAAGAATCTCTTGTCTATTACACATGCATAAGTATTTTAAGACTGAAATGATATACTGGAATTTACTTTAAAATAAGTAGGAGTGAGGCTATGTAGAAAATAAAAACAAAAATGTGACCATCCACAACTGCTAAAGCTGGTACAGTGACAAAAGGACCAAGTCTCTATTCTGTCTACCAGGTAGGTACATCTTAACATCTCTATAATAAAAGGTGAAAAAAAAATACACATACTTAAAGATATAAACAAACATTTAGTAAACTATATTTTATTTCAAGTCATGTCCTCCTCATTCTTGTTAATTCTGACTTCTCTAAGAAACTATTAATATATGCGTAAATTTCCCATTAGAGATGAATGTGATTTAATTTAAAATTACTAAAGCCCCTGTCTAAAAAGTCTTTTATGATGCCCATATGTCATAAAGTATCAAACAGTCAATGGAAGAAGGACGCTCTTCATCCCAACTATGAAGCACCCATCTGCCTTTCGTGTGCAAACGCCCATGTGCACACAGGACCCTCTAGACTGCCCACAGTAATAAGAGAAGCGCCCAGAGCTCCTAGGCCCCACACATCTCCAAACGCAGCGCAGCAGCCTCAAAAACAAAGGGAACCCAAGGCTGCTGAATTATATAGGATCGTTTTCATCATACTAGAATCATGGTCTCAAAATGAATGAGTTCTAACTTTCTGTTTCAGTGTCTCAACAATGCGAATAACAGGGATCTTACAATGAGGTCTCATGAAATACTAAGTAGTGTCTGTGCTAAGTCGCTTCAGTCATGTTCAATTGTCTGTGACCTTATGGACTGAAGCTGCCAAGCTCCTCTGTCTGTGGGATTCTTCAGGCAAGAATACTGGAGTGTGCTGCTATGGCTTCCTCCAGGGGATCTTCCCAACCCAAGGATTGAACCCACATCTCTTGGGTCTCCTGCATTGGCAGGTAGGTTCCTTACCAATAGCACAACCTGAGAAACCCAATAGAGATGCTCAGTCAAAAAGAAACTGCTTCCAGACACTAAACCTTGGAGGAATCTATTTTGTGCCTCCTTAGTTCAGAGCCACAGGTGAATTCAACTGGAGTTCAAATGCATATCTTGTTGTTCCTACTCTATAAAATATAATTATAGTCTACAATTTTCACCTCTATGCTTGTCAAATGTTTTCAGAAGTGTATCTTCTAGTTTATAAAACAGCAATAATGCAACTATATCTAACATGCACCATTTTCCAAGGACAGAGGCATCTTAGAACCTAAAATGATAATGTCTATGAGTTCATGTCAAGAATTACTTAAGAAAAGTCCATTTTAAAAACAACGTATAAAAGGTATGATGTATGGCAGAAATCAAACCAATATTGTAAAGCAATCATAAACCCTTCAATTAAAAATAAATGAAAATTTAAAAAACACACGTAAAAGGGAAAATTATTATAAAAATTTTAAGAGGCCTGGCTAATTCTGGGCCTGTGTGGGCCCAAACAGTGTGGGGTGGCGAGAGCATGGGGTGTCAGGCACACACCTTGGAGCCCTTCAGACCTCCCAGCTGGTCCTTGTCGTTCAGGCCCCACACAAATACTTTGGTTCTTATTGTAGCTGCTGATTCCAGACCTGCTGCCTTCCTTCTAATAAGGCTAATCAAAGTAAAAAAATAAAACAGAAACAGAGGTTAATCACATAGCAATTTTTTAAACAAAGAGGAAACAACCTAAAGCAAACAGTTTGCTGGTTACTATCAAACACTCTTAAAATTCTGCTATGACTAAACAAAATCCGAAGTATACACAAAAGTTAGTGGTACAGAGGGTCAAAATGTCTACAAACCAACATACTACCTTTCAATACTAGAATTTAACTTTAGCTATTTATCCTGGTGGAAATCTTTCTAGGAGTTGTTACTGTTGTTTAGTTGGTAAGTCCTATCTCACTCTCTGCAGTCCCATAGATTGCAAAGGCTTCCCTGTCCTTTACTATCTCCCAGAGCTTACTCAAACTCATATCCATTGAGTCAGGGATGCCATCCATCTCCTGTCCTTTACCATCTCCCAGAGCTTAGTCAAACTCATATCCATTGAGTCAGGGATGCCATCCAACCATCTCATCTTCCTATCATCCCCTTTTCATCCTACCCTCAATCTCTCCCAGCATCAGGGTCTTTTCATATGAGTCAGCTCTTCAGATCAAACTACTGATCTGCTGGTCAAACTACTGCAGCTTCAGTTTCAGCATCAGTCCTTCCAATGANAGCACCAAGAAAGCAAGGGAAATTTTCCCCACAAAATGAAAGCCAATACTGCACATCTCTTTATGAACTGTCCTAGACTCGGAGCTTATCTTCTCTGGAAATCAGCAGATGGGAAGCTTTCTGTAAGCAACAAAAATATGTATAATCACCATTTTGGGCTTCAGTTGTGTTGTGTTATCCCCGTGTCCCAAGCGGCCGTACTCTCCAAGACCCCAGGTGTACAGTTCACCACTGGACGTGAGGGCCGCACTATGTGAGCTCCCACAGGCAATATCCCGGATTCGCTTGGTTTTCAGGGCCTCTATCAGCCGTGGCTTGTCACAGTTCCTAAAGCAAGATTAAATAATATTCCCTATCATCAATCTAGCCTCTTTAAAGAAGGGGAAAAAAGGACATCTACACTGATCCACATTTAATCAAAACAGTATCTTTAGATTCACTTAATTATCAACTTTAGAACATGTGAGGCAAATCACATTCAGAGATATTTTTTAAATGTATTTTTAAGTTTCTGTGCCATAAATAATCCATTCTATTCAATTTTTTTACAAAAATTATCAAAAAGCATTCATTATTAGTAACAGTTTCTTATTAGAAAAAATGAAGAAAATATTCTTACATTCTACTGAAGTGTCCAAGTTTGCCATCATCACCTTCACCCCAGGAAAACACTTTGCCATCGACAGTTAAAGCAGTAGCGTGCCGTCCACCTACAACATTCACATAGATAGAGGCTGCCAAAGTTGGTTTAAAAAAAGTTAACAGCATAACTACCTCTTTTGCTTGGCACATAGTATGTGTGAGTATCTGTCAAATGAGTAAATGGGATCAACATTTAAGGATGACAATTATATAAAATAAGTGAACAAGGCTATGGTTTTTCCTGTGGTCATGTATGGATGTGAGAGTTGGACTGTGAAGAAAGCTGAGTGCCGAAGAATTGATGCTTTTGAACTGTGGTGTTGGAGAAGACTCTTGAGAATCCCTTGGACTGCAAGGAGATCCAACCAATCCATTCTGAAAGATATCAGCCCTGGGATTTCTTTGGAAGGAATGATGCTAAAGCTGAAACTCCAGTACTTTGGCCACTTAATGTGAAGAGCTGACTCACTGGAAAAGACTGATGCTGGGAGGGACTGGGGGCAGGAGGAGAAGGGAATGACAGAGGATGAGATGACTGGATGGCATCACCGACTCGATGGTGGTGAGTCTGAGTGAACTCCAGGAGTTGGTGATGGACAGGGAGGCCTGGCATGCTGCAATTCATGGGGTCGCAAAGAGTCGGACATGATTGCGCGACTGAACTGAACTGAATGGTATTCAGGCTTTTGTGAAATGCATCTCAACAATGAAATTACTAAAGCAAAAGTCCCATCAATTGCAATAAAGGCATTATGCTCACTCTTCCTGAAACAATCAGCTCACGCTCTTTCCTCACCATGGCCCACTCTTTCACTCCATCCATCCCAGCTCAGAACTGAAGGGTGCTTCCTCTCCGTCACCAGCTCCAGGGTCCAAGACCCACTTACCAACAGAGCCCACATGATCCAAGGCAATGTGCTCAGCTAAAAACAATGTTTTCCAACTCCCTCACCCAGAGAGGATAGTGACAAAGCTGCGACTGATGAGTGAGGCTTCCAGAAAGGCTCTCTGAAGGGGCAGAGTGGGCTTGAGGAGATGCTTGTGTGCTCACCTGTAGCCACGATGGGGATGGACAGTAACCCAGGGCCCCTCACAGGTACCTTAGCTGCAACACTGTCCCTCCCCGTCACATTCAGACTTCTCCAGAGGAGAATGGTGAAACACGGTCTCGCTCAAGGCACTACTGTTCAGATTTTCTGTTATATGGGGTTAGACCTAACCCTATTCAGTATAAATACAAACTCAGTTTGTATCTAATTCAGTTTCATTCCTCAGAAGCCAAGCACAGTGCTTTAAAATAATGCTCTATACGTTTCCTAAATTGAAGCAGTGTGACTTTTTAAAAAATGATCCTTTCTTATGGCTAGAATTTATAGACACTTGAAATCTGATGAAACTTACAGGGTATGTTCCCAAAAAATTACACATATTTAAGCACAGAACATGATTACTGCATGATGAACCTGAGACCACAGTTCAAAATTAAAAATCCCCTCCTTTGAAGGGGTACGCCCCACATGGCAGAATACCAATAACCCCTGATCTCCAAAAAGTTTTGTGTAACAAAAATAATTAAACTCTAGACCATCTGAAGTTTTATATTACCCAATTTTTACTTCTAATAACAAGTAGAACTTGAAAGAATGCAAGGACACTCTAATGGAAACTGTTTAAAGCCCCAGTTAATCACAGAGCCTGATCAGCAGGCTTGTCTGAGCACAAGTGTCAATTCTGGCCTCTACCTGAATGAACAGCCACCTTCTTGACCACGTAACTGCTGAGAGCTGTGATCTGTCGCGGGATGGGCACAGTCCCACTGGAGATGCCCAGCCCCAGCCGGCCATTCGTGGCTTCTCCACAGGCATATACTTTTCCTTCCACTGTCACTGTAAGAAACAGGAGTGAGGAAGAGACTCACTTTTTGTGACACAACAACTATATATTTAGGCCTTAACATCATTTAAAACTTTTATATTATTTGAATAATCATACCTGCAAACAAACTTTTAGAACCACCAGCCACCTGTACTACATTCAAAGCAGACAGTGTCTCAGAGAATGATGGAACTTTTATCTAAAACAAAATTTTTTTTAAAAGCAGAAGAAGAAAGAAAACTTTATTTACACTTTTTAAAATTTCAAGTAATCACATTAAACAGTACAAAGAATTTACCTGGTTACATTCTCCAAAGAATCTCTTGTCTATTACACATGCATAAGTATTTTAAGACTGAAATGATATACTGGAATTTACTTTAAAATAAGTAGGAGTGAGGCTATGTAGAAAATAAAAACAAAAATGTGACCATCCACAACTGCTAAAGCTGGTACAGTGACAAAAGGACCAAGTCTCTATTCTGTCTACCAGGTAGGTACATCTTAACATCTCTATAATAAAAGGTGAAAAAAAAATACACATACTTAAAGATATAAACAAACATTTAGTAAACTATATTTTATTTCAAGTCATGTCCTCCTCATTCTTGTTAATTCTGACTTCTCTAAGAAACTATTAATATATGCGTAAATTTCCCATTAGAGATGAATGTGATTTAATTTAAAATTACTAAAGCCCCTGTCTAAAAAGTCTTTTATGATGCCCATATGTCATAAAGTATCAAACAGTCAATGGAAGAAGGACGCTCTTCATCCCAACTATGAAGCACCCATCTGCCTTTCGTGTGCAAACGCCCATGTGCACACAGGACCCTCTAGACTGCCCACAGTAATAAGAGAAGCGCCCAGAGCTCCTAGGCCCCACACATCTCCAAACGCAGCGCAGCAGCCTCAAAAACAAAGGGAACCCAAGGCTGCTGAATTATATAGGATCGTTTTCATCATACTAGAATCATGGTCTCAAAATGAATGAGTTCTAACTTTCTGTTTCAGTGTCTCAACAATGCGAATAACAGGGATCTTACAATGAGGTCTCATGAAATACTAAGTAGTGTCTGTGCTAAGTCGCTTCAGTCATGTTCAATTGTCTGTGACCTTATGGACTGAAGCTGCCAAGCTCCTCTGTCTGTGGGATTCTTCAGGCAAGAATACTGGAGTGTGCTGCTATGGCTTCCTCCAGGGGATCTTCCCAACCCAAGGATTGAACCCACATCTCTTGGGTCTCCTGCATTGGCAGGTAGGTTCCTTACCAATAGCACAACCTGAGAAACCCAATAGAGATGCTCAGTCAAAAAGAAACTGCTTCCAGACACTAAACCTTGGAGGAATCTATTTTGTGCCTCCTTAGTTCAGAGCCACAGGTGAATTCAACTGGAGTTCAAATGCATATCTTGTTGTTCCTACTCTATAAAATATAATTATAGTCTACAATTTTCACCTCTATGCTTGTCAAATGTTTTCAGAAGTGTATCTTCTAGTTTATAAAACAGCAATAATGCAACTATATCTAACATGCACCATTTTCCAAGGACAGAGGCATCTTAGAACCTAAAATGATAATGTCTATGAGTTCATGTCAAGAATTACTTAAGAAAAGTCCATTTTAAAAACAACGTATAAAAGGTATGATGTATGGCAGAAATCAAACCAATATTGTAAAGCAATCATAAACCCTTCAATTAAAAATAAATGAAAATTTAAAAAACACACGTAAAAGGGAAAATTATTATAAAAATTTTAAGAGGCCTGGCTAATTCTGGGCCTGTGTGGGCCCAAACAGTGTGGGGTGGCGAGAGCATGGGGTGTCAGGCACACACCTTGGAGCCCTTCAGACCTCCCAGCTGGTCCTTGTCGTTCAGGCCCCACACAAATACTTTGGTTCTTATTGTAGCTGCTGATTCCAGACCTGCTGCCTTCCTTCTAATAAGGCTAATCAAAGTAAAAAAATAAAACAGAAACAGAGGTTAATCACATAGCAATTTTTTAAACAAAGAGGAAACAACCTAAAGCAAACAGTTTGCTGGTTACTATCAAACACTCTTAAAATTCTGCTATGACTAAACAAAATCCGAAGTATACACAAAAGTTAGTGGTACAGAGGGTCAAAATGTCTACAAACCAACATACTACCTTTCAATACTAGAATTTAACTTTAGCTATTTATCCTGGTGGAAATCTTTCTAGGAGTTGTTACTGTTGTTTAGTTGGTAAGTCCTATCTCACTCTCTGCAGTCCCATAGATTGCAAAGGCTTCCCTGTCCTTTACTATCTCCCAGAGCTTACTCAAACTCATATCCATTGAGTCAGGGATGCCATCCATCTCCTGTCCTTTACCATCTCCCAGAGCTTAGTCAAACTCATATCCATTGAGTCAGGGATGCCATCCAACCATCTCATCTTCCTATCATCCCCTTTTCATCCTACCCTCAATCTCTCCCAGCATCAGGGTCTTTTCATATGAGTCAGCTCTTCAGATCAAACTACTGATCTGCTGGTCAAACTACTGCAGCTTCAGTTTCAGCATCAGTCCTTCCAATGAATATTCAAGGTTGATTTCCTTTAGGATTGACTGGTTTAATCTCCTTGTACTCTAAGGGACTCGCAGGAGTCTTCTCCAGCACCACAGTTGGAAAGCATCAATTCTTACGCACTCAGCCTTCTTTATGGTCCAACCTGCACATCTGTACACGACTAATGGAAAAACTACAGCTTTGAATAGATGGACCTTTGTCAGCAAGGCGATGTATCTTCTCTTTAATATGCTGTCTATGTTTGTTGCTTCTATCTTTTAAATTCATGACTTCACTCACCATCATCAGTGATTTTGGAGCCCAAGAAAATAAAATCTGTCACTCTTTCCACTTTTCCCTATTTGCTATGAAGTGATCTTTGTTTTTTGAATGTTGAGCTTAAAGCTAGGTTTTTCACTCTCCTCTCTCACTCTCATTAAGAGGCTTTTTAGTTCCTCTTAGCTTTCTGGCATAAGAGTGGTATCCTCTGCATAGCTGAAGTTGCTAACATTTGTCCCGGTAATCTTGATTGTAACTGTGATTCATCCAGCCCGGTATTTTGCTTGATGTACTCTGCATATAAGTTAAATAAGAAGGGTGACAATATACAGCCTTGTCACACTCCTCTTCCAATTCTGAACCAGTCTGCTGTTCCCTGTCTGGTTCTACCTGCTGCTTCTTGACCTGCATAAGTGTTTCTCAGAAGACAGGTAAGGTGGTCTGATATCCCCATCTCTTTAAGAATTTTCCAGTTTACTGTGGATCCACACAGTCAAAGGCTTTAGCATAGTCAATGAAACAGAAGTAAACATTTGTCTGAAATTTCCTTGCTTTCTCTATGACCCAATGAATGTTGGCAATTTGATCTCTGGGTCCTCTGCCTTTTCTAAACCCAGCCTGTACATCTGAAAGTTCTTATTTCACATATCGCTGATGCTTAGCTTGAAGGATTTTGACCATTACCTTGCTAGCGTGTGAAATGCAACTTTATGGTAGTTTGAACATCCTTTGGTGCTGCCCTTCTTTGGGATTCGAATGAAAACTGACCTTTTCCAATTCTGGTGCCACTTTTGAGTTCTCCAAATTTGTGGGCATATTGAGTGGGCACTTCCATAGCATCATTTTTTAGGATTTGAAATAGCTCAGCTGGAATTTCATCACTTCCACTAGTTTTGTTTACAGTGATGCTTCCTAAGGTCCACTTTACTTCACACTCCAGGATGTTCAGCTCCAAGTAAGTAACCACACCACCAGAGTTATCTGGATCATTAAGACTGCTTTTGGATAGCTGTGCATTCTTGCCACCTCTTCTTAATCTCTCCTGCTTCTGTTAAGTCCTTACCGTTTCTGTCCTTTATCATGCCCATCCCTGTATGAAGTGTTCCCTTGGTTCTTCAATTTTCTTGAAGAGATCGCTAGTCTTTCCCATTCTATTGTTTTCCTTTATTTCTTTACAAGGTTCACTTAAGAAGGCTTTCTTATCTATCTTTGCTATCCTCTGGCACTCTGCATTCAGTTGGGTATACTTCCGTTTCTTGTTTGCCTTTCACTTCTCTTCTATTCTCACCTGTTTGTAAAAACTTCTTAGACAACCACTTTGCCTTCTAGTATTTTTTTCTTTGGGATCGGTATTGGTCACTGCCTCCTATCAAGGTAACAAACCTCTGCCCACAGATCTTCAGGCACTTTGTCTACCAGATCTAATCCCTTGAATCTATTCATTACCTCCACTGTCTACTCATAAGGAATTTGATTTAGGTCATACCTGAATGGTCTAGTGGTTTTTTCTACCTTCTTCAATTTAAACCTGAATTTTGCAATAAGGAACTCATGATCCGAAGCACAATCGGCTCCAGTTCTTGTATCTTGCTAACGGCACATAGCTTCTCCATCTCTGGCTATAAAGAATATAATCCATTTGATTTCAGTATCGATCATCGGGTGATGTCCATATGTAGGGTTGTCTCTTGTTATTGGAAGAGAGTGTTTCCTATGACCAGTGTGTTCTCTTGACAGAACTGTTAGCTTTTGCTCTGCTTCATTTTGTAGGACTTCCTTGGTGGCTCAGATGGTGAGGAATCCACCTGCAATTCAGGAGACCGGGGTTCCATCCCTGGGTTGGAAAGATCCCCTGAAGAAAAGAATGGCTACCCACTCCAGTATTCTTGCCTGGAGAATCAGACTGACAGAAGAGCCTGGTGAGCTCAAGTCCATGGGGTTGCAGAGTCAGACACAACTGAGTGATTAACAGTTTCAGAATTCTTCCTTGTGTTGTTAAAGAGGATGTTTGCTATGACCAGTGTGTTCTCTTGACAAAATTGTTAGCTTTTGCCCTGCTTCATTTTGTAGTCCAAGGGCAAACTTGCCCTGTTACTCCAGGTGTTTCTTGACTTCCTAATTTTGTATTCCAATCCTTTATGACAAAAAGAGTATATTTTTTGGTGTTAGTTCTAGAAAGTGTAGGTCTTCACAGAACCAGTCAATTTCGGCATCAGTGGTTGGAGCACAGACTTGGATTACTGTGATACTGAATGGTTTTGCCTTGGAAATGAACCAAGACCATTTTGTTCATTTGGAGATTGCACCAAAGTACTGCATTTCAGACTCTTGTTTACTATGAGGGCTACTCCATTTCTGAGGATTCTTGCCCATATTAGTAGGTATAATGGTTACCTGAATTAAATTTGCCCATTCCCATTCATTTTATTTTACAGATTCCTAAGATGTTGATGTTCACTCTTGCCATCTCCTGCCTGAGCACATCTAACTGACCATGACTCATGGACCTAACATTCCAGGTTCCCATGCAATATTGTTCTTTATAACATCGGACTTTACTTTCACCACCAGACACATCCACAACTGAAAGTCGTTTCTGCTTTGGCCCAGTCTCTTCATTCTTCCTGGAGTTATTTTCTGCTCTTCCCCAGCAACACAGTGGACACCTTCTGACCTGGGGGCTCATCTTCTGGTGTCATTATCTTTTTGCCTTTCAGACTGTTCATGCAGTTCTCAAAGCAAGACTACTGGAAGGGTTTGCCATTCCCTTCTCCAGTGGACCATGTTCTGTCAGAACTCTTTGCTATGACCCGTGTGTCTTGAGAGGTCCTGCATGACACGGTTCTTAGCTTCACTGAGTGATGCAAGCCCCTTAGCTAGGACAAGGTTATGATACATGAAGGGGCTTCCTATGAGATTCTAGAAACTAGGATACACTGTGTAATTTTCTTGTACACCAAGTTGACCATGACAGCTTTTACAGCAATTACCACCCATCACCTTAATATAGCTACTACAGATGTAACTGGAAAGAATGCTGGTCAAATGGCTCTAAGAATCACCACCAGGACTGGCACTGTGGCCACGTCCCTAAATCCAGACCTCTGTTTGGTCATATTTTTTCCCAAAAGAAATAATAAAATGGATACAGTCATATGACCTCCAACGTGCTCTAATATAAGCACATGTCCCAAGGCAAAATGCAATTTTCTTCCTTTACACCTTCTGTCCACTGTGTGGTCAGCTATGCTGGAAGTCCCAACCTCCATTCTACCACGGGAGGCCTGCCCCAAAACCCAAGGCTCCTGAAGCACAGGCAGCTGGCTCCTGCCACCTCACTCATTCTATCTTCTGAGATGCCCTCAATAGGTTAAAACTTTGAACAACAAAGCCCACAAATTCGTCAAAACAAAATGATAATAAAATTGAAAAAAATATATAAAATAAGCATAATGGCAAAACCAGCAAGTGATATCCATCAGTTAGGTGTTAACTATACTGTTAAAAAAAACTTGAATCAGTTCTAATGAGATGGATGAAACTGGAGCCGATTATACAGAGTGAAGTAAGGCAGAAAGAAAAACACCAATACAATATACTAACACATATATATGGAATTTAGAAAGATGGCAATGATAATCCTGTATGCGAGACAGCAAAAGAGACACAGATGTATAGAATGGACTCTTGGACTCTGAGGGAGAGGGAGAGGGTGGGATGATTTGGGAGAATGGAACTGAAACATGTATACTATTACGTAAGAAACAAATCCCCAGTCTATGCTCGATACAGGATACAGGATGCTTGGAGCTGGTGCACGGGGATGATCCAGAGATGATATGAGGTGGGAAGTGGGAAGGGGGGTTCAGGATTGGGAACTCATATACACCCGTGGTGGATTCATGTCAATGTGTGGCAAAACCAATACAGTATTGTAAAGTAAAATAAAGTAAAAAAAAAATTTAAAAAAAGAAAAAAACTTAAAAATGGATATTGTCACTTTCAATTTGTTGTATGTCAGTGTTATTCATACTGTTAAAACTTAAGGAAAATGGATATTGTTCCTTCCAATTTGTTGTACATCATAAATCAGTTCAGTTCAGTCACTCAGTCGTGTCCAACTCTGCGACCCCCACGCCAGGCATCCCTGTTCATCAACCAACTCCTGCAGCCTACCCAAATCCATGTCCATTGAGTCAGTGATGCCATCCAGCCATCTCATCCTCTGTCGTCCCCTTCTCCTTNTGTCAATGTACGGCAAAACCAATACAGTATTGTAAAGTAAAATAAAGTAAAAATAAAAATTAAAAAAAAGAAAATATTAATTAAATATTAATTTTAAAAAGATCAAATAAATGACAGTTCAAGGTTATTTGTTACTAAAACAGTGTTAAAATAACATCGAGGGACAATTTTAAAGAAAAGCATCCAGAATTCAACCCCTGCAATAAAGCTATTTTCATTTGTAAAAAAAATAAAGTTCCACTATGCAGCCAAAGCTGAAAACCACTGCTTAAAGAGAAACTGAAGATGTTTGAAGATGTAGAAGAGAGGCAAGACTGGCTACATGACTGGCTAGGCCCAGTGCAAGGAAAATGTAGGGCCCCTTGTTTAAAAATAGTTAAAAATGTAGAAACAGCAGTGTAAAACATTAAACCAAACTCAGGGCCCTTCTAGATACAAGGCCCTGTTTAATTACATAGGTCATACACCCATGAAACCAGCACTGGAAAGAAGTAAATTGAAGGGAGGTGAATAAATAAAGATACACAAAGAGACCTCGAAAATTAGGAAAAACTCTCACATATAAGAGGGAAGGGGGAAAAACTGAGTTAAAGGATGGAGAAATCCTAAGGTGGAAAGAAGAGCAAAAAGAGTTCATGTTAGATAGATTTGAAGAGACAAGATCATTAGCTAAGGGAATTTAAAGGTTTGGTTTTCTAGCAGCCTCTGTGAGAGCTGTAAGAGCTCCAAATGAAGAAAAGTAATGTCAAGCAGTACTGAGGACCTGGATGAGCCTGGGTCATACACATTTTCAAAGAAAGTAGTCTGCGTATTTATATGATTTCCATCAACACTGTTTAGCAGCCCAGGAACAGGGAAAAACAGATGGCTGGTTCCCTGTGAGAATTTTGGAAGTAGTCCAGGCTGTGCTCTGTGGAGAGCACAGTCATTTTCAATGCTTTGCAAGTTTGAGTGAGGATGAAGTTGGTGCTTCTCTATTCCCTACATCCATCCCAAACTTAAACCATCCTCTGGTCTATACTTGTCTTATGACTAGGCTTCACTATTAAGAGAGTTTGCTCGATGCCATTTACACATGGCACTATACCAGTTGCCCTGAAGCAACTGACAAGTGGTGTAGAAATAATCTTATAAATCATATACACACCCTTTCACAATACAGCATATTTCTGTGTATTTTGTCTTTGTTATGCAATTCAACTAAAATATGTTACTCACCTTCTTTTTTAAATGTTTATAAAGGCAGCAAATATAAAACCTGTTGACCCTACCTCAGGCTACTCAACTGATATCCTCGCCATTGATCAAATACTCAAGAGAAAGCAGAATTGGACAGTGGCTGATGCAGCTGCTATTAAACCACACGTGAGTATTCACTGTTGAATGCCTTCCCAGAAACCATTGACAAAAATGTTTTCCACTTCATTACTACAACCATAGAACTTCCCTGGTGGCTCAGCGGTAAAGAATCTGCCTGCAATACAGGAGACACAGGAGACCCCAGTTTTATCCTTAGCTCAGGAAGATCCCCTGGAGGAGGAGATGGCAACCCACTCCAGTATTCTTGCCTAGAAAATATCATGGACAGAGGAGCCTGGCAGAGGGCGTGGACCCATGGGCATGGGGTTGCAGGGCATTGGAAATGACTGAGCACATACACACTACAACCATAAAACCAAGATTTTTTTTTTCTGTTCTTTGTCTTTAAGACCAGATCATTTCTCCTTTGGAGTTGAGCCCAGCATCTTTTCTGGGGCATTCATTTGTTTCATGCTGGAGAGAGCAACTAGTTAAGGTAGTAAACCAGCAGTCACAGTGAGGGTTGTACTCAGGGAGGGACTTGTGATGAGTGACTGAATCTTTATTATGGCAGCTAGAAGAATAATAGTAATAGTAGTTTAATTATGCTTCCCAGGTGCCAGGCAGTGTGCTCTATAAGTACTCTACAAGTACTTTATAGGTACTAATTCATTTACTTACCACAACAAACCTTTGAGTTAGGCACTGTTACTCCTTGTCATTTTACTGATATGCACAGAGAGGTTACATGGTTTGCCCAGAGGCACACAGCTAGAAAGTAATAGAAGCAGAATTATAAGCATGGGTAACCTGGATTCTGAAGAATCCACACTTTAACCACAACTCTGTGCTGCGTGTCTGCTTTCGTGCCCTCACTTCTTAGCAACGTTTGTCTCCCAGAAAGAAACTGTGATGTATTTATTTTATGCCAGCTACCTTCTGGCATTTGACACTAATGATCAAGCTCTCCGAGACATATTCTACTTCCTTAGCCTTTACAATGGGGCTTCCCTGGTGGCTCAGATGGTAAAGAATTGGGAGAAGGAAATGGCTACCCATTCCTAGTATTCTTGCCTGGAGAGTTCTGTGGACAGAGAAGCTTGGTGGGCTACGGTCCAAGAGTTGCAAAGAGTCAGACACAACTCAGCAACTAACACTTTCACTTTCTTAGCCTTTACAATGCATCTTCAATTCTATGTGTCTGTCTGTATCTTTCCTCTCTCTTCTTTTTCCTGAGGTTCACCTTTTTTTTCTGTAGTTGAAGTACAGTTGATTTGCAGTGTTTGAGGTATACATCAAAGTGATTCAGTTATACATACACATATAAATATATTCTTTTTCAGATTCTTTTTCATTATAGGTTATTATAAGAGATTGATTATACTTCCCTGTGCTATAAAATAGGTCCTTGTTTTTTATCTATTTTATATATAGTAGTGTATATCTGTTAATCCCAAATTCCTAATTTACCCCTCCCCCCTTTCTCCCTTCAAACTTTGGTAACCATAAGTTTGTTTTCTATGTCTGTAAGCCTATTCCTATTTTGTAAGTAAGTTAATCCATATCATCTTTTCATGATATCACATATAAGTGATATCATATATTTTTCTTTCTCTGTCTGACTTACTTCACTCAGTATGATAATCCCTAGGTCCATCCATGTTGCTGGAAATTGCCCTTATTTCATTCATTTCTATGGTTGAATAGTATTCCACTGTATATATATAAACCCACATCTTCTTTGTCCATTCATCTGTCAGTGGACATTTAAGTTCCTTAAGTCTTGATATTTCCTAGTTTTCTAGTCTCATCTTACTGCTCTTCTTATTAAACACATTCACTTGTTCAGTAAATATTTATCCAGTGTTAACAAGGTTCTGAGATTAGGAGATACCACAGAATAAAAAACACCATTCCTACGTAGCCTCAATCACCCTACGCTCTGATTTGCCTTGTTTCAGCTACCACCTATACACCTGATCAGTCTTAGCTGTCACTGGCCTAGAAGTCTTTCCAGTACTGCCTCATCTCACTGATTACCTGCTGAGCATGTTTACCCTGCTGTCTCACAGTACATCAAGCTGGACACGTCCAAAACCAAACTCATCTTCTTTCACATCAAACTGGCTCTTCCTTGAGGATTCCATACTACCATCTCGCTAGGCACAGAGACTTGAAGACCAAGAGCCATCCTTCAGTTCAGTTGAGTTGCTCAGTCATGTCCAACTCTTTGCAACCCCATGAACCGCAGCATGCCAGGCCTCCCTGTCCATCACCAACTGCCAGAGTCTACCCAAACCCATGACCATTGAGTTGGTGATGCCATCCAACCATCTCATCCTCTGTCGTCCCCTTCTCCTCCTGCCCTCAATCTTTCCCAGCATCAGGGTCTTTTTAAATGAGTCAGCTCTTCTCATCAGGTGGCCAAAGTACTGGAGTTTCAGGTTCAACATCAGTCCTTCCAATGAACACCCAGGACTGATCTCCTTTAGGATGTACTGGTTGGATCTCCTTGCAGTCCAAGGGACTCTCAAGAGTCTTCTCCAACACCACAGTTCAAAACCATCAAGTCTTTGGTTCTCAGCTTTCTTTATAATCTAACTCTCACATCCATACATGACTACTAGAAAAACCATAGCTTTGACTAGACAGACCTTTGACT